>CM037854.1:139401125-139784463 GCA_021234595.1 Delia radicum
TTTAAATTTAAATGAAACAAATACATTATTAGTGGTCGTTCTGTTAAAAAAAAAAAAAAAAAAAAAAAATTATTCATATCCATAACAATAAAAAACACAAAACATAATATAAAACTAGACTACACATCAACCATAAATCTATATAAAAAAAAAAAGTTAAATAACAAATAAATTTAAAACAATAACAACAAACATTAACATATCAAATAACAATACATTTAAATACAACTACATTAACAACAATAACAACAAGCATCAACATCATCAAGCAACAATACTTTTAAATAAATATATCAACAAAAAAAAAAAAAATACATCTGATCCTCGCTATACGGCTCTGTATTTTATAATGACCAAGAAAGGGGCTTTTATGCCTCCTTAATAAGTGTCATTGTCCTTTCCTTTTCCATTGTCTACGGTATATAGGGGGCGGGGAGTCAAATTGTTGCTTGGTTGTTTACTGTCAAAGGTATAACACTGGCCATTAAATAACCAATTACAGCAACAATTTCGACTACTGTGCCCCATATACACTCGAAAGGAACATTGATTTTATTTTTTTCTTCTTTTGTTATGACAGGCAGATTTCGTATAGACTTCTGCAACATACGCGGACTGAGAGCGAATTACTTTTCTGTATATGCTCACATTCGTTTTCATAGGCCGGATGTTTTCGCCTTATGTGAAACTCAGGTTTGTGAGGATGCTGATCCACAGGATTTTCACATACCTGGGTATCACCTTCTATCCCTTTTTTCTTTACATAGGGGCCTTGCAATGTACATTCGCTATGATGTTGTGTACCAGTATCAGCAACAGTTGCACTGTAATGATAAGGAATTTAGCTCTCTATGGGTTAAATTCCAGATCAGGTCGCACATATTGCACTTCGGGTTTCTATATAGAAGTCCAAACACGGAATTGGCTAAATCCCTTGATGGCTTCGATGCCCTTTCCGATTCAATTTCGAAAATCTTGGAGGGTTGTCCGAATAGTGAAATCGTTGTTGCTTGTGATTTTAATATCCACAACTCATCCTGGATTCGCCATTCGAGCCATACAACTCCCGAGGGCCAATACGTTGAGCAATCGCGGAACACTCTCGACCTCTTCCTCACTTCTCACCCTGAAAAGTACGAAGTGAAAATACTTGCACCTCTCGGAAATTCGGATCACAGTACTATTTCTGCATCTTTTTTCATATTCTACTCTTCGCAGCGTTTCCAACTTAGCGCCAAATGCTCTATTTTCCTCTATGAAAAAGCTCGTTGGGACGAGCTCAACGATTTCTTTCGGCATTTTAACTGGAAAATCTGTTTTCTAGACGACAACGTCGATGCCGCTACAGAAATGGTAGTCAATATTATTATGCTAGGAATGAAACTTTTTATTCCAACGAAGAATATTTCGGTTAAATCAAAACACAAGTGTTGGTTTAACCAGACGTGCATAAATGCAGTCAGCTCCAGAGAGGCAGCGTTCAGTAATTGGCGTTCGAATAAGAACGCCGTTACTGATCTGCACCGCAAAAAGGCGAGAACCGAGTGTGCCAAGGTACTTAGACGCGAAAAGGTTTTATACGAACAGCGTCTACGTGCCAAAGTTCTTTCTGCTCCTCGGGCAGTAAGACCTTTTGGTCGTTTGTTAAAGAGTAAGGGATAATGCTAGTTCTTCTATTCCAACTCTTTTAAAGGACGATCAATCATTCACTGACCCGGTTGATAAGGCCAACCTTTTCGCTGAACTTTTTGCAAGAAATTCTTTCTTGCCGGAAAGCGATCTACCACTGCCCGTTCTCGAAAGGGTATCTTATACTATGCCTTCGATTTTCTTTCGGGCCCGGGCAGTAAAAAGGGTTCTTGCGGATCTCAACGTAAATAAGTCACCGGGGCCGGATGGCATATCAGCACTGGTGCTGAAACAGTGTTCTTTAACGTTGGCACGTCCATTGGCAAAACTTTTCAGCTCTTCGTACCGTGCGGGAATCTTCCCATCATGCTGGAAGGTGGCCAATGTCAAGCCTATCCCTAAAAAGGGAGCGGCTAACAACCCTGAAAATTACCGCCCAATCGCAATTTGCTCTGCGCTCTCCAAAGTGATGGAGACCATGGTTAACCACCATCTTGTGAAATATTTAGAGACCAATTCACTTTTAAATGATCGACAGTATGGCTTCCGTAGTGGTCGATCTACGGGAGACCTGTTGGCGTTTCTATCGGAACGTTGGAGCCTGTCAATCCACCGCTTTGGTGAGAGTAAAGTGGTTGCTCTAGATATTTCTAAGGCGTTCGATCGTGTGTGGCACGGGGCACTCGTGACTAAGCTAGTTGCTTTTGGTGTCGGTAATGTCTTCTCTCGATTTATAACGAGTTTTCTCAGAGACCGCACTATACGTGTTGTTTTAGATGGGGTCTCATCAAACGAGTTTTCAGCTAAATTCAGGGGTACCGCAAGGTTCTGTTCTTTCTCCTACCCTTTTTCTTATTTTTATTAATGACCTTCTTGGTCAGACCATCAACCCTATCTACTCTTTTGCAGACGACAGCAACATTTGTCATTCATTTTCATTCGATCACAGGCCAAGCTCTTTGGAGATAGAGGGCATGCGGCAGAACATGAATGACACACTCAATCAAGACCTTTCTACAATCTCCGAGTGGGGTCGCACGAATAAGGTCGATTTTAATGCACGCAAGACCCAATGTTGTATGTTAACCCACAGACGGGCTGTGGAATTGACATTGTCATCTGTAACTATGGATGGTATAGGTATTGAGGAATCGGATACTCTTGATGTTCTGGGCATGAGAATACAGTGTGATGTCCGTTGGAATAAGCACGTATTTCAAGTGTCGAAAGAGACATTCAAGTGTCTCGGTTTTCTAAAACGGTGCAAGACTTACTTCACTCCATCCGATCTCCTTACTATTTATACCAGCTATATCCGGCCGAAAATGGAATACAACTCCCATATATGGGCAGGGGCTTCAGTGTCTATTCTGAAGCTTCTGGACCGTGCGGTGAAGCTTATCAATGACAGTAGTGTATCCAACTCTATTGATTCATTGGAGCATCGTCGGAATGTGGGTTGTGTGACACTTTTCTATCGATATTACCATGGGAGATGCTCATCTGAGATAAGTGAACTTATTCCACGAGCCCGAGTTTTTATTCGTAATACTCGCTTATCTAGTAGAGCACATCCGTTTGTAGTTGATTGTCCTGTGTTTCGCACAACGCATTACAGAGAAAATTCGTTTTTTTAGTCGAACGATTCGTATGTGGAACAAACTTCCCACAGAAGTCTTCCCTGTTACTTACAATTTAGAAAAATTTAAATCAAATATCCACAAACACTACTCCCTCTTTCCTCCTTCCCATACCTTATTTTCCTGATCAATACAATGCACTGCATGAGTAGGGGGCATCCCCTGAGTATTGGTTAAATTATAAAAAAAAAAAAAAAAAATAAACACGAGTTAGTGAAGTCAGAAATCGAATAGTGAAGTCAGATTTGACATATATTGAGCCTTTTTTGTTGTATGGGAAAAGGGACCCAAAATCCGCGATTTGAGTCGCCTATAGGCACGGGAAGGAGTTGGAATTAAAAAAAAAAATACGCCATTATTTTTATTGATACAAAAACCTTCTAAAAAGTGATAATATCCAGAAATCAAAATCAAAAAAAAAATTTGAAAACGAACTCTAATATATATATATAAGTTAGTAAAACAATCGCGAGTTAAGTGCTGCTTCATTCAAAACTATCTGATTCTTTATTTTGTTACTCTTTTTATACATTTTTGTTTATACTAATTACAATTTAATATTTTAACCTAATTTAATTGCTTAATTGATTTAAATAAATTAATATTTTGTGTCAGCAAAATATTTGATTTAATTTAAATTTAACCTAGTTTATTTTCTGTTTATAATACGGAAACGAATAGTTTGCGTCCGCAAAATATTTAGTTTAATTTAAATTTAATCTAGTTTAATGTGCTTTGCTTAATCTACGGAAGTGCGTTGTGTTGCTAGTGTAAAGTGTTGTTAGTGTAAAGTGTTGTTAGTGTAAATGTTGGTTGTTAATAAGTGTTTTCCCTAAGATGTGTTAACTTATATATATATTATTAACAATAGACATTAATAATTTTTTAAAATTACTTGTTTGAGTAGTAATGCAGTATCTTTAGTTTTAAATGAAAAAACAGTCAATTGTAAAAAAATTTCAGTTTTTACTACACATGCGATTATTTAAAAAAACAAAACACATCAAATGACTGTACTGAGTCATTCCATGTCAGACAGAACACATTTTTTACAACACCTTTTCCGATTTACTTTAAATTTGCCAGACGTAGTAAACATTAAAAAATATTTTACCCGTGTTTCCAGAAAAAAATTAATAAATTTTTTTGAAAATCTTCAAAATCTTGAAAATTCATCCGACATGACAACTTTTAAACTGATGTTTTTCTAAAACTAGTGAATGGATGTTAATGTTTAATACCTTATTTTAAAGGTATTTGAACCTTATTTTTAAAAATAATGGCACGAATAATGTTGATGAAAACCGTAGTGGGTCAGAAAATACATTCCATTCATTTTTTTTTTTTTTCTAATAATCAAAGTAAATTATCATATAAAAATTATAATTTTTCTGTTAATTTAGAGAAAAATTTGTCATGATCTAAAACCGAACGAATAAATCTCACACATAAACTTATAGATCAACGATAAAATTCACTATTAAACCACTCACCAGGTAGAGTGTAAAATCGTTTAATGTATATGCTCGACATATGTATTAACAAAAAAATCTTTAATGTTTGTTGATATACTTTGTAGAAGGATAGTATATGATGTCATTAGAGAAAAGAATTGCCATTTAAAGTTTTAACTGAAAGTTAAACTGGCAACTATGATAATGACTAGAGAAAAAACAAACACACTATAAATAGAAATCGTTTGTGGTAAATTTCATTCTAACTCAACACACAGAGTAATGTGGGATTTAACGTTACCCAATTTCTTTAACGTGTGAGTTAAATAGAGGATATTTACGATTAACACTAAATGGCACGAAGAATGTTGATGAAAACCGTAATGGGTCAGAAAATGCATTCCATTCATGCTAGTGTCTAATAACTTTTTCTGTGTTTTTTTTTTTTCTAATAGTCAATGTAAATTATCATATAAAAATTATAATTTTTCTGTTAATTAAGAGAAAAATTTGTAATGATGTAAAACCGAACGAATAAAATCTCACATTTTTTTTTTTGTTTTAATTATTTTTTTTTTTTAAGTTTGTTTTTTTTTTGTTTAATTTCTGTTTTCCACTATCTTCGTACAAGTCGAAAAATCTGAAAAAAATATTTTCTTAAATCACAATATAAACTTAATATTCCATGTAAATTTCAGAATGGAAATCGAATGGATTCTATTTTTTCCGATTTTTTTCCATTGTAGTACCACGATAAATTACATTTTCAAGTAAAACAGAAAAAAATTCTACGGCACATAGAAAAAAAAAAACAAAACAAATAATGCTCAAGAACAATATGAATTTGAAATAATGCTCAAGAACAATATAAATATGTGTGTTTTTGCATACATGCATGCATTAACATTTTTGTTAACACGCTTGAAAATATAATGTTCACATACAAAGTGTTATTTTTCGTGGTACTACAATGGAAACAAATTGGAAAAAATAGAATCCATTCGACTTCCATTCTAAAATTTACATGGAATATTAAGATGGTGGTAAACAGAAATTAAGTAAAAAAAAACAAATTTTAAAAACAAAAAATGCGTACTAAAATTTTGAAAGACATTGGAGACATCAAGGTCAATTTTTAGCAAAAATCGTACGGTCTGACATGGAATGACTCTACTATGAATTTACATTTATTTTATCAGTTTTTGGTTTTTGTATATAAAAATATAATACAAATAAAAGATTGTGAATTTTTTATTACATTTGTGGTTCATTTTATCAACAGTAAAAAACAAATAAAATTTTTTTTTTCTTTACCTACATAATATCCTAGGTGTATTTATTATACTAATTTATAAAAAAAAAAAAAATTGGCTCATTTTAGTTATCGATTTACATTAGCTGTTACTAAAATTTTACTTAGTTTTAATAATTTTTACAAATTTGTTATACTACTTTCTTTCAACTGGCATAAAAATAGTTAATTTTTCTGTACAATGAAGGGTTTTTAGTAAGTGTAAGTGTTTTGAGGACAAATCCAAAGAATTTCAGTTTTTGGGATCCTCAAAATTTATGCCAAGATTTAAATAAAATATTTTGACTTCAGATTCAAGTGTAATACAAGACACTTTAAAAATTGTTTAGAGGAAATCTGTAACATTTATTTATCAATTTATTCAACCAGTGTAATATTTTGCAAAAACCTTTTTACTTCTAGTGTGTTATCGCTTTTTTCGGAATTCAATTATGAAGTTTTGATCTAATTACTTTTTGTATACTATTAAATTATAAAATTAATTTTACATTTTTTTTAAATTAACTTTTTTGTTGTGAAATAATTAAATGGCCGCAAGCGGTTAATGAATTAAATGCAAACTCTAACATATACTCAAAATACTATGGCGTATACTTATTATTTATTTGTTAACGAATGACAAATAATATCGCTCATACGTGGGTTGAATTCGTTTTTAATAAAGGGGTGAAAAAACAAGTGAAATAGGTCACTGGGTGAAATAATTATAAGTTCACCCATGAAATAGTGATATCGTCATATGTATTAATAAAAAAAAATCTTTCCAAAAACTTCAAAAATGTACGACACTTTGAGGTAAAATACGTTATAAACTTTTGTGCACATGTTATCCAAAGCTTAAACATAAATCCATTCGGTTTAAAGTTTCATGTCGGTTTTATGTTTCAAGCAAATTTAAAATATTAAAATTACAATTTTTGCTTAAATAGAAGCAAAGCTTTATTAATTTATAGATCTCATTGCATTCAAATTTTATATATTACACCACCAAAAATATAAAAATATACTAACATTTTTTTTTGTCATATATTAGAACATAATCAGATTATTTTAGAAAACACGAATCTCTTGTCGGTTTAATGATGTCTTGTTGGAATTACAATCATATTAAATACTTTTCATTTCGCAAAATAAAAAATTTTATATAAGGATGCTTTTTAAGTTTATAAAACTTTTGTTTCCTCCATAAAAAGTCCTTAGAATTTTTTGGTGCGTTTTCGATTCTAGTATTTATTAAGATCATTAAAATCTTTTATTCGATATACGTCTAGACGGAATTGATACAGCGCTTTAGTTGGCAAATAACAGTTTATTTTGCTAAAAAATCAACAGAAATTTTTGTTAAAAATGTTGTAGATTGCTGATTACATAAGGGCAGACTTTTATTAAAAAAAACTTTACCTTAAAAATTTTACATTATTTAATGATTTTTTTGTCTACCAATATTTAGTTAATGTTTTTGCTGATTTTAGCAAATTATTTGTTATTTTCAATTTATTAAAATTTAGCTCAAATATAACTTAATATTTGTAAATTCAACGGATTTATTTTTGCTATTCTTATATTACTAATATTTAGTTAACAAATCTGCTAATTTTTAGCAAAGTTGCCGCTGTAGCCGCTTTGAAAAAAAAAAATTAACTTTTTTGGATTTAATCAATTATGTCCGTAGTAAGGTTTCACTCTAGAATTTTTTGCCAACCGAATTTTGATAGTTACATTTACTAATATTTATGTTACTTAGAAATCCAATTTAAGTCATTAAAATTCGGCTATGACTCTTTAATTATGCCTATGGAATTAAAAAAAAAGTACTTGTTGTCACAACTGAATTTATTAAGTTGATCGAACCGTATCCAATGTTTTTATTTTTATTTATTAAAATAAATATTACAGTCAATACAAATAATATATAAATATAGAGTAGACCGATCTAGTTGTAAGAACAGGTTAGGGCGATTAGAACAAATTATTTTTTGCATAAAAACATACCATTTTTAAACGCAAAAGTATTTTTCTCAAAAAAGTGTCTTTTTCACAAACAAGAACTCTTTTTCAAAAAAAAGTATATTGTTTTTAAAAAGTATCTTTTTTCCAAAAACTATATTTTTCATAAACACAGGTATCTTTTTGTAAAAAAAGAACTTTTTTAAAAAATATATTCACAAAAAAAGTGCCTTTTGCAAAAATAGTATCTTTTTTTAAAATAAGTACCATTATAAAACAGCACCTTCTTCCAAAAAAAAAACAAATTTTCTAAAAAAAAGTACCTTGATTGTTTTGAAAAAGTACTTTTTCAAAACAAGTACTTCTTTCCAAAAAAGTATATTTTAAATCAATAATACCCTTTTTTATAAAAAATATCTTTTATAAAAAAAATCGTTAGTCTTTTTTTTAAAAAAGAATCTTTTTAAAAAAAGTAAACTTTTCAATAAAATTACCTTTTTAAAAAAATAAACTTTTCAATAAAAGTATTTTTTTCAAAAAAGTACCATTTTAAAAAAAGAGTATTTTAAAGAAGATATTTTTTTTTTTTATGTCGAAACAGCACTTATTTTGATAAAGGGTAATTTTTTTAGAGAAAAGGTTTTTGTTGAAAGAAGTATTTTTTTTAAAAAAGCTACTTTTTTTAAAAAAATTTACTTTTGTATTTAAAAATCATATGTTTTTGTTTCAATCGCGCTGTCCGGTTTTTACGAGTAAACCGGTTTTCTTGGTTTGCGGTGTAGCCTGACTTTCTGCGATTCCCGGGTTTTCGTTCTACCCGGTCTTTAGGTCTAACCGCGTAGATCGAAGACCGGGAAACCCGGGATACCGGTCTGGAGCGTAGGCTCTACTTAAAAATTTATAAAAAATATTTTTCGCAACTGCTACTGCTAGGTAGTTGCTGTTAACATGTTAGTTTTCTCCAATTTTACCCCATATTTGAAGCACCCATTTTTGTAATGTAAGAAGAATAGTGTTGCGCATTTTAGTCATCCTCCGTCTTACAAATATGTTTTAAATTCTGAACAATATAATTAAATTTTTTTTAAAATGCCTTTTAGACTAGGAGTTGCTTTTTACAAAGTAACTCAGTTTACGCAATTTTTTTTTAAATCACACGTCATATGGAATGCAGCGAATTGTATGCAAATGCATGTTTGTAGTCGGAACAGCATTTTCGATTTCAAATTTCGAAATCATAGAATTTGCAACAAAATGGCATTGATTCGCTGTGCATAGAACCTTAACACAGAACTTAATTAAGATAAAAACCATCAAAATTTTCATCAGAAATTTATTTTAAAACGTCGTTATCGAGTTTTAAGCGAATATTTTCAATTTTTAGTGCTTGAATGTCGCTGCCCTGGTCATGTATAATAGGGCGTTTCAGAATTTCCACTTTTTTGGATTTTTGCAACTATTGAAGCGGAATATGAATACTTATGCCCCAAAAGCTCAAATGGAGTAAGTGCAAAAAAGAGGTTATAAAACAAAAATTTGTTTAATTTTTTTTCTCATGTGCTTTGTTTTCAAAAAACCAAACCACTACTCTAGTGATCTAGCCTACTAAAAAATTATTTGGTGTACAAATTATTAGTTTAAGTGGGTCACACTGATGTCGTGAAAAGGAAAAACTTAAAATTGTCCAAATTCCAAACTTAAATAAAATTGGTTGCATGAGTATTTAAAATTCCTTTAATTTGATACCAGATTAGCTGTTATGAAATGTCCATACTGGGTGGCCAAATCTAATGTGAACTTTAACTTTTTAACTTTTTCAGTATATCTCCTGAAGTGTCAAAAGCAAGATTGATATCAAATGAAAAGTATTTCAAAGAAATATCCAAATATCCTTAATTCGTAATTAAAATTGTGAAAGCAAACAATTTTTTTTTTACCCTACGGGTCAAAAGTCGGGACATCAGAAGTCGTTTTAGAGGCATGGTTCCTTAGGCAAAGTTTCTTATTTTGATCCCTAGAATACGATTTTCCTTGTACGTTGAGCGATTTTTAAATCCGCCCGCCCTAGTGAACACTATGTGAGAGTATAAAAAGGCCCCAAGTACTGCCTCCCATAATAAAAACATAGCCCTAAGTTGATATTTGAAGTTAAAAATTAGTTTAAAATTGGTTCTAGATTTTTAAATATTTTAAATGTTTTTAGTGCTCTACTGGATAGACATTGAAACCTTTAATTTATATCCTAAATTGCATATTTTTCTTTGGAACATTTATTAACAAAAAAAACGTTAAACAAAGTTATTTTTATACCCAACTTTTAAGAAGTTTTTTCTGTCCCCCTCTACACGCACCACATCGGAGTGATCCACACTGCCATCCTTCCTTATTTCACTTTAATCCAGTATTCATTTGGAAAATACAATGAATTTTTAATGTTTTATAAACAGATGTTTTTTAGCGGAAAAATTCGTTAATTAGATTGTCATAAAAATGTCGATATAAGTTAAAAAGATTAAAAAGTTTTCCATTTATTTAAACAAGTATTTCTTTTTATTTTGGTAAATTTTGAAAAAAAAAGAATTTCCTAAATAAAAAAATTTTCCTTTTAAAACAAATTTCTTAAAGGAAATTCGCTTTGTTCGTTTTGATTTGTAGATATTCTTCTAAAAGAAAAATTCTGATCGATTTTTTTTCATTAAAAAATATAAGGAGAAAATTTGATTAGCCTTAAATTTCTGGATTGTTTTTAATTACAAATTTTAGATTGCTTTTAACAGTTTTAAATTTATACTTTGTTATCTACTCTTATATTATCTTTTTTTCCTATTTCCTATTCTTTGTTTTTTTTTTTACTTTTTCGGTTTTGCGCATGCCGACCATACAACTTTTCACCATGCAGCGATATTTAAATCACTTTTTCAGTGAATTTATCTCCCAAGTCTAGTGAGTTTATTTTGTATTGGTTTGGATATCAAAGTTTTGAAACCATGAGCAAAAAAAAAATGAATTAAAAAAACTCTGGTAAGTTTCAATTAATTTTTTTTTTAATAATTCTGCTTCAAACGGCTTTTGGTGAAGACGTTTCAACGTGAGATTTTGCACGTCATAGCTTTTAAGTATAAGCCCTGTAATGGCATAATTAATAATAATTTAACCTTATAATACATTTAATATATTTATAAAAATTTAATTAACTCGTCAAATTTCTACAAAAAAATTTGCAAACAATAGAGACTAGAAAACTAAACAAAAAAAAAAAAAATCTAAAAAATAGAATATTTGTGTTGTTAGTGTTGTCACTCCTGAGTATAATATATAATAACAGAAAAGCTAATAGGAAAGAAAACTGCAATTTAGCTGCTTACATTCGAGGCCATACTTGTGTGTGATCGCTAATCGGTGATGACTTGGTATTGTTACGTTTGTAATGTAAGAAGAGCGCAGGTTTGATTCTTACAGCCGCAGGTTGTTGAAAAATTTATCATTTAAAAACAATCTGTCAATTATAAATACACAAATTAAAAAACAATTTATAAATGGAAAACCACTGATGACGCCTGTCCATAAGAAGGCAGAAACTAGGCTAGTCTGATTTAAAAATTAATAGTGTTTATATTTTTTAGACAAAAACGTTTAGTCTTCTTCATTTCATTTCTAAATTTTGATTATTGTTTTCGCTCCATTTTTAATAATTTTAGTATTTTTAGACATTTTTTTCAAATTTTTATTTGACAACTCTAATTGCTTATATTAATATGCTAATTCTCTGGCTGAGAGAAAATAGTTCAATTTTGATATTAAAGACAAAAACGGATGAATTTTCTGCATACTTTAATTTTTACGCGAAAGGAAATATCTTGATTCAATCAGTAAATTTTTAAAAAAAAATATTATTGAAAATGAAAACTATTCAATTTATAATATTTGTATTTATGACCAAGTTTGAAATAATTTATGTATTTGTTTACGGGCTACTTATGGTCAGGATGTATTTTTGATGTAAATAAAACAATCTATTTCATCTTTTTTCTCAACGTTTCGTCGGGTTTGTTTCCGACTTCCTCAGGAGAATATTTATTAAATAAATTCTGACAAATAGAAATAAATTACAAAATAAATTAGTGTTTTTATTCTTAATCCTAGTATCACAGTTAACTCACGTTTATTTTCCTTTCACATCGTTTTGAAAATTTGAAAAATATATAAAAAACTGAACTTCACGACACAAATAATTTAATAATTTTAAAAAAAATAATCAAAAAAATGTAAATATCACAGAAAAAAACTTAAATTAATCTTAACACTAGTATTGCAGAACTTAACACGTCAATTTATTGCAACGGAATAATTAAGCTTGGTGCTATCTATATCATCTTTGGTTATTAATGTATTAATTCTCTGTTGTATTCTATTCAAGTTCGAGGCCATATTTCTTTATTAGGATATTGTCCTAACAAATAATCTAAAGAGTTTTTGTTTTCAAATTTATTCTTTGACCCTTTCAGGAATGTGTTGATAGATCTATTTCTTGAATTTTCTAGGTTCCTATCATCAGAACATATTTTGAAAGAGGTAACCATCCTATGCCAAACATCAAACATTTATATAAACTAGTTTACTCACTTCACTGAGCTCGAAGTAAAAAAGATTATCACCATTGATCAAAAAATAAATTGAAAACTTTTTTTTTTTTTTTAATTGTTAAAATTTTACTTAATTTTAATAATTTTTACAAATTTTTGCTACTACTTCCACTTTTTCTATAAATTCAAAATTCATGATTCTTTTAAAATATTTTTTTCGTTATGAAAATATTAAATAAATGGCTGCACGCTGTTAATGAATTAAATGCAAACTCTAACATTTAC
Source organism: Delia radicum (assembly GCA_021234595.1). Taxonomy (NCBI): domain Eukaryota; kingdom Metazoa; phylum Arthropoda; class Insecta; order Diptera; family Anthomyiidae; genus Delia; species Delia radicum. The sequence continues at coordinate 139,413,976 of CM037854.1, forward strand.
TCAAAATACTATGGCGTATACTTGATATTAATTTTTAAATAGTGACAAATAATATCGCTCATACGTGGGTTGAATTCGTTTTCAATAAAGGGGTGAAATGAACAAGTAAAGTAGTACAGTAATTGATATTCAGTAGAATCTCGAAAAAGTTAACCAAAATTTTCCAAGGGTAATTAACTTTTTCGAGATTCTACTGTAATTATAAGTTCAGCCATGAAATAGTGATTATTTCAAAAACTAAATAAACTTTAACTTATTTACGACACTTTGAGGAAACATATTTGGAAAACAAATTTTTTGTATTACGTACATATCCTTTTCTGTGAATGTTATCATATTATCAGATGTTTTTTTATAACGTGACACAAGTTTAAATCATAATAAAACAAGTAAATATATTTTTAATATCAATGAAACGGGCTTTATTAGAAAGAAAATTTTATGAAATTAATGTTTAAATATGATATCTGCCATGAGGACGCCACGGTTGGCGCGTAGAAGGCTCAATCTGGAACACCAATTTTCAACAACTTTTAGCAGCATTTGCGGCCGTATTTCGCCTATAACTCTTCCAATGTTGATTTGCAGGTGTTCAATTGTTTGTGGTTTATCGACGTAGAAAAGTGACTTAATATAACCCCAAAGAAAATAATCCAATGGGGTTAAATCCCCGGAAAGTAAAATTTTGAATGGAAATTTAAAATCAATATCAATTTGTACTTCAGCCCATTCTCCGAATTGGCGGAGCATACTATGGTCGTTTGGCTTTAATTCATGCACAAGTTGAATCTGGAAAGATTTTATGCCAAGATCCTTTCGTAAAATCTTTCATAAAGCAGAAGGACACAACCCCAGTTGCTGAGAACTGCGACGAATTGATTGACTAGGATCATCTTCAATTCTTTCTTGTACAGCGGCTACAGCTTCTTCAGTGCGCACTGTTCGGCGTCTCACGGGATGCACATTATCAGTAACAGTAAATGTGGTCCGAAAACGATCCATTGTTCTTCGAATTAGCCACTCTGAAGGACGATTATAAAATGGAAAGAGTGCACGATGAGCTTGACGAAAAGAGCAATTATTGCGATTAAAAATGTTAACAATTTGCACGCCTTGCACTGGTGTAAGTCGATTCATAAAGAAATTTCAAAGCAAACTAAACAAAAATCAACTATCAGCTGTTAAATGGGTGGTCACATAAAACAGTGATGCCAACTCAAAGTTGTGACACTCTAAAAAAACACGCTTTATTTAACGGCGCAAAAATTATGGTGGTTTTAAGTTTCAAGGAAATTAAAAGTATTAAAACTACAAGTTTACTTGTGGTCTAAGTAATTTCCGTTGAAATTTACCCAACTTAGTGGGAAACTGTAATCCCACTATAAATTAGATTAATTTACTCTATGTGCAAATTGAAAAAAAATATACACATTGCGTGTAAGTTAGTGTTAAAAAAGTGTACAAATTTACTGCGCGAGTGCTTAAAAATGTAATTAAATTTAGAAATAAATGACTAATTTTAGCGAATTTTCACGTAAAAAACATGTTTTACGTGTTAACACATTTTTATAGGCGTAAAAACCCCCAAGACATGCGCATGTTTACCTTGTGGTTAACAAGTAAAACACTCCGAAAATTGTTTTAAATAAACAAAAACAAAAAAAAAAAAAAATTAGAATTAGTTTTATTACTATGTTATAAAATAGTTTTTTTAAATTAACTAAGTAAAAATCGATTGAATTCCCAACGAATGGTAAAAAATTATTGAAGTCTCTAGAAATAAAATCGAATGAACTGAATTGAGATATCATTCGATTTGTAATATTGAGATTTGAGAATTTGAGATTTGAGAATTAACTCAGACTAGACTTGTTTCTGCCTTTTTTTGATTTTTTTAGTAGTTTTAAATTTAATTTTATTTTTTTTTTCAATTTAAAAATGACAAAATATTTATTACACTTAGGAAATTATGTTGGTAAAGACGACAGCAATTGCAGTCAAAAACAAATGAAATTTCATTTAAAAAAAGGACGACTTACATTTCATTAAATTCAACTAACATTGTCATTTGTTTTTTAATGTTCAAAAAATGACTAACAATTGTAGTAAAAATGAACCACATGGTAGTAAAAAATCAACCAAAAAATTTTTTTTTTATTTTTTAAATAACAAAAAACAATTGTAAAAAATGAATGTAAAATCATAAAACAGGCATTTGATGTGCGTTGTTTTTTTAAATGAACTACAAGGTTAGTTAAAAATTTTATTTGTTCTACAAATGACTTACATTTACATTAAAAATAAAGAAACAGTATTACAACCCAAACAACTACAAATTTTTAAAGCAGAAGTTCCCTGAGTGTACTATTAAGTTAGTAAATTTACAAACTTTGTGCGTAAGAATGTTTTTTTTTAACAAAATAACACATGTTTTAGACATAAAGTGTTTAAATGTAAACACAGAATGGGTAAAAATACAGTGAGTGTGTATTATTGTAAAGCGTGTTTTTTATAGATGTATAGAACTTTGATATGGCATAAAACAAAGATGAATTTTTTAAATTGACATGAAATTTACTTTATTCGAAAGATAATCTTCTGGTATTATAATTTAAATATGACTTCTGGCATATGATCTCCACGGCTGACTCAGACGTAGTCTAATCTGGAGGTCCAATTTTAGATGACTTTTTCCAAAATTTGTGGCCGTATATTGGCAATAACTCGGCGAATGTTGTCCTCCAAGTGGTCAATTGTTTCGGGATTATCGGCGCAGACTAGAGACTTTATAAATCCCTACAGAATATAGTCCAGCGGCGTTAAAATGCACGATTTTGGAGGCCAATTCACGTGTCTGAAACGTGAAAATATGCGGTTATCAAACATTTTCTTCAATAAATCAATTGTGGCACGAGCTATGTGACACGTTGCGCCGTCTTGTTGAAACCACAGCTCCTGCACATTATGGTTGTTCCATTGATGAAAGAAAAAGTCAGTAATCAATGCTCTATAGCAGTCACCATTGACTGTAACGTTCTGATCAGCATCGTTTTTAAAGAAGTACGGACCAATGATTCCACCAGCCCATAAAGCACACCAAACAGCCAGTTTTTATGAATGTAACGGTGTCTCAACATACACTTGAGGATTGTCATCACTTATTTTTTTATTTTGAACAAAATTCACAAAATTCGTGTGCGATTTTCAAATAAATTTGCAGAATTTGAACTGCCGCTGCAGCCGCTATGAAAGAAAAAAAACAACTTTTTTGCATTTCGTCAATTATGTCCGTCGTAAGTTTTCAATCTATACACCTAACTATGTTCTCAAGCCATGTTCTTTTTATAAAAATATGCTAAACAATATAATTAAATTTTGCTAAATTTTTAAAAAGTTCATAAAATTTGTGAGTTTAAAATTTTTAAACCGTCTTTTTGACTAGGAGGTGTTTTTACAAAGTAACTCAGTCCAAACAATACCACAGCAAAACCTCAGTAATAGGTTGGTATTACGGAACATGTTATATGGGAATAAGTTAAACTGCTTACGCTTGGACTACTTCACAAAGTTTGGCATTACTGACGACCCATTAGTAATACCAAATTCACATGTTAAATTGTTTTTATGGTATAATTAGTTCATATCTATACAAACTTAAATATAATTAAATTTTTACTAGACAATTGACAATTTTAAAATAATATTCGATTTAAAAATCAAAAATTTTGACAACTCTTTACCTGTAAGTGAGGAGTAACATGTTACCGAAGTAAGTACTTACCTCGATGGACATGCCCTTGTTAAAAGAATAGGGTTTGTAATAGAAAAGTAACTTATTACAAAACATTTATTTTTCCACCCAAAATTTCATGTTCAAAATTTTTAAATTTCAAGTAAATGTCCAATATAAAAAATAAAATTTTCAAAAATAAAACACATTATTACATTTTTACTGGCCGTAATATGTGTTTGGTAAGGTGTTACCAGAATAGAAATGTCATTAGAAAAGTAACTAGTTACCGACCTTAATTTATTATTGCCAAATCTGTGATGCTCGTATTCTGTTATTGGTGAGTTCACATCAACTTGGTAAAAAATTACACTATTTTTCAAATAGTGTTTCACAAAACTCAATTGCATTAAACGGAGCAAACAGCGAAAGTTTAAAAATACGAAAATTTTGGTTTCACTTGTTAGCCAACTTTTCACAAAGGGAAATAATTTTTTCAGTCAATATATCTCTCAAGTCTAGTGAGTCAATTTTGTATTAGTTAAAAACCATGAGCAAAAAAGTAAAATAAATAAAAAAAAACTCTTGTAAGTATTTTCGACTTTTTAATGCAATTCAATTCTTTTGGTGGAGACGTTTAAACGTGCAACCTAGCCCTCTCAGTTTATAAAATATTGGAAAATAAGAGACATTTATCGACGATTTCAAAATGTGTCGAAAAAGTTAATTTAGCATTGATACTTAATTAAAACAAGTATCTAAAGCTAGAGCCTCCATAACAGGCAGAACTTTAACAAAAAGCCTATTAATCATCAATTTTGCTCAATTCTTGTCCCTAACCACGTGCTTGATTGCTAAGCACGTGGTTAGGGTCTTTTCCTAACAAGCATCATGACTTTACTAAATTTTGTAAAACTGGTATTTTTATTTTTTTTTTCATTACATTATCTTTTATATGTAAATCTATATTAAGTATATTTTTATAAATTTGTATCCATAATTTTAAATTTCATAAGAGCTCCACGTATTAATTTGGCAACAGCATAGTGGAATAATAAGTTCGTGACTTTTCGAACTTTCCTCGTAGTTATATGAAAAGCAACACTGCTCCCATCAAGTACCACCGGTTAATAGACTACTGTCAAATTTTGAGAAAGTTCCGTCATTTACTTTGCGTTTAACAGCTGGTCAAAACATACAACCTCGTGGATTTTTTTAAAAACGGAAAAAAATTAATTTCGAGTGCTCATTAAACATTATTTTTTGCCAAAAAAAACCGTCAATCAAACCAAGGAAAAGCTTGATAAATAATATGGGGACTCTGCACGATCGATTTCAATTGTAAAAAGTGGTTTACTGACTATCGTTGTGTCGCACAAGTACATTTCATGTCAATACACCCGAAAATGTCGAAAAATCCACTATATGGTGTTGGCCGATCGAAGAGTAAAAACGCGTGAGATTGTTGATGCCATAGGCATTTCATATGGCAGTGTGGTTTCAATTTCAAATGATCAGCTGGGTTTAAGAAAGCTGTTTCCAAGATGGGTTACGCGTTTGCTCTCAATTGACCATAAACGTAATCGTGTGACAACTTTAAAGGATTGTTTGGAGTGGTTTAACCGAAATTGGAATGAGTTTTTGCGGCATTTTGTAACTGTGGAGGAAACATGGATCCATTACAACACTCCGGAGACCAAGCAGCAGTCTAAACAATGGGTGAACCCGCTCCGAAGAAAGCCAAGGTAAGTTTGTCGGCCAATAAGGTGATAGCAACAGTTTTTTTTGGATGCACGTGGGATAATCCATAGCGATTACCTTCAAAAGGGAAAAACAATAAACGGCGAATATTATGCTAACTTTTTGGACCGATTTAACGAGGGTTAAAAAAAAAAACGACCCCATATGGCCAAGAAAAAAGTTCCTTTTCATCAAGATAATGCACGGGTGCACACGTTTGCAGTCTCAAGGGCAAAATTTCATGAATTGGGCTATGAATTGGTAGCCATATTCTCCGGATTTAGCCCCCAGTGACTATTTCATTTTTCCAAACCTAAAGAAATGGCTCGGTGGAAAGAGATTTAGCTCCGACGATGAAATTATTGATCAAACAAATGCCTATTTTATGGACCCCGAAAAATCCTATTTTTTTGGATGGGATTCAAAAATTGTAGAAACGTTGAACTAAAACTTCGGGTTCTGATGAGATCTTTATCCAGATCGAAATGTTAGTATCAACCTAGCTAATATGTTTGATTTGCTTTATTTTTGTAAATATAGGGAGGTTGGTAGCTCGTTATAAATTAAAAATAGCATAAAAATAATCTCGATGTGTGCGCCCCGGTAGGCTAGTTGGTAGCGTGCTGGCTTATCAGTGCGGGGGTCGTGGGTTCGATTCCCACCAGAGGCACTGGTCTGTTTTCGCTACAACGCGCCGAAGGCCATAGTTGCTAGTGCTCGGTTAGGGTAATAGTATATAATTTGTAATTATATTATTATTAATTAATAAAAAAAAAAAAAAAAATCTCGATGTATATAGAAACAAAAAACTAACAAAACTGTTGGACTAAGTGTATTGAGCTAAAATGAGATTATGTTGAAAAATATTTTTTTTTTTTTGCTAAAAAAACTGTGTTGCATTCAAAAAGTCACGGACTTATTCATCCGCATTCGTAACATATATTTTTTGGAAAATTAAAAAAAAACACAGTTGTATATGGCGGCTTTAAAAACAACTAAAGCGAGGAAATTTAAAGTTGTTGTGCTGGTTCCTATTACTGTGGAAATTCTTACGGGGAGAGGGAAAATGGAAAAAGTCTCAAAAATGGGAAGCTTTTCTCCTTCTATTCTGTTCTATTGAATATAACCTTACGCACTTATGGAGTTTTGGCCAGCAACGTGCTAAAACGGGTTAGAAGTGGAAAAAGTACCACAAGTTTTCCAATTGGCGCCCCAGCCAAGCCGCTATATTGATGAACTTGAAATTTTTATGCGTGTTCCTTATACCGCTTAGGGAAAAGTCTACCTATTAACCGCCTGGGCAACACGCAAAGTTTGGAATTTTAAGTATGGTGTTTCGGTTTATCCTCTCGCTTAGATATTCCTACGGGAGGAACAAAAAACGGGGAGCCCTTCAAGGCCTGCCTACATTGTTTTTTTTAGAAAATTAAATTTAAATAATATGTTCATTCAGAAATTCAAGAAATATGATAATAGTAATATGGAGGTAAAAAGTCTACTTAACGTCCTGCCCAATGCATGCAACTTGAAAAATGAGTTTCGTGAGGCATAAGCTTATAAATAGGCACATCTTGAGTTTTTGATAAAATGGGGTTTAAAGATAAATATTTTAAAATGTTTAAACACCTACATAAATAACATAAGGTAGAAATCTGAGACTTGAAATTAAAACATACACCACAAGCCCTAAAAACGAAAATATTACACGAAAATTTCTTATGAAAAAGAATTAAGTTTTATTTTTTAATATATTCCAGTATTTAAAACTACCAGTAACGAAGAATCGGGTTTTTAAGTTAGTTTTATAAAAGAATGCTTTTTAAGGGCATGCAAATTTTGTTTGATCCATAAAATTTAAAGTTATTTACATTTTCTGATGCCTTTTCGATGTTAGTATTAATCTCTAATCTTATGTAGGTTTTGGCGCAATTTATATTGCGCTTTAATTGTCACAAAGCGAAATATATTTGGAAAAATTTACTGCTGATGCCACTAGGAATGAAAAAACTTAAACTTTTGTACACTTTATCAATAAAGTCCGTCGTAAAGATTCACAGAAGATAATTAAATTTTGATAACATTTTAAATAGTTCATAGAATGTTTGCGTTTAAAATTTTTAAAAAGTATTTTTGACTCAGAGGTTTTTTTTTTCAAAGAAACTTAGTTCGCACAAGATTTTCAAATATTATTGTAAATGTCAGACGCAAAAAATAACATACACTCACAATTTTTTTTGCCGTAAAGACTACTGAATATACACATTAAATTAACTGAAAATCAGTTAAAACAGGACTACTTACTTTTCGTTTAAAACAATTGTATTTTTTAGTTTATTTTCAACTGTTGCAAAATAAATTGACACAATAAATAAAAACAATATATTGTTTTCGTTTTTTTCCAATACTCAATACACTATAACAACTTTGTGGTTTTAAATAGAAAATTTTAACTGAACATGTGGGCGTTGTGGTGTAATGGTTAGCGCGTTGGACTGTTACACAGATGGTCCCGGGTTCGATTCCCAACAAAACAAAAAGCTTCAATAAATTTGCCAACTCTACATCATATGGCGAGCAACAACTGTTTATCATCTCGCGCAATTACAGTGTTGCGATGTTTGAAGCCCTTCATCTTGCACTACCTTTCATCTCTCCACTATCCCCTTTCCAAAGAAAGCAACACATAAATAAATAGGAACAATTTCCTGAGTGTTGCTTCTCTTTAAAAAAAAAAAAAATTACCGAAAGTCCGATATTTTGCTTATTTTTTATTCAATAACAGACAGAAAGTTAAGAAATGTATTTCTTTGGTAATTTAACTGTATATTACATTGAAACAACTTTACCGATTAAATTTTTAAATTACTGTTGATTTTTTATGGAAAAGTTCTTGTGAGTGTTCCTTTTTCAAAAATTTACGCCAATATCTTATAAGTATGTGATGTTCGTATCCTGTTATTGGTACGCTGACATTAACTTTGTATACTTCAAATTGTATAAAATTATACTATTTTTAAATATTGTTCTCAAAACTCATTTCGATCAAAAAAGTGATACAAAAAATAGCGAAAGTTTAAGAATTGGAAAATTTTCACTTCTACACCGCCATACAACTTTTCACCAAGCAGCGAAGTGGAAATTACTTTTTTGGTGACTTTTTTGGATCTGAAATATAAAAACTATAAGCAAAATAATTAAATGAATAAAAAATCTGTTGTAAGTTTTCAGTAAGTTTTTTTAATTTTTCGACTTTTATGGAATTAATTCTTTTGATGAAAAATTATTTCTTTTGATGGAAACGGGAAACTTAGCATGTCATATGCTTTTAAGTATAGCCAACCTAACTAACATCGTTCCTCTCAATTCACGAAACTCTCAGAAATAAGAGGCATTTAAAATCAGTTTAAACGGGTGTCGAAAATCTTTGAATTAGCTCATATCGATCTAAATTTGTTTATCTTATTTCTCATAAAAATTTGTACACTGTTTTTGCATAATTATAAGAGATGTCACGGATAGTGACATCATTTCAATATTTTATTATAAAAATATACTCTATTTTAAATATTGATGAAATTCAACTGGGCCACAATACTTTTCATCTGAAGTCGATAAATAATTTTTACATAATATTGACTTTTGAACAAAAAAAAAAAAACCTTTTGACAAAACGAGTTTGCATTTGAAGTACGGTTAACTAAGAAATTTCAGAATTTTTATGACTCTGCATAGCATTTTAACTTACATCCGGATTCCATTAAAAAGAACCATGACATACAAAAAACATCCAAACGAAATGCCAAACCAAGCCCAGCGTATATAAAATCTGTTGGATTTGACCAACTGCCCCGTTTTGTATCAGGCAGAAATGGTCGTCGACCACTTTCATATGACGATTCGTAAACCATTTAAAAAAAAAAACAAATTTTAAACTTTTAAACAATATTTTTTTTTGTTTTAATACAAATAAACTTTTGAATCTTTTACCACAATAGCATTTGTTTTTTGTTTAAGATATAATGAGGTTTTTATTAATACACATAAAAAGTTTTTCAAATACTACAGTAACAAAGTACTACAGTAAATTTTTTATTTATTTTTTTTTTTTTTTGGTTTATTTGAAAATATTGTTATTAACTTGTTCCAATTAGTTGAAGCTGTGTGACACGACTAATAAATAATGATAAATACAAACTACGAAAAAAAACAACGACAATGCAATTTGAATACTAGCGGTATCTTCTCTATGATGTTTGATAAAGTGCACTTATGTCTCGTGTAACGGTTTTATAAAGACAAATACTTTTCTGACACACATTTTTATTTCCAAAGAGAATAAGTAATACTTAATATTATATTATATATACAGAATTATTTTATTATGTTCAAAATCTTATGATATTGTCATATTAGATTATATTTGCTGCTTTTTAAAAAGTTTGATAATATTCATTATACACAATACAATTGTTCCATAAGCCCTAATCTTCAGCAACAAGAAACCGATGATTGGCTTACTTGTGCTTTTTTGCTGTTGCCTTTTTAGCAAATATTTTTTTTTTGTTAAAACGTAATTGAATTGCGCCCCGGTAGGCTAGTTGGTAGCGTGATGGCTTAACAGTGCGGGGGTCGTGGGTTCGATTCCCACCAGAGGCACTGGTCTGTTTTCGCTACAACGCGCCGAAGGCCATAATAGCTAGTGATCGGTTAGGGTAATAGTAAATAATTTGTAATTATATGATTATTAATTAATAAAATAAAAATAAAAAATTAAATATTTTTTGTCTATTCTGGTGAGAACTGTTATCTCCAATAGTCAGCAATGTCACAGAAAAGCATTTCGATTTTTTGTTCGCTTTTCACGAACACGAACACACAGAAATTGATACGAAAACAACTAATTTTTGTACGTTTTTTTTTCTGTGACACTTTAGACTATTATATTTTGTTTTCGTATACATTTTTGAAAATATTGAAAGTCCCCATAGTTAAAACAAAAGTGAACGGAGAAAATCGATTGTAAAACTACTCAATTAGAGATGGGCACGTGAGTGAATTTTGACTCACACTCACTTACGATCATGTGAGAAAAATTCAAATCATGCACAATCACTCACGAACATTTTATACTATTCAAACTCACTTGCCCCCAAGTGAATAAATTCAGATTGTACTCACACTCACGCGTGATAATGCGTGATTCAAGTAAATTACGAAAATTTACGAAAGAAAATCTTACCGGCAAAATTAAAATGTCCAAATTAATGTAAAATGGGAATGTTTAACTCAAAAAAAAATAAATAAAATGTTTGTTTAAAGAGAACATATTTTTTTAATACTTTCAATCCCTGCTACCGTAGCTATCCGCTACTGGAATTGCTTAAGGTATATTCAAAACCATCAATGCGTATGATTGTTATTAATATAATATTTATATAATAATCATACGCCTTCGTGCATTCATTGTGTTTTAAAAATTAAAAGAAATGTATTTAATTTGTCAACGACTTTTTTTCGATGTAATTTGAATATGCAAAATTAATCAACGCCTGTTTTAAACAAGCCAATCTTAGTAAAGATTAAACGGAGGCGTAAAATATTAAAATTACGTAATAGTATATTTCTTTTGAACCATGATATACCTTGTTAAAATAAACTCCATTACTCCCGTACTCCTTTTACCTCCTGAGCATAATATTGGCCGGTAAAAAAAAACTCGGATCTTTTTGCTGTTTTTCCTCTATTGCTCATCCATATATTAGAGCAATCGGTAAGTGACCCTAAAAACAGCTTTCATGTAAATTTGTTGGATATTCTTAAAATTCAACTTTTTTTCTACTTTTTTCGACCTTTTTTCACTTGACAAATCGATCTAGAAATGTTCGATTGGGTCATTCTTGGTACCCAAATGCAATTGAGATGACAAACAAATATGTATAATCAGATCTTTGATTGGTGGAGCGGTTAAAAATATATCGATGAAAATAGGGCACATTTTCAAAAAAATCATATTTTACAGTGATTCTGTGTAGACAGAAAAGTAAAATCGTTAAAAAAAACTTATGGTTTCTCTACATGTACGTAAAGATCATAGTTTTACGTAAGAACTAAGACCAACCAGAAGAAAATCTACCGAAAAATGACAAAGTTATAAGCAATTCAGTGAATACATCCAAATCTCATATTTTCCAAATATTTTAATATTTTTCGGCAATTTATGAGTTCAATCACCAAACTACTGCGCAGTATAGGCAAACCCTACACAACTGTTCCCTTAGACCCCTGACACTTTGTTTTGACAGTTTATAACCCTGACATTTTGTTTTGACACCTTCCATAAAATATAGTGTCGGTTGTTTGTATATTATAGGAACTCACAAATTTGATTGAAATTATATTTCATTGTGTTCACCAAAATGCTAAAATCTCGAAATAGGTCAAGGATACCAGCAAAATATTAAAAATATAAAGAAAAACTAATTCAATCAAAATTATTTATAGCTCACTTCGGAGCTAAGCAGACCAGAAAACAAAAAAAACAGTGATTGAACATTTTGTGCTTAAAATTGTATAAAACTTTTGATTTCAATTATTTTTTATTTCAAAATTTAAATATTAACTTGTTCTAATTAGTTGAAGCTTTCTGATACAACTCATAAGTAAGAAAAAATGTAAATTATAGAAAATGCTGAAAATGCTGAAAATAACAGGAATGCAATTACATTACTTATTGTTGCATTTCTACACTGATTCCTTATTGAACGGCTGCTTAAACATTGAGTTTTAATTCTAAAGTGAACAATACACTAATTAACAGGAACTTCATGTAGTAAAAAAATTTGTTTTATTTATACGCCTATAAAATGCATGAAAGATCTTAAAATATGAGCTAAAAACTAAAAAAATATGCTCTTAAATTTATTTTAATTAAAATATTGTCTTCTAAAAATACAAAGTATTTAGAGATAAACTGAAATAAAACCATTATTTGTATTATATTTTTTTATATTCTCAATTAATAAGTTATTAAATTAAATCTATTTGTTCTCAAAAAGTTTTTGAAGATAGAAAATGATCAATGCTCAACGTTGACGGTTGCAATCGATGATGTTTAATAAATGTTAGTTCTTTCGTTGTATAACGATTTCTGAGTTTGTATAACAATGTGTTGCGGTACGCCCAGCCGTATCCCCGTCACCCTTCTAAAACTGAACTTAACACAGCTTGAGCAGGTTGTTTTCAAAAGAGAAGGCTCACAAACTAAATTTTTCCCATTTATTAATGTGTTGCTTTCTTTGAAAAGATGATAGAGTGAAGAGCAGATGATAGATTCTTTTTTTGCCTAATACAATATTTAAACGATTTTTGTAATCTGACTTTTATTTACTTCATATCAGATCATCTTCACTATTACTATATTAGATTTATTTTTATATTCCATAATATATTTGTAGTGAATCCGACTTAAAACATGGGATCTCTCGGTCCATAAGTTTTATCGTCAGCTGAAATAGGAAAAAGTATTGCAAAATTAGTTTAAATTAGTCTCTGGTGCTCGAAGATACCCAGCAAACTTTGGTAATGGGTGGGATAAAGTAATGCATTACCTTGTAATATGTACTCCTTACCTGTATCAGTATTTTCCAACAAGAAGTAATGAGTTACCGATAATTGAACGCTCATGGATTAACTTGTAATGATACCTCATTACATTTTACATTACTTCAAAACATAAAATAACGACTTACCGATCATCAATTACATAATGCATAATTTATAAACGTAAAGTAATCATTAATATATATTTTTGAAAATCTATTTGTAGACACATTACTTTGTGATTTTTTGTACGCATTAGGATAAGGTGTATATTTTTGATATCACGAAGGATAACACGAAGCACAACAACTCATTTACATTTTAAGCAATCAAATATTATATGTATCGATAGCTCAGTTGGTAGAGTTCTCGCCTAACTAATTGTTAAATAACAGAGACCCCAGGTTCGAATCCCAGCATGCCCACGTAATTTATTTAATAATAAAAAAAAGTTATTTAGTTAATTAAAAAAAACTATCTGTAAAAAAAAATTTTTATGCTTTTTTTTATGAAAATCTATTAAAAGACACATTATTTTTTTCCATGTAACCATATAAGTAAGTATATGTAACCATATAAATAACCAGTTACTTTACCCCCTACAAGGTAATGAGTCCACCCATTACTTTTAGGCTCATCGCCTGTAAAATTCATCAGTGAAGTAAGGTGTAATGTAATGCGTTAATCCGTATGGCGATACATTACTTTACCCATGATTTGGTAATGTGAGGTTTTGCTGGGGCAGTTAGGATTTTAACGTTAAACTTGAAATTAAAGATTCCATTTGAAATTTATGAAATAAGGTTACAAAATTAAAAATTATTTTATCTTTAAAGATGTTGAATACAGAATGATGGATGCTTTCACTAACAATTCACGACTATACATCAATGTGCTTTTATCAATAAAGACGTCTCATATTGATTTAAGTGCATGTTTTCGAAAAAGTTTATCCTTAAAGAATTTTTTTTTTGTTTTTTTTAATGGACTTGTTATTGTAAAAAACGGTAAGAAAAACTAAAATTTAAAAAAATTAAATCATAAAGACGTTACGAAAAAATCAGTAGGTATATTATACGGGGAAAAAAATTCTTAAAAACCAAATGGTTTTTCCTAAAATGTTTTCATTGGATTTAATGCTCTCACATTACAAAAATAAGCTTTATTGAAAATAGAGGAATTTTTGATTCTGACGGTTTTGATCAAAAGTCGGTATTGAAGTGGGCTATGGTTGCTGAGACCTTCCCCGGGAGACGTAGAATATATGTAAGTAATTTCAAAGAAATCCGTTAAAACTTTCTTAGAAGTTTGTATTCGGAAATAAAGAAAAAAAATTTGAAAAAGGTGAAAAAAATGTTAATTTTACATTTTTTGTCAAAAGTAGGCGTAGAAGTGGGTGTGGTCAATGAAAAAATCCGTTGAGAATTGCTAATTTGTATAGAGAACAAACAAACAAACAGAAAATGAGTTTTATATACATACGAGGGCGGATCAATAAGTTCGTGACTTTTCGAACTTCCCTCGTAGTTATATGAAATGCAAAACTGCTCCCATCAAGTACCACCTGTTAATAGACTGCTGTCAAGTCTGAGCAAGTTCCGTCATTTACTTTGCGTTTAACAGCTGTTCAAAACATACAACCTCATGGATTTTTTTAAAAATGGAAAAAAGTGAATTTCGGGTGCTCATTAAACATTATTTTTTGCGAAAAAAAACCATCAATCAAACCAAGAAAAGCTTGATAAATACTATGGGGACTCTGCACCATCGATTTCAATGGTAAAAAAGTGGTTTACTGACTTTCGTTGTGGTCGCACATGTACAAATGACGCTGAACGTTCTGGACGGCCAATTGAGGTCAATACACCCGAAAATGTTTAAAAAATGCACGATATGGTGTTGGCCCATCGAAAAATAAAAGTGCGTGAGATTGTTGATGCCATAGGCATTTCATATGGCAGTGTGGTTTCGATTTTAAATGATTGTTGGGTTTAAAAAAGCTGTCTGCAAGATGGGTGCCGCGTTTGTTCTTATTTGGCCATAAACGTAATCGTGTTACAACTTCAAAGGATTATTTGGAGTTGTTTAACCACAATTCGAATAAGTTTTTGCAAAGATTTGTAACTGTGGATGAAACAATGATCCTTTACAACATTCTGAAGACCAAGCAGCAGGGTAAACAGTGGGTTTCTACGGTGGAGCCGTTTCGAAGAAGGCCAAGGTAAGTTTGTCGGCTAATAAGGTGATGTCAACAGTTTTTTGGGATGCACACGGGATAATCCACATCGATTACCATCAAAAGGGAAAAACAATAAACGGCGAATATTATGCCAACTTATTGGACCGATTTAACGAGGATTTAAAAAAACACGACCCCATATGGCCAAGAAAAAGTTCTTTTTCATTAAGATAACGGAGACTGAACACGGGTGCACACGTGTGCAGTCTCAATGGCAAAATTCCATGAATTGGGCTACGAATTAATACCTCATTCTCCATATTCTCCGGATTTAGCCCCTAGTGACTATTTCCTATTTCCAAGCCTAAAGCATTGGCTCGGTTTAAAGAGATTTAGCTCCAACGATGCCTTTTTATGGACCTCGAAAAATCCTATTTTTTGGAAGGGATACAAAAATTGGAGAAACGTTGGACTAAGTGTATTAAGCTAAAAGGAGATTATGTTAAAAAATAAATTTTTTTTTAATGAAAATGAAAATTATTCAAGTTTGAGGCCGTACCCCGTATTTATTTATTAAGATGTTGTCCTTAATTTGTTGCAAAACAAAAACTGTGTTTCATTCAAAAAGTCACGGACTTATTGATCCGCCCTTGTGAATTAAAAAAAAAAAATAATTTATTTTAATTTTTAGTGCACGGTTTAAACTATATTCAATTTTTTAAATTCCATTTTATTTGCGCATAACTTTAATTTCCTTGGTAAAACAAAACTTTTGATACCCATATTACCGAATTTTTGGTAAATCACGAACTAGCACGAATATGAAAAAAAAACACTATAAGTCAAATAGTGATTAAAATCCGTAAAAAATACATATTTCACTGAATATCACATGTGTATAGTGAGGGCTAGTACGTGTCATATACACCGTTGTATGAGTCTGCTAAAGACCTTTCATGTGATGTGAAGTACTTGTATATTGTAGTGGGAAAAAGTGGAAAAATAGTCAAAAAAAAAACTAAAAAAAATACCTTTTTAAAAACGGTAACGCTAGACATAAAACAAACTAAGGCACATTTTCAGATGAACACTTTTTTGACTTGTTTCTGTGAATCGCTGTAATATACATAAATTCAAATTCAAACATTTCATTATTTTAAAGGGTCCGCCATCTAACGTTTTTTTTCAACTAGTGCTTATTTCGTGAATGGTAACACTTAGCTCATGTCTGATTTGACAGATAATTAGTTTTATTCTTCCGCTGAACGAATATGGTTGTGTATACGCTTGAACAACGCTGGGAAATATTGCGACATTACTTTGAAAATCATGGTAATGTTGCAGAATGTGTGCGAAAATTCAAATCAGCCGCAGAGCTGATGTCGTTTGGCCACCTCGGAGCTGCGATTTGACACCGTTGGACTATTATTTGTGGGGTACCGTCAAAGATAAGTGTTATGCCAACAAGCTAGAGACAATTGAGGCTTTAAAGGACAATATTCGTGAAGCCATTGGTGAAATACAGCTGCACACAATCGATAATTCGATAATGTGCTTTAAAATTGGACCGATCGTGTAGGCTACTGCATGGCCAGCCGAGGCAGCCATTTGAATGAAATTATTTTCCATTATTAACCGGAAGGATTGTACTTTCAAATAAAAAAAGAAATTTGAGAAAATATTCAGTAGTTTTTTTTTTATAGCATTTTCAAAAAAAAAAAGTTAATTGGCGGACCCTTTATAAAAACACTCTTGAAAGCATTTTTGAGCTTTTAATGCAAGCCAGTCTTAGTCTTTAAAAATAATATTTCAACAACCACATCAATAATTTTCGATTTTTTTTATTTGTAAATTTACAATATAAATATTTTGATGAAATAACAAAATAAATTACAAGATACATAAATATAAATAGAATATAAAATTGTTCAATCATTGCCATCTCTTTAATTTACATTTAAATAAAGTATTAACTTGAGTATTAAATATATATGATAAATAATTTAAATATATTGTTTGGAACTTTGGAACAATTAAAACAAAAATTAAACACTTTTGTTTTATCATCAACAAATTTGATGTTCATTATTTAATATGACCAGCATTTCTGAGGTACCCATTATCTCTTCATAGTAACGACGATTGTCAGCATCTACGGGATGCCAGTCATGAGGGGCAAAACATTGTTTTATGCGCTGCTTAACCCAACCCGTAGTCTGACTAATTTTATACATCATATACAAGGGCACCACAATATAGACAAAACTTTGTGTCATTAAAATTAGCAAAGAGGGCGGATCATTTGTGTTGTGAATAATTTGTCCCTGAATTAAAAAAAAGAAGATAACGAAATATATGTTAAAATAAAGGGTGTTTTTTTTTAAATATTTAGGGCTCTAGGGACTACTTACTATACTGACAATGCCACAACACAAAAATGTGGGTGTAATAAAACGCAAAACTATTTTTATTTTAAAATTTGATATCGTTTTCCCCAACATAAATTGCAGATCACATTGAAAACGTTCACGTCCATATATCCATGTTGTTATTAAGACCAATAGTATGGATATTGTTAAGTGGGTGATGGCAACAATGTCTGGTAATAAATGAAGTTGCTCGAAACCTTGCTGAAATGATAAAGAAATTTCGAGATTACTATAAAACTCAAAAAAAGCTATGGCCCACTAAAAATTTTTATCTAATACCAAATTTAGTAGTGACAACCGAATTTTGATTTTTACAAAAAAAAAAAAAAATATTTTCAGCAACATTTGAAATAATTGTTAGTATACACAAAAAATATTTTTGGTTAAAACATTTATATTTCAAAACGGAGGTAACACTGCTGGACGGCCAAAAATTTCAATATGAAACAGATCTTTTTTAATAAACCTATGTACGCTGATTCCAAATCAGACAAAATTAGTTTTACTCATATTGCAGTTTATATTTTCACATCATTTACAATACTTGTATGTATATTTTGCTTAATTTTTTCGAAATTGGTGTAATGGTTAGCACGTTGGACTATTACACAGATGGTCCCGGGTTCGATTCCCGGTGACGACAACATCAATTTAGAAAAATTATATGTATGAGTTTTCTATCACTTATATGTATCGCTGCGCCCACCTTCGGTGTTCCCATAGCACTTAACCCCACCGAAGTAAAATAATGAATCAGGGCTATGAAACAAAAAGCTTCAATAAATTCGCCAACTCTACATCAGGTGGCGAGCAACAACTGTTCCAAGACTTATCTACTCGCGCAATTACAGTGTTGCCATGTTTGAAGCCCTTCATCTTTCACCACCTTTCATCTCTCCACTATCCCCTTTCCAAAGAAAGCAACACATTAATTAATAGGAAGAATTTCCTGAGTGTTGCTTCTCTTTTAAAAAAAAAAAAAAAAATTATCTTAAATGTTGCATTTATGCATGTTAAAAAATTTTAAAACATAATCATTTCGCATAAGTCAAGGACGATGAAGAACTAGGATGCACATATCGTGCCATCGCGCAAACACAGTTATGTAGGCAGTCAAATTTTAAGACTGTGGTTTTATTCACCCACTATTAATATAATTTATTTATTTATTTTTTATTAATTATGAAAATAGTTTAGATTAATTAAAATTTCTTAATTGAAAATATTAATAAAATTTTGATAAAAAAAATCGAAAAAATAACAAAATTTTTAAACTACTCTAAGATTGGCCAATTAACTTTCAAAAAGAGTTAAAAAATCATTTTTTTCTATTATTTTTCTATTATACATTGAAATAGCTTAAAAATTACTAAAAAATTAATAAATTATATTAATAGTGGGTGAATAAAACTACAGTTTTAAAATTTGACCGCCTACATAACTGCCTTTGTGCCCGATGCCACGATGGGGTGTTTGCGCGATGGCACGATCAGGTGTGCGTCGCGCACATTTTTCTGCATCCTAGTTCTTTATCATCCTTGGCATAAGTCACACACTTCACTGAACAAATTTGGGTCTTAAAATAGTAAATCCATTGAAAATGTTCTGACATATTTAAAAAAGAACTTCAAATTTAAACTAATGTTTCAAATGCCTCAAATAAAAAAAAAAAAAAAAATAACAAAAATTCTCTTCAAATAAAAAAAAATATTATTAATATTACTACTGAAGAATTTGAAGCTTTTTGCAAAACTACCCAGCCAGAAAAATACGAACGGCAAAGCATTAGCCCAACGCTTTCAACGGTGGTATGAGCGTTGGCAGAGCGTTGGATATCTGAAGATTTAAGTGCTTTGCCAACCCCAAAATGATAACACCGGGCAGGGCTTGGCCGTTCCTTTTTTAAAACGTTGGCAAAGCACTGGCAGTGAGCGCTTTGCCAGTACCAAAACCTTCATTTTAAAACGTTGGCAAGGCATTGGTAGAACAGCCAATAAAGTGCTTTTTTAATAATATAATAAGTGCTTTGCCAACCCCAAAATGATAACACCGGGCAGGGCTAGGCCGTTTCTTTTTTAAAATGTTGGCAAAGCACTGGCAATAAGCGCTTTGCCAGTACCAAAACCAAAAACGACCAATAAAGTCCTACTTAGTAATTCACTTCAGTAAAGAGTTGTATTATTTCTTATTGAATGATTTTGGTAATTTGAACAGAAATAACAATAGGCTTGCTTCAGCTAAGTTAATTTCAAAATAACTGAATATTTTTTTATTAAATTATTTTTGTGATAAGTTAGCACGATTTTTTACTACAATTTTACTAAAGAAAGAAATTTGAAAATAAATTTCTTAAGTAACATTTTAATACAAAAACTATACTTTGTGCTGACTATAATAGGAGACCTTAATATTCTTAACTTCAAATCATAAATTGCAATTTAGTTTTGAATTTTTCCACTCTTGTTGCAAATTTTATTTTTATTTTTTTTTTGTGGCACTGTTTTTATTAAGTTAACGGTTGTAAGTTTTGTAAATAAATACTGGCAAAGCACTTTTTACGAACGTTGGCAGAGCGTTCTAAATCAGTGCTTTGCCAGCACTTTTTTTGTTGGATCATTGGCAAATAGTGCTCTGCCAGTGCTTGATTTTTCAGACTATTCGCAATTTCTGGCTTGGTAGTCTTTGAATACATATTTTCTAATAGATTTAGGTGCGCGGAGTCTAAATCTGGCAAAAACTAAAAACTTTTTATATGACTGGAACATTTTTGGTTTTCAAAGTTTAGTAACATCATGATGCTTGTTAGGAAAAGACCCTATACACGTGTTTGATTACTAAGAAGACAAAAATGGAGGAAAATTATGATTAATCGATTTCTTGTTAAAGCTCTGCCTATTCTGTATGCTCTCGCTTATCTAAAACTTGGCGTACTGGTGAGATCTTTGGTCAGATCGAAATACTAGAATCAACCTACCTAATATGTTTGATTTGCTTTATTTTTGTAAATATATATAGGTTGAAAGCTAGTAATGAATTAAAAATTATCTCAATTTTGTTTAGAACTTTCTCAATTTTAAATGAAAAATCTCAAATTGATTGAGAACTTCTCAATTTCAAATGGAAAATCCTAATTTCAAATGAAAAATCTCAAATTTTTAGTTTCATCTTTCTCCATTGAAAATATAAATTTTCAATTGCATGTATATTGCATTTGCAAAGCCTCAATTACTCTTGGATTGGTCAAAATTTAAATTAAAAAATACAATTTCATTTTAACTTTTCCAATTTCGATTAAAAAATTTCAAGTTGAGCCTGAGTTATATTTTTCCATCAGTGCACAGTGGTAAAATATTGTCATAACTCTATAAATTATTTCTTTATTAATTTCAATAACTGAAATTTGGTACATATCACCTTTGTGCAGGTCACTGTGCAATAAATTTACTGTGCAATAAATACAGGGGTTGGCCAAGTTAGTGTGGACATGACATATGGATATAAAATGTATGGAAGATGCACTTAAATGTTTTACAATTTGTCTGGTAAAATGGGAAAACTACTTATAAATATGGCCTAATACCTGACATAAAAATCATCAAATTCGGCCCTTGCATTTAGAAGTTATGAGTAAAAGTATGAATTGTTTTAGATTTTCATAGATTTTCTGTAAAACTTTTATTATTATGATCGAGTTCGGTATAAATTTTTGGTGATAAAAATAATATATTGTTTTAGGGTAAAAGTCACGTGCTTGGTCTGAAAAAGAAACTAAAATTTTTGAAAAGTTGCCATTTTTTTTTATAAAGTTGTCACATTTTTTTGAAGCAATCCCACAGAAAAGAACGTTACATTTTTCACCTAATCGGATGATTTTCAACTTAGAAAGGTGAATATAATAATACGATAGTCTTAAAAAAGGAAATGGTTATCAGAAAATGTATTAAAACCAAACATTTTCACATTTGCTAAATCAAACTATTTGAAAAACAACAATTTTACAACAAACACACATACATATACTGATATTCAAAGTATATCGACATGTTAATTTGTTGTTTTTCAAATATTTTGATTTTATAATAAGCGTTACCTGTTCAGGCTGTTTACACACTAAAGCAGACAAAAATATTATCATAGAGTTTATTTTGTCAGTTGCATTTTTATATTGCAGACAACTGAAGATTTGGGTGATGCCAATGAAACAATTGTATTGCCTATCATGAACATGATCAAAATTTTTGAAAAACAACAAATAAAATCCAATATGACAATATCATATGGGGATTAAAATGAATTTTAAATTTAAAACCGTTAGTAGTATGGAGTATCCAAATTTAAAATATTGAGTATTGAAAAGTAACCGAATTTACCAGCACTATTGTGTCACAAATGATTAACCACATGATTATTTAGAGCACACTCAAAAAAGTTTTACAGTTAATACATGATAGTTTTTTGTGTAGTAATCAGCAGTAGTTATTTTTAACTGTAATTACAGTTGGTTTTATATGAAATTTAAAAAAACAACTTTTATGACAGTTATTTAAAAATCAACTGAAAAAATTACTGTATTTTTCAACAGTTGTTTAAAGCAGTTGTTTTGGTATTTTAATAAACAACTTTCACAACAATAATTTTGCAGGAGACAGTTAAGTTTTTGTTAGTTATTTAAAAAAAAAAACGCATTATGTCGAGTTTTAAAAAATTCTCATTTAGTTTATATTTGTTATTATTGATATGCTCATAATTAATAATAAGAAAATTTCGTTGTATCTCCAATGCATAAAAACATTATAACTGTACATACAAAGGAAATACAAATTTTTATTGTAATTGAAAGAAAATAAAACAGTAGTTTTTTACCAATTTTTACAGTTGTTTCAAAACTTTTGTAGTAAAAAATTGTCAGTTGTTTTTATGAATTAGTTAGTTGAGTTGAATACATTTGTTAGTTGTTTTTCAATAGTTGAAAACAACTTCATTTTTAGTTATTTAAACGCTAATTACCCAGGAAAAAATTCCACATTCCACAAAAAGGTGATGCCCACACTTGCTTACATATCTCATTGCCAAATTTAGTAACTGCAATACCAAACTCATTCCAACGATAGAGTCAAAAAAGAAGGTAGTATTGTAATCAATTCTTTAAAATTAAACCAGAAATCATGAACTCAATAACAAAGTAATTATTTACTTAAAAGAAAATAACAATGTTATTAACTTATATGTATAACTTTTTGTACTCAAGAAGTAATCATATACTTTTTCTTAATAAAAGGACGTTATTGGAAGTAGTTACTAATTTAAAAAAAAGAAGTTATACAATTTTAAAGAATTTATCTCATATATTTTTTCAAACAAATTTTTATTTGCAGAATAATAATACTAAAAACAGAAATTGCATGTTGCCTAAATTTTGTTAAACTGTGGTTAGGTATAAATTAGGGAAGCGCACGTGAGCAGAAAATTGTGAGTGGAAGTTGAAATTACTGACGTTATCGTGAGTGAGTGTAAAAAAAATTTCGAGGGTAATTGTGCGTGAATCATATTTTTGTTTTTCAATTTTGAATTGTTCTTTTTTTTTGAAAAATTTATATTTTCGTGGTTTATAGCTCCAAAATTATGACAAACCCATGTTATCATAACAATTCGATGTTTCACTTTTTAGGATTTTATTTCCGTATGAGTTTTGATCGTTATATTTGAATGACCTAGGAGAATCACGTGTGAGTAAAAGTTGAATTTACTTATGGAAATACTTTTTTTTTTTAAATGTAAATACTTCTTATTTTTTTCAATGGAACTATTTCTTTATTAAAAAATGTATGTAGTTCTAAAATATATTAAGTAAATGGTTCTTAGGTAAAAAAAATTATTAATTCTAAAGAATCAATTATTTTAGTCTCACGCCCTGTTAAAAGAATCGAGTAGGTAATCTAGTAAGGAATGCATTCTGCCCAAAATGCTTGATTACAAACCCGCTTACCTTTTTGGAAATTTTTTGCTGGGTACCTTTGTCGCCTTTCTAACTGAAATTAAAGTTGTTTTAACTGTCATATTCAGCAGTTTGTACTGTCAAACTTATTTGAGTGCATTAATTTAATTATTTTTAAGATTCCACCGTAATTTTTTGTTTAAGATCAATACTCAATTTTTAAATGAGTAGCGAAATCGTGTTTAAATATGTAACGATATTTTTTAAAAAGCAACTGAAGTTACTACACAAGTTTTTAAGGCTTAAGCAAATAATTTTGAATTATTTTCTAATTCTACAAACCTTGGTACAAAAATACACCGATATTAGCAGCAACATTAATACCAGACCAATTGTAATGCTCGTTTTTTTCAAACGCAATTTTTCAAATTCATCAAATATGGCCGTTAACACAGTCATCATTTGTACAATCTTTAAAAAAAATGGAAAGAAAATATAAAATTTATTACAGACTCTTTTGAAAATATGCATTTAAAAACTAATTTTCAAAACTTACCACAGCCGATAATTCAGCAAAGAACAACATGGTGAAAAAGAGAAAACTCCATAGATTTGGTAAACTAGAAAAACTTCCAAACAAATAGGCATAACAAATATAAATAAAACGCATATTATGATCCTCATTGATTTGTTCATGTAGTAGAGCAACATGATCTAAAAATGCAGAAAATAATATTTTAAAATTTCTATTTTTTAAATTGGCTGATTATAAAGTGATCTTACCTTCAAAATGATCAAATGTTATACGTGAACATAAAGCTGCCATCGCTGTCATTATGATGTACGTAAAAGCTATCCAATATGTAGCTTTTTCGCTATCCTGCCGAAAACGATTATGACTGGCCAGTTGTAAAATACTACCACAACCTGGACCCAATAACCACATTGGCATTAAAATAGCTGCCTTAATACCAGCCCACACAGCTGTCTGATAGTGCATATAAGAGTTGTCATATTCTAGATACTCCATAAGTTTACTCCACGAAAAATCTACATACATTAAGAGATGTACAAAAATTGCGAAGAAAAATGTTATCATTAGTAGACATATACAACGAAGAAATTTTCCTATCTGAAATAAAGTTTTTGAATATTAGGGTCCATTGATGACCTTAATTTATTATGTTTTACTTACAAATGTAACTCTTTTCAGAAGAACCAACATTGTTAGTAGCCATACTCCTAGTACGCCACACAGGACGGGCCATGAGATCGAAAGTGAATTATTGGAATCGTCATCAGAACGAATGATTGAACTGTAATTAAATTAAATTGAATATAACTTTTACAGTCTAAAAACTTGTATGTACTCCCAATTCATTATATGATTTAAAAAGATAAAGGCAATATTTTATAAAAATTGTATTCATCGTTGACATTTTTATAACGCTGATCAAATCGACAAAAGTAGAAATTTCGACCAAAGTTTAAGATCTTTAAGTTAGAACCTATAGTTTTGCAAATAACGCAATGTATATTTTAGGAAAATTCATTGATAATTCAGAAGTTATGACCAATTACGTAAACATAAAGCTTATTAAAAAATAGGATAAAACTACTAAGGCGTATGATTATTATAAACACATTCTTATTACAACACTCATACGCACTGATGGTTTTTGATATAAGGGGGAAAATTAATTTATATTTAATGTTAATTTTGTAGTTATTGACTAATATTCGTAATACTTTACGCTAAAAGAATGTTAAATATATTTTCTGGAAGTCTGCAGGTCTAATTACACTATTCAATAAAAGTTTTCCACTTAATTTGACTTAAAAGATTTTTAACGCTTTTTGGCCTTCTCAATACGAATATGATTGCAAAACTTTCCAACGATCTTTTGGGATAAATACTTTATGGCCCAATATGGTGTAGATGGAACTCAAAATGATTTTTTTTAATGTGAATACAATGTTAAATATTTAGTGGATTTCAGGTTTAAACACAATTGATTCAAGTTAAAATCGATTCAAAGACAACCAAGTGGCCAAATGGAATCTTTAATCTATTTTTTACCAAAGCATAGATTGTGTGCAAATTTTTTGGCAAAACTTGATTGGATAGATCGGCCACCCAGTAGCAAATTTTGTGGCCCAATTGTACCCCCTAGAGGTGATATAATTAGTTAAAGTTGAAACTTTTACGCTTTGTAAGCAAGTAAAGGGCTAATATTTTTTTAATTTTTTTAAAACTAAAAGAGTTTAACTAAAAAAAAAATAATATGACGTAACAAGGAAATGTATCAAATTTGATATAGACTTATATCTAATTGAAATATAATTTGATCCGAAAAATGTCGAATCGTACTGTATATAAATGGATTCTAATATATAATTTGATGCGATTGAAACCTGTAAAAATATATTTGTTAAATAGAATCCAGGGGCCTATATATTATGATCCGATTATTAAGAGCCCAATATAAATTTAACTAGCAATTAAAAAAATATACATGGTGCATCATCAAGTTAGGGTAGATGGGGGAGCGTTCGCCAGTAAGGCATACACACCACCTCCTATTATCTCCAAATTTAAGGGAGATAATAAAAAAAGCTAAAATTACAATTTTTTGTCCCCACACAAATTTTTGTGTATCATATATAATAGTATCGAATTGGATATTATTGGATAAAAGTTAATACAAACAGTTCCTTAATTATATCTATGTTAATTAACATATTTAACTGTGTAGCCAAGAAATAGTGGGTCTATTTCGACAATTTTACTCCGCACAGTTCTGTTTTGTAGAAAAATTTTCTTTTTTCAGACTTTTTCACTATTAAATTGCATACATCTTTTTTTTCGACTGTATGAACTGTTTACATATGTTAAGCTTCTTATGCTAACATATGCTATTGTAGCTAACGGGGATCAGCAAAGTTATGTTGGAGAGAGGCTCAATTTTTTTTTATAATTTACATTAAACGAGGGCGGTCGCAAAATTGGCTAAAGAAAACTCAACAAATTAGATAAAAAATTTATTTATTTCTCAACATAATCTTCGTTTAGCTCGATACACTTTTCCCTACGATATTCAATAGATTAGTGCCTAAGAAGGCATGAATTTATTGATTCTAAGAGCACATGGAAGAAGCGCTTTAAAAGAGACATACCAAGTGGGACATCGCGAACAAAAATCATGCCTTCTTTATTTGCTTTGGAAGCTCTTCGTAATCAAATAATGCCTTCCGGAAGCGTTTCTGGGTAAGCACTATTTTTTGCTGGGAATTACGGAGTATAAGGTGCGTGATGAAGTAATTTGAAATTTAATCCACTGATTTTGTCCATCACAATAGTGGATATGTGAACTGGTAAATTGTCTTGATGAAACATCACTATCTTTTCGCCAAATTCGGTCTTTTTTCCTTAGTTTTATCGCTTGAACGCTGCAGTAAGTTATTATACTAACTCGCCGTTGATTGTTTTTCTTTTCTGAAGCTAATCAATAAAAAATTATCTGACGCGCATCCCAAAAATAGATGGCATGACCTCGACTGCAGTCGGAACTGTCTTCGCCGTCTTTGGACACGATTCAGCCATTCCAGTCCACTGCTTTGACTGTTCCTTTGTGTCAGGTGTGAAGTGATGGACCCATGTCTCTTCCATAGTTGCGAATCTACACAAAAAGTCGGATTTATTGCGGTGACACATCGCCAAACACTCTACGCTGTTCATGACGCTGTTTTTTTTCTATTGTGAGCACACGCGGCACCCATCTATCACATAGCTTTCTCACATCCGACGATTATCCAATATAATTTTGTGAATTTTCTTAACAGTTTCTGCTGTAGCCACCTCAATTGGTCGAGCACCTCAATTGGTGTTCGCACGGCAATGTCTAGACTTTGCCACCCAGTATTTTATAGTCGTAAACGGAGAAGAAGACTTCCACAGAATAAAATCTAGCTCGGCTTGCGGTGACTTTTCACCCTAAATGTAAAGTCGTCATAGGGGGTTTCCACAGGAACATAACTAACGCAAAACAACAACAATTAGTACACAAATTTGTCAATAGAAACGCTTTATGGTTAAATTGGGTGCCCGCGGTAATGTATATCGAACAGGGCTATTAGTTCTAATAATATCAGTAAGCTGAATACCAATTTGAGAAGAAGCATTGACATCAACAAATTTGTATTAGTGAAAAAAATTTGGATTTACGCATTCTTTTTTTTTTTATCTATTTGGACAAATTGGACCACAGTGGTCAGATACGGTCATAACTCTATAACTTCGTTGTCTGTTAAAATAAATTGCTGAAATTTTCCACATAAATAAATGATATACTCTCTTCTCTGTCACCTAAATTTGAGTCCAATAAATACAGAGGTTGGCCAAGTTAGTATGGACATCTAAAATTTATTTAAAATGCACTTGAATGTAATATTAAAAACTGGTCTGCTATTTGGGCAAACCGTTAATGTCAGATATCGAAAATTATCAAATTCTGTCCATGCATTCAGAAGTTATGTTTAAAAATAAGAAGTTTTTATAGATTTTCAATAATTTTCCGTAAAATTTTTAATATTTGCACTAAGGTCGGTATAAATTGTTGGTGAGAAAAATAATAAGTTGTTTGAGGGTTTGAGGGTACACGCGTTGAGTCCAAAAAAAGAAACTAAAATCTTTGTAGCGTTGCCAGAGTTGATTATAGAGTTGCCACATTTTATTGCGACAACGCTAAACAAAACTAAATTGCATTTCTGAGCTAACGATTTTCATATACACTCATCTTAATAGTCGAAAATTATAGTCTTAAAATAATAAAAGATTTTCAGAAATATATGAAAAATAAATAATTTTCAATTTAGAATTGTCAGGTTCGAGATCATAATTAAAATGTTACTATTATTTATAGAAAAAACTAATTGTTAATAATGTAAAAGAAAGAATGAAACATTTTCTTGTGAGCATCAGCTGTAGAAGGAGTGCCGCACTTTCGACCTCAGCGACTAGGTCATCATCATCTACTTCATTCTAATCCACCACCCACAAAGAACTGATTATATATCATTTTGATTGATTATATATCAACCAACTACAGTAAATATTAGTTTGGTAAAGATTATTTGAACAATATGAGTTTTCCCCATCTTATCTTACAAGTTTAGTCAACAGCTTTAAATTTTTGTTGTGAAAGGCGTGGTAGAGAAGAATGAGTGTATTTTCTAAAAATCATAACTACATTGTAAATCTGGGTATGAACCTTCGTCAGTGACCCTGTTTTTTTGAGTAATGTAATATTTGTTATGTTTTTATTTGTTCGATTGCGTCTATATTTTTTTGTTTGACTATATTTGAAATTTTTGTTTTTTCGGGGAAATCTGAATTTTTTTCAATTTCTGACATGTTCCCACACAAAAAGATTATAATTTTGGCCCCTTATTTCAAGCTTTAAACGTGAGATTGGGCAGCTAAAAAAATGCAAGTCCTTTATTTTTTCTACTCTATCACATATCGGAATTTCATTAAGATCCAAGAGAACCCATCGGTACCCAATCCTTCTCAGATAAAAAATTTAGTCTTGTTACAAATACAGTGCGTTATTTAACATTATCGATAACGAGTAGTCGGTCATAAATTCGAAAACAGAACTGGTTCTATAAAATCAGAAGTGGGTTTCAGTTCTTTGACTCAGAGAAATTAGTGGGATAACATTTTGTTTTATACTAGAATAAGTTCCAATTCAACTTACCGAAAAAATTCCACGGTTGAGTGAGGATATACTTCAGTATCCTAGAAGAAATATGTCAAATCTAAAAACAAAAATCTCAAAATTTTCAAAAATATTTACCTCTAGATCATAAAAGTCATGAGTTGAACAATTTTTCGAATTCCAAGTATTATTACAACTCATCCATGGTATCACAGAATGTAAAGAATTGGCAGCATAGACTAAAGGTACTGCAGCAATAATGGCATAGTAAGATAATGATGCTAAATTATGTAGTAAAATGGAATAACCTACGCCTGAACAAATATAGAAGAAGAATGAGTAATTTTATATATGAATTTTAAAAATTACCAAATATTTTTAATTACCTTTAAAAATAGGAGCTACTCG
Source organism: Delia radicum (assembly GCA_021234595.1). Classification (NCBI taxonomy): domain Eukaryota; kingdom Metazoa; phylum Arthropoda; class Insecta; order Diptera; family Anthomyiidae; genus Delia; species Delia radicum. The sequence continues at coordinate 139,443,716 of CM037854.1, forward strand.
AAATACAGATATGGTGCCTGATGATGAGAATTGTCCCAGAAATGTTTGTATACCAAATATTGGTATAGCATATAATAGAATGCCAAGTATATATGGAATTAGACCATAACCTTAAAGAAAGGATTATAAGAATTGTACAAACATTTTTAAAAATTTTAAATGTAATTCTGGTAACGTAAAACCGGATCCTAAAAAGTAGCGGCTTTCACAGTAATTGCAGCAAGTTTTTAATATATTCACAAAAAGTTCTTGCCAAAATAATTTCAATTAAACTTTTGTTTGACTTAAAACTCACTTTTAATTAAAAACTTAATTAATAATATTTATTAAATGTTTAATTGAAAAATGATTTAGGGCACACAAAATTTGCACGGTTAAAATCATTTATGATTCACCTAAGTTTGCACCACATCGGGATCATGTGTTGTTTTTTACTACTTATTCCTAAGTTCTTATTTTGCTGGATAATAAATCATCTTTTATCCTACTTACCTCCCAGAAACAATGATACAATCAATGTTAGTTCGGAAAATATGATTGTACCAAATGCATGACTAGTACAGGCGAAATAAAAATCAGCGGCCGTTGACCATCGACCTCGTAATTTATCATATTTAAATGGTCTCTGCAGGGTATCATATGTCGTGGTATTTGTTAGGAAATTATTGTTATTATTAAGCCCTATTGTAGATGTCAATGATTGTCTACGACCATTTAGCGTAGATTCTTCTCTGGTCATCGCATCATGATCAGCATAATCATCATAATTGTACTCATGTTCAAGTTCATGTTTGTCATTTGTTGCAGACGACGATGATGTTGGCATGCAATTGCTTAAATGTTGTTTAGCTTCGCTATAAAGTGATTTCATGTCTTGTACCCACTTTCGCTTTCTATCACCTCCGTCTATCACTCTTTTCCGCTGATAACACCATTTACTACAATTTGCAGTTGATCAATGGTCAGAGTTGTTGCGCTTCAGTTATGTAGTTTAAACTTGAAAATAAATTAAATTGAATTGAATTTATTAAACAATTAAATTGTTTGGCTGTATAGTCTGATAGTATCAATTGTACATAGATAGCGGAGTCATTCCAGAAATTTTCGATACGCCCTTCGGATATGTGACTATGGATATCGTTGAAAATAAACACACCGTATTCAACGTTCCTATGATATATGTGATGTACTAAGTTTTTCAAAATTCGGAGCAGTTAGCGTTGAATAGCTGTTTAAAGTTCGGTATGTTTACCGAAACTGAGAGAAATACTTTACATTTAAACTGCTCTAGTTTTTTAAGTTTTTATCCAATATCACAGATTGGATCTTCTACTTTTCGGTATTTGTTAGTCTTTGGAAAAAGTTTCGAAAAATGCAAAAACGGAATTTTTTCACTTATATTTCAAAAACTACAGCTTTGATTTTTCTTAAACAATTTTTAGTCATATATCATATTGTCTTGTACAACTTATCCAAAATTTAGAGTGGCTTCTCCATGGATTCGAAATATATTTAGATTTAAGTACGAAATTCCCATATAAGTTTCTTAGAGAAGTAAAATTTTCCATTTTGTTCAATATACACGAATTCTAAATTTCTCAAAACTCATTATCCATAGTCCAGGGTATACTCAATAAATTGTCTTTGGTGTTCTGAATCCAAATATGTATTCAGAATTCATCACAGTCGTTAAGTTTTTGAAACATTCTAGCCTAAAAATGCAAAAACACGTTTTTTTCGTCGAAATTTTATCACACTGCGAATACCTTCTCTTACTTGAAACTTGTCACCGGATTCTTAAACTACTACTCGTAATTATCGAAATACTTTTCGAATGTATCAGATATCTCTTTTTGTTTTCAGATAAACCTATCATATTTCATATAAGTAAAGAATATTGTATTATTTATTGTTGGCAATGGAGGAAAAATTAAGATATCAAGTAAATTCGAAAAGCGTTTTAAAAATAAAGAGTACTGTTAACATATGCCGTAACGAGTTTAAGATAAAAAGATTTATTCACGATGTAGTAACGTCGCGAATATGACGGAATATCGTGTTCGTGCACTTTTAGGTTACAATATCACTAAAACTTGATAACTTGGAAGATTTTTGTGTTCAATTTAGGATGCAGAGCGCATAAGACCATTTAAAAAATATAGTCTAAACTATTGGTGTTGAAAGTTTTTGCGAACTTGAAAATGCGTGCGTTACATGTTAAAAATTGACATATATGGATCCATGCATGAACATGTGCTTCATACATGTACACATGCATCCATACGTGATTCATATGTGTTCATAAACTATTCTTATATGTTCAAATTAGGAATCATAAATGTTCATCTGTGTGCATCAATGAAAATTGAGGTAATATTTACATATATAACCATACATATCTATACATTTCGATACATGGTCTTATGTGTACATCAACGAAAATTAAGGTAATATTTATATATATTATCACATATGAACTCTGATGAACATATATAAATCCTATAATGTTGGTATATGGACATGTATGACCTCGAATTACTTCATATATGAGCATGAATGAGTTCATTCATTGATGCGTGTATTGATTGATTTTTAACCGGGTTGTGAAAAAAATTAAAAATTTGATTTTTTTAGAAAATTATATGAGTATTTTTTTACAAATCTAAATATCTTTTGACCCCATGAAGATATGTTATACAATGCAATATGATCCTATCACAAATTGTTTAAGAAAAATCGAAGGTATAGTATTTGAAATATTCGCAAAAAACAGCGTTTTTTAATTTTTGCAAACTTTCTGGAAAGAGATTGTATAATTTTCTAACAATTATCTAAAACTAGAAGACTTAATCTTTTATATGAGATAAAAATTTTAGAAATCGCATTAAAACTTAAAAAGTTAGATTACTTTAAACATTAGGTATTTTTTTAGTCTTGCTTAAAATTACGAACTTTGAGATGTGAAAGAACGCGAACTACACCGAATTTCGAAAAACTTAATATACCACATATATCATAGGGACATTGAATACCAATTTGGCCACTTTCAATAAAATCGAAACACCTCCATTCCATAAACGACTAAAATCGAATCGAAATTTTTTGGAATGTCCCAGTGGGTAAGTTATGTAACTAATTATATATGTTAAGCTACTGTATTGTTAAATTTTAATTTGTGGTTACAATGTTATCATACACAGAAAAAACTAAAAACGGGTTTCAATTAAGAAATTTATTGAATCAATTAATATTTTAATTGATTTTGCACCTATCACGGCAATGATAATATTAATGAAAAAATGAAAAAAGCTATAAATAACTATATACAAAAAAAATTATGATACTCAAAAAAAAGTGTGTGAGTGATACGTTGGTGTGTGTTTTGTGCTGAGTCTGTTTGTATATTAAAAAGTCAAATATTAATTGATTCAATTAAATGTTTGTTTAGAAACAAGTTTAGTACAATTCAAATCTTTTATTAGATATTTTAGGTTGATAATTTTTTCTGTGTACCCTAGATTTCGTGCTTAATAGTTAATAGTTCGTTTAGTTCATTTACAATTATTAAACAAGTTTTAGTTCATATGTTTCTTCGACAATATATTAGTTTAAATTATTCACATTCTTATATTGGACAATGATTTGTTTAATAAATTTTCATAGTATACGAAAAAAATCGCAAATTAATAGTTAAACCTGAACTAGTTTAACTTAAACCGTTCATTTTTGAGTTTTGGCTATACTGTGCATATTTTAAACATCATAAATAATTGATAAAAATTGTCGAACAAACATTTAAACTAAAGAACGAACTGTTAAAAATGAACGAAATGAACTACGAAGCACAACTCTAGTTTATACAAACTGTATGGATGCAGGGGCGGGGAAATGAGAAATCTTCTCCCACCGAAGAAAATAAATTATCTTTACAAATTAGCTATGAAACTAATAAAGTGTTTTTACCTCATTTTTGTCATTTAGAAATACTTTTAGAAATTGTAACTGGAAAGATTTATATTCTTCCGGTATTAGTTATAAGCTCAAAGGAATAGCTTTTTTTTTTTTTGAAAAAAAGAGAAGCAACACTTAGGAAATTCTTCCTATTCATTAATGTGGTGCTTTCTTTGGAAATTGGATAGTGGAGAGATGAAAGGTGGGGAAAGATGAAGGGCTTCAAACATGGCAACACTGCAATTGCGCGAGATGATAAGTCTTAGAATAGTTGTTGCCCGCCACCTGATGGAGAGTTGGCGAACTTATTGAAGCTTTTTGGTTTATAGCCCTGATTCATTATTTTACTTCGGTGGAGTTAAGTGCTATGGGAACACCGAAGGTGGGAGCAGCGATACATATGAGGGATAGAAAACTCATACATATTATTTTCTAAATTGATGTTGCCGTCACCGGGAATCGAACCCGGGACCATCTGTGTAACAATCCAACGCGCTAACCATTACACCACAGCGCCCACAATATAACGATTCATAGTACTTATGAAACATTTTATAAACAGCTAAATCCATTTCATCAAGTTTATGAAATGTTTGAGTAGATATATGAAGGATTTTTCGTATTAGTAAAGATTTCATAATTTTTGTGCAGAAAAAAATGCATAGAAATTATGATAATGGTCAAAACAATTCATATTATTTATGAAATGTTTCATAAATATTGATGAAATAGTTACATGGGGCGAAAATAGATGAAACTTATTTCTGGTTTTCTCTGTGTGTTGGGTTATATGATTTATGTGATCTCGATATAACTTAATTTTCATTCTTATTGTTTTTCATACCAATTATTTATTAGAAGTAATTGAATTTAGATAGTTGTTTATTGTCGATTGATTGAATCTGTATTTGAGATAGACATTAAAGCATTCTAAATTCAATTACTTATTTAGTATATAGTAGATGCAAAAATAATTTGTATTCTATTTGTATACCAAAAAAAAAAAATATATATAAATATTACTTTAACAGATTTAAAAAAACAATTTTTAGATATCTCGCTTTTTGGCTATCCGTCCGTTGAAATTATGTAGATTAAGCGTTATGGTAGTGCATATTTTTTGTTTAATCACACACTATACAAATGTATTCCCGCCAGAGAAAAATGGTACAACTTTCGATATATTGCAACTCGCTTTTTTATACACACACAATCGGTATTGACAGGTTTGACGATTTATTGTTATTTTGACGATTTTTTTGTAGCCAAAATAACTAAATGACGATTGGACGATTTTTGCTTCCAAAATGAGGATTTTTTGACAAAAGTTTAATGTGTCAGCAAAACGTATTTATTTGGCCTTTTTAAAAAATCATCGGATATATTTTTGGATTTATATTACATATTTCATTGAATTAAAAAAAATATATTTTTATCTAACAAGGAAACTTCACAGTGGGGATCCTCGGATTTGAATAAAACTTGGATATCTTGTAAACGACAAAAAAATATTATACACGTATATTTCAATAGATGAGCAATTTCAAGTTTAGAGATAAAAAAATGGGTTACAAAATTGCACAATTTGAGTTTTTTTTTTAATATATGTATGTCTTACATAAGTTATTAGAAATAAACCTTTAAAAATATAATAATGAAAGCTAATAAAAATTAGTTAAAAGTGTTCTTCCAGAAAAAACTGCTAAACTTATCATATGTTTTTACTAAATTTATGTAATACTAGCTGAAGTGGCCGGTGTTTCCCGGGTCAACTGTGATTTTTGAATGCAGAAAAAATTTTAAGCTAGGAAATAGACGACTTAATTCTGTTGTGTTTTGCAGAATCACCCAGCAAATCTTTGGTTATGGGTGCGAGAATGTAATGCATTACCTGTATCATTATTTTCCTACAAGAAGTAATGAGTTACCGATATTAACACTCATGGACTACCTTGTAATGATACCTCATTACATTTTACATTACTTCAAAACATAAAATAATGACTTACCGATCATCAATTACATAAGGCATGAATTATAAACGTAAAGTAATTATTAATATATATTTTTGAAAATCTATTTATAGACACATTACTCTGTGATTTTTTGTAACGAACGAAAACACGAAGCACAGCAACTCATTTACATTTTAAGCAATCAAATATTATATGTATCGATAGCTCAGTTGGTAGAGTTTTCGCCTAAATAATAGTTAAATACCAGAGACCCCTGGTTCGAATCCTAGCATGACCTTGTAATTTATTTAAAAAAAAAAAAAATTATTTATTTAATTAAAAAAAATATCTGTAAAAAAATTTTTTATGCATTTTTTTATGAAAATCTATTTATATACACATTACTTTTTCCCACCATGTAACCATATAAGTAACCAGTTACTTCACCCCCTACAAGGTAATGAGTCCACCCATTTCTTTTAGGCTCATCGCCTGTTAAATTCATCAGTGAAGTAAGGTGTAATGTAATGCGTAAAGCCGTATGGCGATACATTACTTTACCCATGATTTGGTAGTGTGTGGTTTTGCTGGGTTTTTCATATAAAAACTTTTTTAGATGCCAAAGGGTTTTTCGAAAGCAAAATTTGAGAATCTGGTCGATTTTCTATGGGAAACGTGTTTGACAGGCGTTCCCATTATCGTGGACAGCAGAAATTTTCTTAGAATAACACAAGATTCCGGGAATATAACAAGATTCCGCTCAGTAGAAAATATCTAAAACTTTACATAATTTGTGCTAAAAAAATTCGACAGAATTACCAAAAACTAAAATTAGGTACACTGGAAGGACATTATTTTAAATTCTTTTAAGTTACTACAACATCTAATAACCCATATTTTCGTGCAATCTTTAAATCGATGTTTTGAATTACTTGATCTAAAATATCATCTGCTGGTATAAAATACTTTGTCAAATGTCTTTTAAATGAAGTGCTGGACCTTATTCGTTAAGTTTTTTAAAAAATAAGTAAAAAAGCATATCCTGTTAATTTATAATAAATTCCAAAATTTATATTTCTTGTGTGGTTTCGCTGGGGCAGTTAGGATTTTAACGTTAAACTTGAAATTAAAGATTCCATTTGAAATTTATAAAATAAGGTTACAAAATTAAAAATTATTTTATCTTTAAAGATGTTGAATACAAAATGATGCTTTCAGTAGCAATTCACGACTATAAATCAATGTGCTTTTATCAATAAAGACGTCTCATATTGATTTAAGTGCATGGTTTCGAAAAAGTTTATCCTTAAAGAAATTTTTTTTGTTTTTTTTTAATGGACTTGTTATTGTAAAAAACGGTAAGAAAAACTAAAATTTAAAAAAAATTAAATCATAAAGACGTTACGAAAAAATCAGTAGGTATATTATACAGGGAAAAAAATTCTTAAAAACCGAATGGTTTTTCCTAAAATGTTTTCATTGGATTTAATGCTCTCACATTACAAAAATAAGCTTTTTTAAAAATAGAGGAATTTTTGATTCTGACGGTTTTGACGTTTTTGATCAAAAGTTGGTATTGAAGTGGGCTACGGTAATGAAAGACCTTCCTCGGGAAACGTAGAAGATATGTGAGTAATTTGAAAGAAATCCGTTAAAACTTTCTTAGAAGTTATTATTCGTAAAAACGAAAAATTTTGAAAATGGTGAAAACATATGTTAATTTTGGATTTTTTGTCAAAAGTAGGCGTATAAGTGGGCGTGGACGATGAAAACTATACTACGATGTAAGTTGAGGTCCGAAAATTATTCGTGCCAAATTTGAGGAAAATCCGTTGAGAATTGCAAATTTGTATAGAGAACAAACCAACAAACAGAAAATGAGTTATATATATATACGAGTGCGGATCAATAAGTCCGTGAAATGCATCACTGCTCCCATCAAGTACCACCTGTTGATAGACTACTGTCAAATTTTGAGCAAGTTCCGTCATTTACTTTGCGTTTAACAGTTGTTCAAAACATACAACCTCGTGGATTTTTTTAAAAATGGAAAAAAGTGAATTTCGACTGCTCATTAAACATAATTTTTTGCGAAAAAAAACCGTCAATCAAACCAAGAAAAGCTTAATAAATACTATGGGGACTCTGCATCATTGATTTCAATGGTAGAAAAGTGTTTTACTGACTTTCGTTGGGGTCGCACAAGTACAAATGACGCTGAACGTTCTGGACTGCCAATTGAGGTCAATACATCCGAAAATGTCGAAAAAATCCACGATATGCTGTTGGCCGATAGAAGAGTAAAAGTGCATGAGATAGTTGATGCCATAGGCATTTCATATGGCTATGTGGTTTCGATTTTAAATGATCAGTTGGGTTTAGGAAAGCTGTCTGCAAGATGGGTGCCGCGTTTGCTCTTAATTGACCATAAACGTAATCGTGTAACAACTTCAAAGGATTATTTGGAGTTGTTTAACCGCGATTCGAATAAGTTTTTGCGGCGTTTTGTAACTGTGGATGAAACAAGGATCTGTTACAACAACTCCGGAGACCAAGCAGCAGTCTAAACAATGGGTTTCTACGGTTGAACCGTTTCGAAAAAGGCCAAAGTAAGTTTGTCGACCAATAAGGTGATGGCAACAGTTTTTTGGGATGCATGCGGGATAATCCATATCGATTACCTTCAAAAGGGAAAACAATAAACGGAGAATATTACACTCTAAAAAATGATTGTAAATTTACTACTATAAAACGAGTAAAGTTTCATGTATTATTACGCTAATTCGGTAAATTTATACATCAAAATGCGTAAAACTATTTTGCGCACACTTTTATATGCAATAATACACACTTACAATATTTTTACCAATTATGTGTTTACAATTAAACACATTATACCTAAAAGTAGTATTATTTTGTTAAATAAGATTTTTACGCACAAAGTTTGTAATAGTAATAAATATTTTGACATTTTCAAATTGAAAAAAAAAATAAAACAAATGAAAAAAGCTAAAAAAATCTAAAAAATTTAATTTATTGAAAATTTGAATGAAAAAAAATAATTATAAATGTAGTATTTGTGATAGTTAAATAAAAAACTTCATAATGTACCAAAAACGTTTATTTCCAAGTGTTTGCAGCCTAATTGTGAAAAAATATTGTTAATTTATAATACATACAGATATATACAGAGCTTTAAAGAATTAAGTTCTTCATTCGATTTATTCAGTCGGTTTTTCCTCGATCGATTTAAAAATATCGCCAATATTGAAAAAAAAAATTGCCAAAATTGAAAAAATTGAAAGTCGCCAAAAATCGCTAAAATTTAAAAAATCTTTAAAATAAAAAAATCACCAAAAATGAGAAAAAAATGTTAAAATTAATAAAAACAAATCGCTGAAATTAAAAAAATCTCCAAATTTAAAAAAACGCTGAAATTTAAAGAAAATCGCCAAAAATTAAAAAAATGTCCAAAAATTAGAAAAATCCCTAAAATCGGCAAAGATTAAAAAAATTCGTCAAAATTAAAAAAATCACCAAAAATTAGAAAAACAGCAAAAAAGGAAAAAAAAATCAAAATTAAAAATAAAAAATTGCAAAAAAAAATCGCCAAAAATAAAAAAAAGTTCAAATTGGAAAAAAGGCTAAAATTGAAAAAGCGAAAAATATTGACGAGAAATTAAAAATAGTTGTAAATGTTCATTTATCTTTATTACTTTTCGAAACACAGGCGATGTTCCAAATAAATTCTCTTTTTGCTTTGCGATGCTTTGTTTTCGAGAAAAACGCGATCTAAGAACCAGCCAATCAGGTCGAAATTTAGGACCGGCATTGGGGTTGAGTTTTGAACACCGGAGTTTTGAATTTCGATTTGATTTGCAGGAGTATTTACTTGAAACCTCGCCTATGTTTTAAAAACTAACAGAGATAAATAAATTATACGGACAGTTTTTCCCATTTTTTTTTATTACTTATGGTGATTTTATAAAATTTTCGCGATTTTTTTCTTTTGTCGTTTTTAAATTTTGAAGTTTTTTCTTTTTGGCAATTTTTCTCAATTTTGGCCATTTTTTTTTTAATTTTGGAGATTTTTCAATTTAGACAAATTTTAGTTATTTTTTTTTTAATTTTGCAGATTTTTTTAAATTTTGCCGATTTTTTTAAATTTAAGTGGTTTTTTACATTGTTTCGATTTTTTCAATTTTGGAGATTGTTTCAAATTTTTAAAGATTTTTTTAATTTAACGATATTTTTTCAATTTTAGCCTTTATTTTTTAATTCTGTTTTTCGGTTTCTCCGATTTTGGCAATTCTCAAATTGTAAATCAATTGAGTAAAAACTAGAATGAACTCCCAATTATTGAATTCGCAAATGACTGAACTTCCAACGATTGACTTTCCAACGTTTGAATTCCCAATGATTGAATTCAATAATTGATAATATCGAATGAGCTGAATTGATTGAATTCCCCACTAGTGAATTCCAAAGAATAAATTCTCTTCTCATTCGATTTAAAAAATCCGATTTGATTTTTTTTAAAATAGAATTCAATCTATGAAGATCTGTATATGTACAACACCTTGTATACAAATATTTATTATAAAATTTATTATTATACAACACATTAATAAAATTCTTTCTAAAAATTTATTTTTGTTTTATTTGAAACATTTTTTGGGCTGTTTTTCTTTCTTACCGCAAGGTAAATATACGCATTTTTAGGGGGTTTTTACGCATATAAAAATGTATTTTTGCGCATTTTATCCGTATATTTACAAGTAAAGCATGTTTTTTTACTCAAAAATTCAGTAAAATTATTCCTTTATTTCTAAATTTAATTACATTTTTACACACTTGGATAGTACATTTACACACTTTTTGTTGGCCAACTTACACGTTTTGTGTATATTTTTTTTCATTTACACACATAGAGTAAATTTACCCAACTTATAGTAGGAGTATAGTTTCCTACTATAAGTTGGGTAAATTTCAACAGAAATTAATTAGAGTGTATGTTAACTTATTGGACCGATTTAACGATGATTTAAAAAAACAAGACCCTATATGGCCAAGAAAAAAGTTCTTTTTAATCAAGATAATGCACGGATGCACACGTGTGCTGTCTCAATGGCAAAATTCCATGAATTGGGATACGAATTGGTACCTCATCCGTCATAGTCACCGGATTTAGCCCACAGTGACTATTTCCTACTTCCAAACCTAAAGAAATGGCTTGGTGGAAAGAGATTTAGCTCCAACGTTGAAATTATTGATCAAACAAGAGCCTATTTTATAGACCTCGGAAAATCCTATTTTTTGGAAAGGATACAAAAATTGGAGTAACGTTGGCCTTAGTGTTTTGAGCTAAAAGGAGATTATGTTGAAAAATATTTTTTTTTGTTTTTGCAAAAAAAACTGTATGTCATTCAAAACGTCCCGGACTTATTGATCCGGCCTCGTAGATCAGAATAGCAAAAATAAATCTGTTGAATTAACAAATATTTAGTTTTATTTCAGCTAAATTTAATTTAATTGAAAGTAACCGCAAGAGCATTTTTAAATTATTTTTAGTAGCTTTTTGTGGTTCATGGTGCGTTTAGCTTAATTTATTTTCTGTGTTTTCATTTTCATAAAATTTAACTTTTTACAAATTAATAAGTGTAAAATTTATCTATTCATAAATAAAATTAAAATATTAAAATTTATCTATTCATAAATAAAAATAAATATTAAACAGAAAAAAGTACGGAATATTCTAAAATAAATACGGTGCTTAAAAAACAGGTCACAACTTCAGATATTCACAATTTATATATGAAAATGGAAAAACATGCGGTAATAAACAAACTTTGAATAAAAAATAATTTTATTTAGAAAATCAAAACCGAACGCAAAATGCAAGACATGAAATAATCCAAAAAAATCAGAATCTATTGTTATGAACTTGATAATAAATTTTAATTCGTCAATGGAAGTAAAAATTTAACTATTAAAGAAAATAACATTGGTAAAGAATTTCCTAATTTTTAAAAAAAAAAAAATAATATTTAAAAATTGTGCTACTGAAATGTTGTTCACAGAATTATATAAAAGGGATTAGGAGTTTAAGTGATAAAGTGACATCATTGTAAAACATTATGATCTTTGAAGTTTAAACCATAGAAAAGTGCAAAAAATCGTAGTATATTACAACGATTGCATGTTATCACTTAAAATGTGAATTGCATAGTTGCCTTTTATTTTATAATAAAAAATATTTTTTATTGACGATTTTCTAACATATGATGACGATTTTGAAGATTTTTTCTGGAAAATTTGACAAATGTATGGTCAACACACCACAACACTCCACACAAGAAAAACTTATTTTGGGCTTACAAGGCAGGTATACCGACGCGAACCAACAAACCCCCAATAAAACTGTCTTATGTGATACCTGTCCAATCGAAATTTTAAGGGGCTTAAAATGGGTTTGAAGTTTATTCGAAACTTTTTTTTAAGAACTTTTCAAGAACTTTTCAGTTTAGAGGGACCTCACCGATTTTGACCAAAAAAAAATTAGAAACGATTCAGATAGTCTAGAATTTAATTTAATTTTTCCTCAGACACGCCCTGGTTGGAGGCGGCCAATCATAAAAAGGATGATTATATATGCATTCCAATGTCAAATAATTTTTCCCGAACAGATATGTAATTTTGAGAAAATTTAAACTTTAACGCTTAAGCAAAAGGGTCGTGTCAAGTTTTTCATCAAAATCGGTGAGGTGCACCTAAACTAAAGACAGGCCAAATTTTGATTGGCCGCGAAAAAAGGCACATCTAGATTGTTTTCGTTTTTGTTGGAAAATAGTTTTGTTGGAAAATAGTGTCGTGTCAAGTTTTTCATCAAAATCGGTGAGGTGCACCTAAACTAAATACAGGCCAAATTTTGATTGGCAGCGAAAAAAGGTAGATCTAGATATTTTTTCGTTGTTGTTGAAAAAATAGTTTGTAGAGCAGAAATATAGTTTGTAGAAACAAAACCCGCTTTCAATTTGGAGTAACATGGAAATTTTATTTAAATGGACTCAGGCGCACAGTGCTCATTTCCTACCAAATTTGCATATTTTTTTTTTTTTATTTAACCACCATGAATAAATTGTTATATGTTTGGGTCAAAAATTAGGGTTACTTTTGACCTCCAAATATGAGATTGAGCATCTGCAAATAAAAAACTGTTTTTGATGTCCGCCCCCTCTAAAACAGACACAAGTTTCATTGTGATCTGAGGGGATACCTCCCATGTAAGAATAAGATCACAAGCATTATCGATATATCGTAGCCCGTTAAAAAAATTTTCATTTTGTAATGATACTTTGATCAAATTTTAACGTTTTTTACAAATAAACATGACGTCATATTTCGGAAACCGATAGGGTTCAGAATCTGAAATTTATGTTTCTTAGATTTGGTTTTCCGCGCGGTTCCAATCTCCACAAAATTTCACATCACTACCAAAATTGTATTGGATTGCAAAAAAGTTTTATATTATAGAATTTTAAATAAGCTTTTGTTTGCAAAATTATACAACCTGTTCCATGTTCATTTCACTACCAAACACCAAACAAACATGTATATCACAATTTTTCACAATTTCTGTGATTCCAAATAAAATAATTTTTTACCCAAACAATCTAATTCTGCTGCTCAATTGAGTTCAATTAAACTGTGTATAATGTTAAATAATTTAATTATTTTCTAACCCGGTCATGAAAGTTTGTCAACAAAGCAGTTAAGCTTCTTCGTATTATTTTTAATTCTTGTCAATGAAATAAATTTTAAAATTATGTCATATTTTTATGACAAAAACTAACAATAACAAAACACTCGTGCTGACATATTCGAAGACAAAGCAGTTATTTAATGAAAAACAAAAAAAAATATATATTCTAAATAATGAGATAATTAAAACCGACAAAGTATAAATTAATTAAAACTTTACGCACTCCTAAAAAATAAAATTTTTATTTTTATGATATTAAAAATAATGACAAACAAACACTAGAATACAGAGAGATAGTTTATCTTATACTTTTTACGTACTATGAAAATTCAAATTTAATTTGATCAATTATTTGTTTTCTTTTTTAAAATTTTGAACAGCTGCACCAGTAATTAATCTGTGACTGTTTGAAATAACTGGGAAAGTACTATTACTTTGACTATCAATTTTATGATTGAATGCTTAAAAAAAACTCTAGATTTAATAAATGCAAATTTCATGTCGATATTTTTTCAAAGAAAGAGATTGAATTTAGTAAATTAAAAAAAGTGCCAATAAAAAATAATTGAAATAATTGAAATACTCAAAATAATAGCAAAATCCATTAAATACTATTGCAATATATAGAGTAGGGTGTCCCTTAAAAATGGATTTGTCATTGCAATTGTAAAGCCTTCAAATTTATAAAATGTTTCCTCTTAATAAAAATTATTATTTTGTGTAACTTAATATATTTCACTTTTCAACAAAAAAAAAGACCCACAAGAAAATTTACAGAATAACTTTTTTTAAGTGTTAAAAACGTTTGGTCAAAAATAACCCTTAAAATAAGATTGGGACTATAAGGAATTGCGCTTGTTCGTTAGTTGTGTACTCTATATCTCATATCCGAATTTAAAAAAAATCTGAAAAAAAATGCTAAATCTGACCCATTACGAAGAATATGTAAAGACTTTAATGATTTATATAATTGTATTGATTTTTCTTTAAAAGTTTGATGCTGCAAAACGTAAAATAATGCTGTATTTAAATATTTAATTATGTTTTTTGTTGTTATATAATTTTGTAAATAATTTTTAATTATAATTTTTTATAGTCTGTAATAGGGTATTCAATTTACTCGGGTTTGCTTTTGTTCGAGTAATCGAGTAATCGAGTAACTCGATTTTGAGGTTTTTAATTTACTCGAGTAGGCGAGTAAGATTTTAAAATTTCTCGAATAACTCGAGTAACTCGAACAATTTTAATACTTTAATTTTATTTTCCAAAAACTCACATTTTTGTTAAGTTTTTATATTTTATTAGTACTAATATAACAGATATATAAAAATTAACAAATTAATTCAAAATTTTAGTAAAAAGTATATCTAAAAGAGAAAAACATTTGCTAAGATCATTTATTATTGCGACAGTTTTGTCTCAGTACACTCAAAGCAAAAGCGTTATTATATCAATGAAATTCTTTATAAATATGTTGAAATCTTCATGGATTTTCTTTCAATATAACTGGTTCATAAATATGTATTAAACTGTTTTATAAAAATATTTGTAAGGTGATCCGTTTTGTAATTTCACTCAGACTTGACACAGTTTTGTTATATTAGTGTGTTAGTACTAAACGAAAAAATAGTCCATTTTGTCCTATCATTTTGGGATTTTGAGATATGTAATTTTTCTAAAAGAATTATAAAGAAGTTTTGAAACAACTTTCATGAATATTTAAGAAGATTTTAATCATATTAATGAAAACTTCATTACTTCTATATGTAAATTTTAATATGTGGAAATTTTGCGTAGGACCGCTATGAATTTTCATATAGGGCTTCTAAAATTGGCTTGTTACAACGACATAAAAGGGACCAACAAAAAGTTTTTAGTAAATGACATTTAAAAATTCCTTTTTGAAAATATAGTATTTATATGTAGTTTCTTTAGATCAAATGGCAACTAAATTAAAAAAAAAAATAATGTTTGATCCCACTTTTAACCCTCAAATCCGCACCAATAATCTTAAACACCCCAGTCTTAGCACTTGTTTCTTTAAAAAATATCCAAGTTTCTTCGATATCGGAGTTTTTCGCATTAAGTTCTTCGTTTTTCGTAATATAGTTTCTTTAACAGTGCTCACCTAATATAAAAATACACTTAACATTTAAATATTCACTATAACAGTCACATTATTTTATACAAAATATTAAAAAAATATAAAATAGTTCATATTTTTAAATTACTCGAGTTACTCGATTAATCGACCAAAATTGTTCGAGTTATTCTTTACTCGAAATTGGCCACTTCGAATTACTCGAACAATTGTTCGACATCATTTCATCGATTAATCGAGTAACGGTTAACCGATTGAATACCCTAGTCTGTAAGGATTTAATCCCTAGACTAAATACATAAATAAAAAAAAAAAGATGTTATTCTGCAAAATGTCCTAGTGGGTATTTTTTTATTGAAAAGTGACCAAGTCAAAGATAGTAATCATTTGTATCAAGTGAGAATAAAAATTTTGTGATTTAAAGGCATTGTAGTCTTGAAGTCATAATTTAAATTAAGTTTCATGGGTCTTTTCGTCCAGCGCACAGTGGGGCCAAATGCATGAAAAGTGGCGATTAATTCATAGAAGTCGTAATTTAAAAAAAAAAATATTTTTTATTAATGGATATTTATAAATACATAAAAAACCAACATTTAAAAAAAAACAGAGTGAAAAAACACATTTTTTAAAAATCCTCTTTTTTCACATTTTTTGCTGTATTTTTGGAACGGTGCGCTATAAATTATTCAATTAAATTGCAAATTAAAGCATACTAAATGTACTTTAAGAAAAATAAGTAATATTTTTAAAAATAATAAGGAATAAATATTTTATATGTATTTTTATTAGAAAATTTTTAAATTAAAATCATACCTTTTTTCTCGAAATTTTAAAATTTTGCTCAAAAATGCAACATTTGAAAATCTATTTGTTTTTTATTGATAAATAACCATAAACACACTATTTAAAAAAAATTTAATTAAATTCGGTTATTCTATTTTTTTTTTTTTGAAAACAACAATTTTTTATTATAATCATTATTACCTTCAATGTTAGTATTTACTTCACATTCAATTTCATAATCATAAATTAATTCGTTACAATAATCTTAATCTTCATCTCCATCTTCATCTCCATCTTCATCTCCATCTTCATCTCCATCTTCATCTCCATCTTCATCTCCATCTTCATCTCCATCTCCATCTTCATCTCCATCTTCATCATTGCTATTTTGATTGCTGGGAAGTACAAGCAACTCCAATGCAGATTTTGGCATTAGCTCTTTTTTCTTTTTAGAACTATTGTTCATGCTTGTTATAAACGGATCTGAACTTATGAGAAATCTATTAAAGATATCTTCCATTGTTTTTTCTCGACTGCATTTACGGGCAAAATTCTCCCTATAACTTTTAAAATCTTTATTTCTGGCTTCCTGAGACTCTTCGGTTAGCTGACCAATTGGCAATGGCGATAATGATATAATTTCAAGCCCATGAATAAAATATTTGTGAAGAGTAGGAGGCATATAGTACCATGGATATTTTTTCACAAATAGCCTGGCAGTGTTATTAGCGAAGTTTGTAAATTTTTCAATGTTGACCTCAATACCACTAGAAACTACAATTAATATTGTGTGCATATTTTTGATCAACTCTAAATCAATATTAGTAATTTCAGCAGATACTTCTGCATTCTTAAAAAAACGTCTTGCAGTATTCCCGTCATTAGAGTTACCAAAACCAGGTTTTGGTTGATCAATGATCAATCCCGTTCTCTTTTTAAATTCGCGTTGAATACGACTTTTATTTTCAGCAATAATTTTTTTTTCTTCGTCACTTCTTGCCTGCCATTTTTGAATTGGAAGTTTATATGCCAAGTGAATAAGACATTCAAAAAATCTTATCCAGCCATGTAGGACAGACAAACCGAACTGCATGAAGTCTACGTTGTAATCTCTAGAAATCATTTGTTCAATATTGTTGAACTCCTTGCTGGTAGCGCCACATATGTAGCACTTTTGTGTGGACTTTGTGTCTGTAATCGCGTTACACACTTTACCGTCAATCATAACGAGAATTAGTTTGTGGTTCACTTTTATATTTCTTTCTCCAACTGATATCACTGTATCGATAAGAGCTTTTTTTTCTGTCTCCACTCTTTCTCTTTCTGTTTTAATACTGTTGACCGTTTCTTTCATAAATTCAATTTTTAATGGCCTGCAAAACCTAGTTGAAGACGGTCGAGGATTATGCCAAATGATTTTGTTTTTACAAACTAATTTTAATGGTACAATTGACGTAATAAATAAAGAAGAATCAGATGCATTACTGTCATGAAAGGCTTGTTTGTAAGAACTATGCCCTGAACTTCCGTCAAAGCCCCACTTAGTGTATAAAGTAATTTTTTCGATTTCTTCGTTGTCTAACGAATTTAAATCTGCATTTTTAACCGACAAAAGGCGTTCAGTGGTATGATCCAATATTCCTTGTAGGCTAACTTGCGCTGATGTTTCAGAAATTTTCATTTGTTCTCCCTTTGGGTAACATTTTTTCTTAGCTCTTTGGACCAATTTATATGATGGAAATTTCTCAGGTGCAACCTTTCTAATAACATTATATTGGTGGCGACTTAGCTTCGCTTCTACCAAAACGGACAGAGCTTCATCCGGAGTTAACTGCTGTGGTGGTACCTGTTCCATACTTTTTCGGTATTTTTTGGCTCTTGTTGGAGATGATATTATTTCCTTAACAATTTTCGACTCATCTACTTTTCCAGCAGCTCTCAAGCTCATTTGTGTGGCGTAAGCCAAAACAGGCAAAGAAATTTGATCTCTTATGTCTTTACATTTCTTAACTTTTGTTTTTTCTTTGCACTCTTCAAATGAGAGATCATTGCGACCTCTTTTTTGTTGTGGTTTTGGTGGTGGACTGAATGAGATTGAGGTTAACGATTTTTTCGAATAAAAGTAAATATAATTATAGTCTTATTGAATGTAAGTGACATTTTTCCGAAAATTATTAAATGTGTTATTCTGTAAAGTGTAAGAATTAACCCTATATGGATCGAGTTACATAAAATAAGTATTTTTAAATTTTCTAATTATTTGAGTTAAGGTTCGTTTTTTATATAAAAGTTTTTTATTTTCAATATTACGCTACTCTTTTGTGGAGCATCTTCAGGAGTAGTGAAATATTGAAAATAAAAAAACTTTTATATAAAAGCAAACATTAACTCAAATAATTAGAAAATTTAAAATAAGAAATAAGGTTAAATAAAGGAAAATAATTATAAAATAAGTATTTTTATAAAGTTGAGATTTTACAATATTATAATCATAACTAAAATTCATGAATCATGGACTTTTTTTTGTCCCCAAGCCACTAACGGTTAACAATAGAACACACACACGGGTACAAATGTATCCACTTGCATATTTGCAGTGCTGTAACTCAAAAACGGCTAAACTTAGGGATTAACGAAATATAAGTAATTTGTAATCTTTTAAAGATTATTTGAATCAATTCGGATCAGTGGTTCAGGAGCTAAGAGCTTCCAAATTCGACACCTACTTAAACACACACAACATTTGGCTATTCCATGCCCGTGACCTTTTTGCCTATATCTCTTGAACCAGGTAGAATATTTGCATGACACAAAAACTAAAACATAATTATATACGCATTTAAAAATATAATGAAATTGGATCATTTAAACATTAGAAAAAGCTAGTAGGTACAAACGTATTCCGGGTGTGTGTTCTCGTAGAAAAAGTTGGGTGTGCATCGTACGGTGAAAACTTTTTTAAATAACTGAAGGGTCCGACAAATAACTTTTTTTTTTTGAACTCCTGAACCAATTGGACTTTGTATGGCGTCATACCAAAGTCTTTATGCAAAATTCGTCTCAATGATGTCTCCGAAATGTTCAATTGTTGAGAACGACGGTGAATTGGTGTTGATGGCGCTTCACGCACACTTTCTGCCACAGCAGCAATATTCTAGGGTGTACGCACTGTTTTTGGCTCTTCACGCTTTGGTTTATCCATGAGGATGCCAGTTTCTTTCCTTTTTTCACAAGATAACGAACATACGGACCATATTCGTTCAGCGGAAGGATAAAACTAATTATCTGTTAAATCAGACATGAGCTAAGTGTTACCATTCACGAAATAAGCACTAGCTGAAAAAAAACGTTAGATGGCGGACCCTTTATAAAGGTAATTATAGTCTTAATAAATGTTAGCGACATTTGTCAGTAAATTATGCAAACTTTGATGAAAACATTAAAATTTTGTGTAATTTTTGACATTTTTTATAAAATGTCCTGGAAAGAGTAGCTCCAAATACAAACTTGAATTATAATTTATTTAATTTATTATTTTTTTTAATAACAACTTTTATATTATAAAACTAGCAATAGATATCTGTAAATTAGTCATTTTAAAAAATCTTTAAAATTAATTTAAAAAAAAGACGTTTCCGCATTTTTTTTATCAAATTCGTGAGTCATTTCGGATCCCTGGCTGAAGTGCGTTAAAGATGTCCAGTGAAGTCAGAATTCCATATCTGAATAATTTTGAGTATATTAAATAGACAATTGAAATAAATAATAAATTTGTTCGACATTTCGTATTTTAGGAATTTTTAATAATACTACACTGGTTTTCAAGTTTTCAGTCATCTTGGGTTAACGTTTTCAAAAAAAAAAAAAAAAATTTGATTTCTTTTATTGGGAACCTTTTTCAATAAAACTGGGGGGTGTAATGAATGAAAATGGACAAATCGTCATTTTATGGGACGTCCTAATATAGAGTTAAAATTATAATTACTATATAAAATCATCATCATGCAGAGATGGAGAAACACAAATGATTTACGCACTCTGGCTCAGAATCGTTTTTCGTTGGCCAAAACTCTGTAACTTTTGAACCGATTAAAGTAGTTTAATACATCTTATTTCTTGAACTTTGTACCAGTTTTGATTTGACTAAAATCGATTGAGTACTTACTGAGGAATTTAAGTTCAAAGTTTAACTTCCGTTTTTTTTTTTTTTTTTGGTACATAAGTATTAGGTCCATTCGTTTACTTTTCCAGTAAAATCCAGTAGATGAGTAAATTTTGGGCAAAATGAAAATTTTACTCTCTTGCACAAAAAAGTAAACGAACGGAAAAATTGCAAAAACTTGCAGGTTAATTCAAACATATGAGCGCTAAAAAGCTTAGTGTTGTAAAATAAGTGTTATTTACACTACCCAGTATATATTATTTTTGGTACTTGATGCATTGCATTTTAATAATTATAAATTCGTAGCAATTGTATTTATTAAATAAACTTTTGTGGAAGCTTTTCGACTTGTTTAGTTTGTACATGACTTTTAATTTTGTTTTTAGTTAAATAACATACGAAAATATATGAATACTTTATTTTTGATATTCGGTATCCTGAATAATATGCAGTAAGAAGTATTCATATATTCGTTAGCTTTACATCTCTAATACATTAATGTAAATAAAAACAATTAACAGAGATATTAGAAAACTGATAAACTGTTACTATAATAATTGTAACTGACTACTTTAATTTGTTTCAGGTTGAAAATAATTATTTTTAGTTTTTGCTGCACTTTTAATTCAGCTTTTGATCTTTTAAATGTTTTTAATACTAAATGTATGCTTATTTTTGTTTGTTTACTTAATTTAATCATATGCTTTTGTTTTCTACTGGATTTTACTGGATTTTACTGGCAAAAATTTGTCCAGTAAAAATTTGCAGGTTTTTTGCTGACAACTGTCACTTTACTCTCTTAGTAGATGCTCTCTTTTGCAAATTTATGTGTACGCGAACGCATTTCAGTAAAATCCAGTACAAATTTGTACAAATTTGTGCAAATTTTGGTGTAAACGAATGGACCTATTGTGTATAAAGGTGGTTAATTTTTATTTTTTTTTTCTATTATTTTAAAATTGTATATAGCACAAAAGTTTTCATACACACAGCAAATAAATTAGTTAGAAATCGGTTGAAAATATAAAAAATACTTTGCTGAATAATAAATTTTATACTGATTACTAACTTTTCTTATTTAACACAGTTAAAGTATTCTTAGCATAAATGATTTCGTAATACAACCGAATTTATTCTGTAATTCTTCCATAATTGGTAAAACCATCCAATACTGAATTAGAAAACTAATTGTGGTAATGATCGGCACACTTAGAATACTATGTTGGCAAAGACCACTGCAAATGCAGTTAAAAACAAATAAAATTTCACTTAAAGAAATGACGACTTACATTGCAGTAAATTCAACTAACATTGTCATTTGTTTTTTAATATTCAAAAAATGACTAACAATAAACAAACATATATTTTTTTTAATTTGTTAAATAACAAAAAACTACTGTAACAAATTAATGTAAAATCATAAAACAGTCATTTTATGTGGTTTGCTTTTTAAATGAACTGCAAGGTTAGTAGAAAATTAAATTGTTCTACAAATGACTGACATTTGCATTAAAAATAAATAAACTGTATTACAACCCAAACAACTACAGAAGTAGTCAAAATATAAAAATTAGAACTTTACAGATTTAGATTTTCAATATTAAATATAAATATTAAAAAATATTAATTTAAAAAAATAAATACAATCGAAATTAAGAAAAAAAAAACAATAAATACGACAATCGTAAACAACAATAAAAACAAGCTGAATAAATGAGATTAAAAGAAAGGTATTGTTTAGGTACTATTATAAAAACAAATATGATTTAAATTTTCAAAACAAAGAACAGTTGTCTTCTTTATTTAATATCTAAATATCGCTGCAAGAGGAATCAGAATTCAAAGCTCAAACATATGGTTGTTTTTTTAAATAGTTTGATTTTATAATTATAGTTACCAGACCAGACAGTTTATATACTAAGATAGTCAAAAATATTCTTATAGAGTATATTTTGTCTGTGGTGTGTAATGTCTCGGTTTGAGTTAGGCCAATTATCTTTTTCTATTGCAGACAACTGAAGATTTGGGTGATGCCAATGAAACAATTGTATTGTCTATCATGAAATTATCAAACTTTTATTAACTTTAACTTATTCTAACTAAATATATAAAAATATAGAAAGTTCTTAAAACAATTTTTGTATTTCTATTACAAAAATTAAAACAATTTGAAATAAATAAAAACTATTGAAATTTTAGGACAATTATTTCACATTTAAATGTAAAAGTAAACCACGGATGCAATAAGACTTGAACTATCGTATTGTGATCAAAAACAATAAAAGCTGTGATTTTTTAATAGTTTCCAATATGTTTTAGCTGTAAAGTTCTGAAAATGGATTATATGCACCCATAGAAAAAAGTTAGTAGAAAAATTAGTAATACCGTTAAGAATTAAACTTTGTAATTGTTAAACTAACTTTTAGTTCAAATTGAGATTTTAGTTAAAAATTTTGCTATTTTAACTTTTAAAAAATTTTTTTTTTGCTACCCAGGTGAAAATGTTCATATATTGTCATATATGAACATTTTCACCTGAGTTCATATATGAATCCATCTATTTTCGGATCCGAAATTTGAAGGTATATGGACATATATGGTCATATATAATGCCATATATGAATGTTTATATATGGTCATATATTATAACTTTTCTTACATGTTCGTATAAAAAAGGCAATTTTTTAAGTTTTTATCAATAACATTATCTTTTTATTAAAAGAAAAGGTTTCTATTATATTTCTAAGAACATGCTACTAATAAATTCATACATTTCATATTCAAAATGCATTAATAAATATAAATAGTCTAAAGTAAATTTTTTTAAGAAAATACTATTTGGGAAAGAATTTAATATGAAGTAATATGAGTATGGATAATGGAAAACTAACTTGTTCCACAAAAAATAAAATTCGATAATTTAGAAAATGTTGATGACGGCGATAACAATAGTAATCAAGCCAACCGACAAAAGAAGACCTTTGGTACGAATACTTATGAATTTTATAAAAGAAACTTTAACTAAAAATAACGTTGCCAAAATATCGCTGCCAAGTATTTATGAGCATTTCAACTAACAAAGTTTTTTCACAAAAGGGATTTTGGTGCAAAAAGCGGGATTTATTGGCTTGAAATACGGATTTAAAAGAAATCGTAATTTCTTAGTTTGAATCGCTCAAATTTTACTTCAGAAATTGATAGTTTCTTTGAATTGTTAAAAAAAATCAGGTTTGTCAAAACAAATGAATACATTTTAGACTTCGATTCTAATTTTGAAATCCTATCACTGGCTATGCAACTTTATTGCTATCATAAAGCTTCAAAGTTTATAATATGTTGAACGTTTTTAAGTCATTTTTTTTTTATAAAAATTGAAAAAAGTATATTAAAAAGCTGGATAATTCCGACTAACGCGGAATGGTTGGTCAGGTTAGGTACTACCGATTCAGAATTAAGCGCATAAAATGCGACTGATATTTCTTCAGATTAAGCTGAGATATCTCATATCTCATAACTCATTCTCTACTATCGTCTTCATAAATTATACAAACTATTGTCTTTTTTATATATATTATCAAGAATTCGTACAGCAGAGAGAAGGGGTTAAAATAAAAACAATTTCGTCCTCATATATTGTCATATCTGATAAAAAAAAACTAAAACATATTGCCCATATATGGAATAAAATATGAATTCATATATGGAGATGTATGGCATATATGAACTAATATATGCAATATATTATTATATATGGTGTCATACATATCCATATATGAACTTATCCTTTGAATGTATTTACCAATATATGCTTCCACACATTACATATATGCTCATATATGCCCATACATGGAACCACATATCCTCATACATGAAACCACATATGATAATATATGATCATATATGAACTTTTTCAACTTTTTATTTTTATAATCAAAACCAGCAGAGGTCGTTTTAATGCGATGTTTGCTATTCGCATTAGAAAAGTATTTAGAATCATTTATGCAAATGGTTTTATTATAAGTAAATAAAAAAAAAACTATGGAAAACATTGAAGAGTTTTTTAAAAAAAAGTAAAAAGGACTATAATAAATGTTTTTTTTTTTGTTTATTAAATAATTAATAATGTTTAAAAAATTTAATAAAATCATTTTAAATAAATTTTTCCTTTAACAATGAATAGATGTTGAAAGAATTTGATAAATCAGTGCTTATTGAATTAAATTTTTGCTTACTTTTTTATTATTTTCGATTAAACTTCAGTCTTTGGCATACGGCATTCCGACCTACACACAAAAGGCTCAAATTAAATAATAAAGACAAATAAAAGACAGATACAACTCTGTATTGTATTCATCTTATAAATACAGAGCTGTATTTTGGTAGCCTATTATTTATAATAACAATTTTCACGAATCTTAGTGTTCATACAAAAAACTAAAAATTTAACTAAAATTTAGTAGCTTTTACAGTATATTTGCTGATTTTATTAATATTTAGCAAAACGATTCTGCTAATTTTACAACCAATATCGTTATTATGAAACAATTTTATACCACAAAGATTATTTTCTCAGTGTAGTTGTTAATAAAAATGCCGTTTAAGCAATTTTAGTACAATTAAGAAGACTATACCCAGCAAAATCCTTCATAACCACGAAAGCGGTTATATAATGATAACAAAGATACTTAAACATTATAATTTGGCGTCAGCACTAGTTATTTATGTTTGACGAAGTCGTTTTTTTAAGCAGACAAGCAAACGCTCGATTAATTATTTTATTGCAAATATAGTATCTTTCTGTCAACTACTTATTTTTTAATTACTGATAAGTATATGGGTAAGACTTATAAATTAAAAACTTATAGCCACATATTTTTCTAGTTGCTTATAAGCATATGAATATCTAATTATATTGGTAACCACTTACTTTTTTTTTTTGTAATGCAGCGGATAAGCAAGTGTACACATTTGGTGAGTTTTTTCATGAAGCAAATATATGAAACTACCCAGTCAGAAAAAGACAAAGAACCACCGCTGTCAAGGCACTTTAACAAGTGGTACAAGTGCTAGCAACAAGTGCTTTCCCTATCCCGAAATGGTAACATCATTAGAAAAAGGCCCGACTATTTAAAAGGTTTCGGAAACAAAATTCCCAACCTCGGCAAAATGTTAGTAAACCCATGAAATAGGTGGTCTAAAAATTTGTTTTCCAAAATAAAATAAAAAACAGTTCATGTTTAATTTTTTTGGTCCAGCCGGGTTCGAGCCTTGTCCTCCAGATTGGCAGCCGACAGGTGTAATCAATGATCTAACGGGACATATAATACTTAATACTATAACTGTGCGCACAGAAAAAACATGGTTCGGGCAATGATGACTAGACTACCATATTATGGATCCCAATTGACCTCAATATTATCATATTATGGTTATGGAAATTATTCTCGCAGCATTCTGTTGAAGCTGAATTAAAAAGTTAAACATGTTTTTTTTTACTACTTATTAATATTTATTTATTTAATAAATTATACATTTAAATAAACGTATTTAAAAATAATTTAAGTGATCAAACTGTCTTTGCTCTGTCAAATAAGATTTGTGTAAGTAAGGAGAAAATCATTATCTCGTCGCTATGCGATGTTTAGATCAATTTTTTAGCACACATTTTGTTTCGTAAGGAAAAATAAAATAATGGAAACATGTGATTATAGCAGAAATACGCATTTAAATATTTTTAAGAATACAATTTTGCAATACATTCATAATGATCATAATATGCTTGTAGCAATTATAATATTTGCACTATAACCATATCATAGTCCTAGTTGTCAGCTTATGATCATGAAAAAGAATTTCATCATCATGTCTTACTAAATTATGATAATTGCAAACATACTATGCTTACTACATACTTAAAAGCACGTGTATTTTGTTTAAATTTATCAGTCATATTTATTAAATTTTTTTTGTTTACAATTTATTTTGCTTGAGTAAAACAAATTTAAAAATTAATTACTTTTTAATCACTTTTTATTTAATTTATAACACTTTTATGTATAATAAACAATGGCTTAATTTGAGGGAAGCGTGTTAATTTAACTTTTGAATAGGCTCCCATGGTTGAAACTTCCAAATTATTCCTTCTTCCCCTAAAAAGATTACCATTACAATTAACACCACTGCGTTGTATTCTATTTTTATACCTTTTTGTTTCATATTATTCAATTTGTTCAGACTGACTGCTTCTCACAACTTCTTTTCACAAAATCTTAAACAAGAATGACACTAAAAGAGAGAAGGCGCTCATAAAAAACATACTGATTAACTTATGGTTGGCGCAACTAATAGGGCTGTAGTTAGAGGCACGAATACTGTCAAAACGCTTTTTGGAAACGCTGGTAAAGCGTCTTAAATACTCTGTCAGTAGTTTATTTACAATACCAGTGCTTGATTTTTTGTATCACTGGCAGTTTCTGGCTGGGTACTTACAAAATGACCTCGTCTAACAAAAATAATGATGGGGGAGCGGCGCTCCCCCATTTTATTGAAAAATGTTTTTGTCACTATGAGATTAGTATTGAAATTTGTCAAATTTGATCGAAGAGTTCAAATTTAAAAAGAAATGACATCTACAATTTTAGTAAAAATCGTTTCCTTTTTTTAAATCTTGCTATTGTTAAGGGCCAGATGTTTCTCAATCCTGAACAAATATTATTATTATAATTGATTAAAATTATCAACAAGAAGTATGCGTAGTTTTAATAACAATGAAACCGAAGAGACATCTTCATTTAAAACAAATATGTTTTTGTTGTCTTTAACTGATAATTTTTTTAAATGTATTTTTTTTTTGCTGCGATTATCTCTTCTTTGTACAAAATCAAAGCGATGAAATTTTTAAAATAATAATTGTTTAAGTAAATAGAATAATATAAATACTTCTAGTTATTATTCATTTATGTGTTCACTACCTTGACCAAAATTCCCAGAATAATTTTAAAAATTGACATTTTAACACTATCTTGCTTGATTTTTAGTGCCTGGTAGTTTGAGAACCAAAATTTGTGGTTATATAGATTTAGACAAAGCAAGTAATTGTGCTAATCTTTTCACTTCAATCCCCCACCACTGGAGGAGATATTTGGAACAAAAATTCAATATTAGTCATGAATTCAATTGAAATAAAATTAGTTTTTTAACAACCCAATTAAAACAGGGACCGAAAATAACAGTTATTTTCAAATTTTTAAACAAAAAAAAGCAACTAGAAGTAAATGTCGGAAAACTGTTGCAAGCATACCATTTTGATCCTTATGTACTAATCTATAATAAAATGCATTGCTTTTTAAAATTTTGATTTTTTTTAGCAAAAATAAGTTTTTTTTGATACAAAAATAAAAAATATTTTTTGATTTATGTTTTTTGTTTTTTCGAGCAAAAATAAAAGTTAAATTTTTGTTTTTTATTTTTTCGAGCAAAAATAAAATTTATATTTTAATTTTTATTTTTTTGGGCAAAAATAAAAGTAATTTTTGATTTTTATTTTTTCGAGCAAAAGTAAAAGTTATTTTTTGATTTTTATTTTTTCGAGCAAAAATAAAAGTTATTTTTTGATTTTTATTTTTTCGAGCAAAAATAAAAGTTATTTTTTGGTTTTTATTTTTTTGGGCAAAAGTAAAAGTAATTTTTTGATTTCTATTTTTTGAGCAACAATAAAAGTTGTTTTTTGATTTTTATGTTTTCGAGCAAAAATAAAAGTTATTTTTGATATTTATTTCAATTTCTTGAGTTGAAATTCCATAAGTTATAAATTTTTATTTTTATAACGAATAAATAACAAATAACGCAGTTATATTTGTATGAACGAAACATATAAATTTTATGGTTGCCTTTTGTAATATTTTGAGTTTTATAAACAGTAAAACTTATTTTTAGTATGACGATTTTTTTTTGAAGAATTCTTGTTTTGAAAACGACGATTTTAGTTTCCAAAAATTGGCGCACTGCTCGTACAAATATAGATGATTGTCTTGTAGTTAGATACTTAAAAAATGTATACTAATATATATTAATACAGTTCTCACAAAATATAACATTGCAAAATATTTGCTGTATATCTATCATCACTGAAAAATCATAATAACAAAGCTAACTTTTATTTTTGGTAAAAAAAAAATAAAAAGCAAAAATTACTTCTATACTTGCTCGAAAAAATAAAAATCAAAAAGTAACTTTTATTTTTGCGCGAAAAAATAAAAATCAAAAATAACTTTTACTTTTGCTCGAAAAAATAAAAATCAAAAAATAACTTTTATTTTTGCGCAAAAAAATAAAAATCAAAAAATAACTTTTACTTTTGCTCGAAAAAATAAAAATCAAATAATAACTTTTATTTTTGCCCGAAAAAATAAAAATCAAAAATAATTTTTATTTTTGCTCGAAGAAATAAAAATCAAAAATAACTTTTATCATCTGACTTTTATGAAAAAAGGAATAATTTTTATTTTAAAAATTTTAAAATTTTTTTTATAAATTCAGATACAACTTTATACAATTAAATGTTTCAATATCATTATTTATATAGTCATATAAACATGTATGTTATAGCATACATCTTTGTATCTAATTGTAAAATCTACACAGAAAAGACTAAAAACGGGTTTGAATTAAATAATTTATTGAACCTATCACGGCAATGATACTATCAATTAAAACTTTCATTGAAAATTAAAAGGAAAAAAAGTTATAAATAACTTCTACAAAAAAAAAAGTGTGTGAACGATACGTTTGTATTTGTTTTTTTTTTTAATGCAGCGTTTGTTTGTATTTTTCCGTGTGTGCTTGTTTTGTTTATTAATTTCGTTTGGTATTTTATACTTAAAGTTTTGTATTTAAGCATACAGTGTATGAAAAAATAATTTAAGAATTACGTCTAAAATAAAATATGTATTTATATATTTTAAAGCCAATTATAATATTAATTGATTCAATTAAATATTTGTTTTGAAACAAATTTAGTTCAAATCAAATCTTTAATTAGGTATTTTAGGTTGACAATTTTATCTGTGTAGTGTTTCATAAAGTTTTCTTTTTAAAATGTCTAACGCGGCTTCTTTTTCAACCTAAAAAGTATAACGGTTCAGGTAAATTTCCCCTATATCTAAAGTTTAGTGTTCTTTTATATCTAATTTATATTTATCGTATATCTAATTTATATAAAAATAAATAATTGGAAAATATTTGGTATTCGAATACACTATTTGTGACGAATGTACTATTTAACTACTATTCGAATACACTATTTGTGAAATAGTCGTTTTTAATTACATATAATCGTTTTTTAAATTTTATGCAGTTATATATAATTTGAAGCAATTGTTGAGAAAAATGTTTAACTGTTCTTATCAACTCTTATCCAAATATATTAAATTATATCTAATTCGATACAATTATATATAATACCCAAAATTTTGCATGTAAACAGAATTCGCCTAATATTTTTTTTATATACATTAAATTGTACAAAATTGTATTTAAGTCCATCGAATTTGATCTAATTCTATACAATTGTATCTGATTCGATACAATTTGATGTATCTCCGTTACAATTATATGTTCTCATATTTCTGATCAAATTTTATATCATCGTATATCTATTTTATATGTAATTTGTTGTTGCCCCATATCAATTTTGTTTACTTGGGAAATATTTATTTGTATTAATCAATGTGTAATTTGCTCTAATTGATCTAAGTTGTTCTATTATACAAAAATTGTTCTCTGCGGCCCCTTCAATATTGGTTTTCTGTGGAAGTTTGGTGACGCGAACAGAATCACATAAACAGTAGACAAATTCTGCATTGCTTTAGCAGATGAAGCATTTTTTTTTATAATATCAGTGAACTGTTTTTATTTGTTTATAAATATTAACAAAAAATTCATAACCCTGAACTCGAATAATTTTGTTCATGTCATAATTTATGATAAACTAAAGAAAAATTAACATTTTGTGTTAATTTTTTAAAATTTCATACTAAAGTTATCGACATTACCAAATTTGAACTAACAAGATATAGTGAAATATCTGTAAATGTTGTTTGTAAGCAGGGAATATATCACGGAATTTTCCGTCCCGGTATTCACGCGAAACTAAATATTTGTCTGTTCCAAAAATCCCGGGAATTTCGTTCGCGAATGCCGGGATTTTTAAGAAAACATTTTCAAACAAAATATTCGATATTTTTGACAACAAGTTGCAATAAAAAAATATATTTTAAAGGAAAAAATTAAAATACCTTCACCGCAACAGTTAAATTCACCGTTAATCTTAGATTTCGACCTTAGTTTATACATACCAAATCACTCTATATCGCTACTAAAAAATTTGTCAAAAACACTTTCAATTACCAAATATTTTCCAAATGCCATTTTTGTACCGAACTCTTCAATCAGACTCTATTGATTTTCGAATTTTTCAGTTTTACCATTTTTCTTGAACGTAGTTTCATTATTTTAAGCTTTCAATTGTTTATGCTGAAACTTTTTTAATCAAACTCTAAGATTTAAAGGAATTTCTGTTATAAAATTAATTTCTCTCAGGCTTAAGAAAAGCTGAAAATTCTGAGAAAAACCCCAAATTTATAAATTAGACTTTTGATAAAAAAATCTCTGGTCGTGTAAGACATTTTGTATGCAAAAAATATGATTTAATATGAAAAATTTTATAATTTATTTTTCGAGCGGGATCCAGGGATATAACGGGAATTTCAAAAAAATTCCCGCTTTTCCGGATTGTAAGCTAAAACATATTTTGTAAGATAAAACATATTTTCCATTACCGATATGATCAATTTACTAGTCGAATTTTTTTCGTTATTATATGAAAGTTCAATGGTGCCCATATGTAACACTGAGGATTAACACGGTTAAACATATTCAAATATTTTTGTTAAAAGGCATTGTTATTAATGAGACTCCTCTCTTTAAAAAAAAATTGCTATCAGCATAAGTCGTTATAATATCATTTGCGATTGCAGATAAGAACAAATTTTCAATAGACATATTTTTAACTAAAAAAATGCAAATTAAAAAAAACTTTGTTAAAAAAAGTCAAAGTCCAATTTACGTCATCGATTTGTTAAAAATGAGTGAAATATTTGCTTGGGCAACGTCAAAATCTTTTGTGTTTACTCATGACGTTTTTAAAATATACATTTCGATGGTCATAAACCGGTGCCGGTAAACTGTAACATTTACAAGTAGCAAGAAACACTCACAACTACTTATTTATTTTTTAAAAGGCATTTATCGTTCTTATCATGTGTTGAAAAAATTATAGTTAAGAGGTATTAACTTATGACCATCAATTGGTATCTTCTAAATGTCGTGTATTTGTTATACCCTCCACCATATGTGATGAGGGTATGTATCAGTTTGTCATTCCGTTTGTAACGCATCGAAATATAGGTCTAAGTGAATATATTCCACAATACAACATTTTTCAACACATGATTTTGGGTCTCCATTCTGGGAATTGCACGTGAAAGTAGCCCCAAAAATAAGAACTTCTGCATCATTCGTTTTGTTCATTTTCCCCCATTTTTCACCTTTTTTGCTTAATAGCTGGTTTACAAATCCACAAATATGCTGTTTTTATCTTTACAAACTTTATTTAGCATGAAAATAAAAATTCCGATTTTTATTTTTGTTTCCCCATTTTTTTTCCTCATTTTTCACCTTTTTTGCTCAATAACTGGATTACAAATCCACAAATATGCTGCTTTTCCTGTATAAACTTTATTTTGCATGAAAATAAAAATTTTTGGACACCTTTTGGACAACGATTACTTATAACATCATTATAAAGCGCGAAACAGATGTTGTAATTTTAAAAACAAAGCTTCTTAGGAGAGTAAATAATAATTTGGTAAAAATTATTGCTTGAAATCTGTAAAATGAGAGTTTTTGGGGTGCAGAAAATCAAAGTTTTAAAATTAAAATATCTTTCTTTTAATGTACTTTCTTTAACTGTACACTCAACAAATTAGTCAAACGTCTTGTAAATCAGGTGTTCTATTTTTCAGAAATTTTATTGCTGAAATTGTGGTTTCACCTAAAATGTTAGTTATACTCATTCAGCCCTAAACTGTTTTAAACTAATGTTTACTAATATTTTACTACTGTTTTACTAATTTATTTTGTTAATAAAATTTTGCTGATAGGCACAGTAATAGTGTGTACAGGTTGATAAAGGGTCCGCCATCTAACGTTTTTTTTTTCAACTAGTGCTTATTTCGTGAATGGTAACACTTAGCTCATGTGTGATTTGACAGATAATTAGTTTTATCCTTCCGCTGAACGAATATGGTCCGTA
This sequence comes from Delia radicum, assembly GCA_021234595.1. Taxonomy (NCBI): domain Eukaryota; kingdom Metazoa; phylum Arthropoda; class Insecta; order Diptera; family Anthomyiidae; genus Delia; species Delia radicum. The sequence goes on from CM037854.1 coordinate 139,476,803, forward strand.
TGTTCGTTATCTTGTGAAAACAGTGAAAGAAACTGGCATCCTCATCGATAAACCAAAGCGTGAAAAGCAAAAAACAGTGAGTACACCCGAGAATATTGCTGCTGTGGCAGAAAGTGTGCGTGAAGCGCCATCAACATCAATTCACCGTCGTTCTCAACAATTGAACATTTCGGAGACATCATTGAGACGAATTTTGCATAAAGACCTTGGTATGACGCCATATAACGTCCAATTGGTTCAGGAGTTCAAAAAAAAAAAAAGTTATTTGCGGACCGTTTAGAATGAAGCAGATGTCGCGGAAGTGGAAAAACGGGTTGTATATGTCATATTGTACTCTTTTTTTTTTGTTTCGCTTCTAGAATTTCTGCATTTGTCTTCATTTAAAAATGTCACAATTTAGACAACCATTTACGTAGTTGAAGGATATTTTTGTTTAAGTTATCTAAAATTATTTCTATATATTTTTAGATATTAAACTAATTCATGTCTTCAATATGGGATAACGAACATTTTGAAATTTTGTAATGTGTTGTAAATTATTTTTAAAAGAATAACGAAAAAAAATTAGAAATGACAGCAAATAAATTAACTAAAGTATAGTTTTTGTACAAATTGTTTGAGTTTTTTTTTCAGCCTACTAATATTCAGCAAACATTTTAGTAATTTTTAGCAATAATTGTTTAATTTTAAATAAACTAAATGTTAGCAAAAATTTTGCTGACTTTACTAATTTTGTTAATCAACTTAATGTTAGCAAAAATTTTGCTGAACTTACAAATTTTTTGGCTAAAAATCAGCTCGGTGACATAAGTAATTTTTTTCAAGCACCGTCCTGACTAAAAAATTTGCTGACTACACTAAAGATTTTTTATCTTTCTCTTTTGCACTCAAACTCAAATATTGTTTGTATAATTATATTTGGTTTTTTTAATCCAGATTTGTGAATCAATCTTTATGCGCTACAATAATAGAAAAAATTGGTAAACATTTTTTTTTAAAACTACTAAAAGTTAGTTTAAAATTTCGTGGCACGAAAAACATATAAAATTAGAAGCCTTTTTTGCTAAATATTGCGTTCAACAAAATCAGACAAACTTGAAGCATCGGCGTTGTGATTTATCATTTCAATTTTTTTTTTATGTTCATACAAAATTAATTTTAACAAAAAAGTTATAAAACACATTGAATTTTGCTAAAAATAAATTAAGTATAATGTAAATTAACATCATGTGCCAAAATTTTGCAAATTCGATCAAAGAATTTTATAATAATCAGTTAAAATAAAAATAAGCGTAATAATCACTTAATTACAGGGAAATCCTACATCCTTCACCCAATCACATTTAATTGATATGGTTTTAAATGCTCAAAGTCCATACTTTATGAAAATGTTTAATGTTATTAGTAATTTATTAATTTATATTAATTAATAAGAAGTTTAATAAAACAAGAAAATTTTATCAGAGATAGACAGTCTGCAGAAGACATATTACTTTGGTCAGATTCAGCAATCTCTCATTATGCCAAAGAGACGTTAGAATGGCTTAATGCAAAAACATACCTTTTGCACCGAAATACGCAAATCGTTCAAACGTCCCAAAAGCACGTCCAATTGAGAACTTTTGGCGTCTTTTTTTCCAAAAAGTATACGGAAATGAAGAAAAAATTAAAAGCTGTGTACAAAAAATTTACATGAATATCGTCCAAAGCATGATTGGAGGTATCCAGCATAAAATACTCGAAATAGAAGAACGCGGTCGGTTGGCTCTTTACAAAAAATGAATTTTTAATTTGTAGTCTATACTGTGTTATAAATAAAAATTCTTTTTCGAAAAATAATTAGTTTTTTAATTACAAGCGTTTTAAAAATGTGCATTTACCAAATTGTCATACGTTTAAATATACAAACATCATTTAAATATACAAAGTAGTAAAACACAAAAATTAAAGTCGGATTTGTAATTTTGCGTTAATTTGTTTTTTTACCTGTATTACGTACAATATATACATACATATAAAACCAAGAAATGACTTATTTTAACAAAAATTATAAAAAATTTTAAATGTAAGAAAAACTTTGAACAATTTCTAAAAAAAAACAATAAAAATAAATTAAAATTGCTTTTTTCGCTTCAGTTAAGTTCTTCAAATCTTAATGCCTGTGACTGATTTTCATACGATTTTTTTTAAACATTCTAAATATACATAATTCTTTTGCGGATAAAACAAGTTTATTTTAAAAATTTAGAATTTTTCACAAAATTTTCTGTCCTGGCTTTACTTATTAATCGTATATCAAGATATTCATACCAAATATTTCGAACATTTCGTTTCATAATCCGAAATCAAAAAAGTTCTGAAATCAACGTGCAATTTTTTAACACACTCCCAAACAAATTTTTTTTTTTGTCAAAAGTTTGTCATTTTCGACGAATGCCTGATGTCTGATGTCAAAAGTAGGGAAATTACATCTAAATTTCTCTTAAATCCCAATCTTTTTGATAATATTAAAACTTGTGTTGGGTATTTAACAAGTTCCAAGAAAATTGTAAAGAAAAAACAAATTTTTTTTGGCCACAAATATTTTTTACGACTAAACTATTAAAGCTAATTTAAAACATTTTGCCATCTCTTTTTTCGTGAAGTATTGTTAACATGGAGATTTTTTGTTTTTTAAATCCATTAAATAATATAGTTTTGTTGGTGGATAAACCAAAAAAGTCGTGGCAAAAAAAAACTAAATTTTTATTTTTAAATTTATGGGCGTAGTGGTATAATGGTTAGCACGTTGGACTGTTACACAGATAGTCCCGCAACAACTATTCTAAGACTTATCATCTCGCGCAATTACAGTGTTGCTATGTTTAAAGCTCTTCATATTTCCCCCACCTTTCATTTTTCCACTATCCCCTTTCCAAAGAAAGAAATAGTTTCCTAAGTGTCGCTTCTTTAAAAAAATAATAAAATTGGCAACCCTTAAATAGACCCTGTTAATATTTTCACAATATTATAAAATATTAACACCTCTTTAACAATTTTCAATTTGCTTCGTACCGATCGGATTAGTAGTTTAGGAGTTCTATATTTGTTACCAATATTTTTTTCAAATACCCCACTGTGCACCGTAACTAATATTTAAATTTGGAGTTCAATTTCGTGATATACATCCTAAAATTTTACAGAATTTATAAGCGGAATGTCCAATGGCATTTTTAGTGTTTAACTGTTTAATGCAGGGTGTTCCAAATTCGTTGCATAAACAAAGTTCAACATTTGCCATTATTTTAGTTTCTGTTTTAAAGTATTTTCTTTTATATTATTATTAGGGCAACCAAAAATTGTCGCTTTTTTTTTGGTAGGCTTGTTTTTTTTTTGAAAGAAAATAACTGTTTATATTGAATACAAATTCTGATCGTGAAAGTATGAAAAATATTTGATAAAGATTTTTTATCTTATTTTGGGAAATTTGCTTATTTTAGCTTATTTTGTAAATATTAGCGTATTTTTGACTTTTTTTAGCTGTTTTCTTTAAAAGTAGATCTTCTTCACATTTATTCTCCCAAACGGTTAAAAATTTATTGAAACATTTTGTTGGCTTATCAAACACTATTTAAGTAAACCACTCGTTGGCATATATGTCCGAATGACGACGTTCTAAGGAACAAGTTATATTCAATTTTTTTTGTGCAAACAGTTTTAATAGAAAATTTTAAAATTTAACTGTTTAACGGGTTCATTTTGAAATTTAATTTTATGTGTGTCAATATATTACGATATATGTTAATATCACATATTTAGTTTATGAAATTTTTTTGATATGGCGTAATATCATCATATATCAGCACATCTTTTATATCGGCTTATATGAAATATATATAGATCTATAGTATACCATATATTCTAGCGTATATGATCATATGTAAGTGTATATGATACAATTAATCAAAAATAATTCTGCCAAAAATAAACATATATAGTCAAATTGAATGATAAAAATTCTATCTAGAGCTTGGAAGTTAATGCATTTATATTCGTATTTTATGTACATAAAATATGTATTTTAAAATCGTAAATATGTACTTAAAATTTAAAAATATTCATTTATTTGATATTTTTTTGTACTTTTTTTATATTATTTGTCCAGTTTTAGTAATTACTGTTTCGAAAAGTGTTTAAACAATTGCAAATTACGAATACGTCAGAAAGTTAGTAATTACATTTTTCTGTTACTTTTTCTTTTCGTGTTTAAAAAAAATTATATGCATAAATTACAAAATATGCATAAAAATATGCATTTATAGCAAACTATGCATTTATAGCAAAATATTCAAAAATATTCACTAACAAATCGAAGCTATTTTGTTGCAAATTTGTTGATTCGCAAGATATCTTTGTATAACATCAAACATTTTTCCTAAAAATATGCATTTTAATGCAAAATATACATTTAAAGCAAAATATGCATTTATAGCAACTATGCATTTATAGCAAAATATTCAAAAATATTCACTAACAAATCGAAGCTATTTTGTTGCAAATTTGTTGATTCGCAAAGATATCTTTGTATAACATCAAACATTTTTCCTAAAAATATGCATTTTAATGCAAAATATACATTTAAAACAAAATATGCATTTATAGCAAAATATGCAAAAATATTCACTAACAAATCAAAATATCTTTGTTCTCCAGCTAACAACAACAAACATGTATTTTCATGAAGTTCCGAGGCCTAATATTTAGAAGATATGGATGCTTGTTTAAACAAATGAAACACCCCCAACAATTATAACATGCGTAATGGATTATTCATTTTTCATTTTAAAAATTGAATAGTTGCTTAGTTCCACTAAATGCAATAGACTTTCTGCCAATGATCCTGTTTTTATGGTTAACAAAATAGTTGCTTTGGACAATCTGAAATTGCTGTAGTACTAAATAAGTAGATTTATTCTTCATAAACAAACTATCGCATTGATCCATAATAACCACCATATAGTTATTATATTTTATTATTTTGTAAAACAAAGACGTGCAAAGTTTGCTGTTTGTTCCCGTTCTGGAAAAAATCTGTAAGTTATCCATTTGAAAATTTCGCGAACAAAGAATTTGATTTTCGTCCTCGATAAATGTTCTTTTTTTTTGTTTTACGTAGCGTTTTAAATTTATTATATCTGTGTAATTTTAGCAAAATCGGTTAAGTCGAAATTTATAGTTTTGAGATATTACGGATTTTATCTAAATTATTTTTTTGTTTGATTTTTGTGAAAATAGAATTATATAACTTATAATAATTAATGTAAATAAAAATATATGGCCAAGTGAGAAAATCCATAACAAAAGACAAATAAAGAAATTTTGATTTTTGGCACTTAAATCTTATAATTATTGTAGCTTCTTAAGCTGTAATAAGGAAACAGAGTACCACATTTTTTTGGGCTTAAGTGAGCATAAGCTGTTTTTTTATAACTTTTTGTTTAAGTTTTAAAGAAATAAATAATCAACAAAACAAGCTTATATACACTTAAGCGCCATCAATAGTAAAAACTACGTTTGATAATTTGGTTTACTTTCCCTTAAGCTACTTTTTATAAATGACTTTTGTTTTAAAACACAGGTATATGCAATTTCAAAATCTGGATTGAAATCATATATGCGTCCTGTTGAGGAAATCAATAATTAACAATAAAAACTATTTTTGCTTATGTCGACTTAAGCGATTTTTTTTTAAATTGCACAGATATGTTCCAACTTCAGGTTCAAAAAAGCATAAATATTTAGATTTAGCGTTATTTTTTAAAATTAATATTTGTATGGTATATAAATGAATTACAAGTACTTATTGATTAAGGGTTGTTATTACAACTTGCCTTTAAAGTAAATGTTAGTAAAAAGTAACTTTAGCTAAAATGAGGAATAAAGTGAGCTATAATGTTTTTCGTTACATACAACTTCCCAATAAAATAAAATTAATATTTTTGATAATGTGGCAGCACAAAACTAAAAATCGATTATTGGTTTATGAATTGGTTTATAAAATTACGTAGTGGCAACGTAATTTTATTTATTTGTTTACAAACAAACAATAATTTGTGAAATTCTGTTGTGAAATTCGGTATTTTCTTCTTCTTCTTTATGGAGCAGAAAATGTGGTAACTTTAAACACATAAAATATATAATTTGATAATATTTGCTAAACACATTTCTCGGATCAAACTATATGAGATTAGATCCCATAATTTATCATGAGATCAGCTTATGTATGCCACAATACGTGATGTTTAGTTTTATGTAGTGCTATATATAATCATATATGATTATATCGGAACTTTTTTCGTCATTTGCCTTTTTTTTTAGTTAAACGACTTTATTTTACTGTTTTCAGGCATTTTTAAGCGCTTGTTTTTAGAGCTTTTTTTGGTTGCCCTACTTATTACTATGCTCATTAAAATTGTTTAGTTTTATTGTGGGAGAATTTTTTTTTGTTTTGCTTTAACCAAAAAACAGCTGTTTTTTGTTTTGAATCAGTTTTTTTTTTTTTTAATTTAGCGAATAACGATTTTAATACTTTTCATTGCTATATAAGAGCAATTTAATTGTTGTTGCTGCTATTAGCAACAATTAACCTTAAATGCATTTCAACTGTAATTACGCACAAATGTGGAGTATAGAAATTTGTTTTCGTTTATTTAATGAATAAATATTAGTCATTAAAATTTTTTTTTTAATAGTCTATTACTAAACGCTTAATTGGGGTTCAAGAGCAAAATACAAAGATTAAGAAACATATACACTCGGCCAAATATTATAAACAAGTTTTTATAAAATTTAAATTGTTAGAAGTTTATCATAAATGAAATATTATAGAAGAAACAAAATATGTATAATTTGTTTATTAGTTGTTTACTTAAGGTACCAAATTTACCAGAGTCCCCTAATGTAGGATATTATTGCATATAAAATTTAAACAGTGAACACGTGCATAATAACTTGTTTGAGGTGAAACCCCCTGCATTGTCTTTAAATACATTTTTTACTACGTCTTTTTTAAAAGTCACTTCAATTTGAAAATATTTTTTCAACATCCGCATTTTCAACATCTTAATTTTCATTATAATTTTTTTTTTTTTTTGTAAAAAGTTTTAATTATTCTCAAGTATGTTAATAATAAATATATGTATGTACTTATGTCAAGTTGATTGTTGTTGTTGTTGTTTTAGTTTTTGTTAACTAAATAAATGTGAATATCACAAGTATAACAAATTGTAAGTGGAAAGGTTGCTACTGTATACAAAACACTAATTGTAAGTACGAAAGCAAAGAGCCATTGACCATATGAATGGAATCAAAAAATAAACAAAACAAAAAAGTAATAGTGTTGCCAGATCATTAAAATAAGTTTGTTCGACGTCATTACCGCGGTAAAGAAAAAACAATCAAAAAAATTTACCCAAAACAACAATTTTCCCACAAATTTGACAAGAGAAACGATTTATGCTAAAATTGGGTACACGCGGTAAGGTATGTCGAACAGAGCTAATATAAGTCGTTGTATACTTTCCTTATTTAAAATACCAAATATTCCATAAATAGTATTCTAGCGTCATTTTTTATTTCCTTGTTCTATTTAAATTAAATGTGCCTGAGGCAAAACTGCAATTTATGGGGCGTTTTTCAAAAAAAAAAAAAAAATAAATTAAATATGCCCCATTCTAGAATTAAAAAAAAAAAATTATAATAAATTTGTATCTTCTATTTTGTGATCAATGATACGTAGCACCCTCTAGAGCTATTTTAAGTACAGAAATGGGAAGGAAATTTTGTTAATGTTCTATATATTGGTTATTTTTGTAAAATTTACTGTTCAAATAATGCCTTTTAGTTGCTATCGTTGGCATTACACAGGAATTGCAGCGTGATGGTGATAGTACAAAATTTATTGGCTTAAGGGTTTTCTCCTCTAGTCCGTCCAAAGCCCGGCTTCTCAGAGGAAAGTTTTTCTGCGTCACCGGCCTTCGGCCGCCCTTAGGGGGTTTCTCTTATGAAATGGGCAGTTTAGTGGCATCGCTGAGTAAAGTTTTTCTGCGTGACCGGCCTTCGGCAGGACTTAGAGGTTTTCTTCTATGTGATAGGCAGTTTAATGGCTTCGCTGAGTAAAGTTTTTCAGCGTGAAACACTTTAGAAACACTTTTTCAAATACAACATTTTTGCCTGATTTTTTCATATATATTTTTTAAAGATACCTATCAAAACCACACACTACCAACTACTGGGTAAAATAATGTATGGCCATAGGGCTTCACCTAATGTAATGTATCGCCATAGGGCTTCACACGCCTTACTTCAATGATGAATTTAACAGGCGATGAGCCTAAAAGTAATGTGTAAACTCATTACCTAATAGAGGGTTAAGTAACTGGTTACTTATATGGTTACCGGGTTCGAAAAATAATGGGTCTATAAATAGATTTTCATAAAAAAAAAAATTATTAAAAAAATTTACAAACATTTTTTTTGATTAAATAAATAATGTGGTCTCGCTGGAATTCGAACTTGGGTTCTTTTGGTTGTTAGGCGAGAACTCTGCCAACTGAGCTATCGCCACGTATATGTAATAATGAGTTGCTTAAAGTGAAAATGAATTGTTGTGCTTCGAGTTTCCGTTTGTGATGTTAAAAATATATACCTTACCCTCATGCTTCCAAAAAATCACAAAGTAATGTGGCTAAATATAGAATATTAGTTTACGTTTATATTTCATGCATTATGTGATTGTTGATCGGTAAGTCATTATTTTATGTTTCGAAATAATGTAAAAGGTAATGATGTAAAATTACAAGGTAATCCATGAGTACATAATTATTGGTAACTCATTAATTTATGTTTCGAAATAACGCTGAAGGTAATGAGTACCCATTACAAAGTAATGCATTACCCATTATCAATAACTCGTTACTTTTTGTTGGAAAACAATGATACAGGTAAGTAGTATATACTACAATTTAATGCATTACTTTATCGCACCCGTCACCAATGTTTTGATGGGTATTCATATATCATACAAAAAGTTGAAATCTGAGTTTATCACTTTCCGTGATATGCTGTCACATTCAAATTATGACAAATCTTTCATTTTGCATTTGAAGCACCATAAAAATTGGAAAAAGTTTAAAAAACCGCTAAATAGCGGGTTCAGTCTTAAGTTCTGTGAATCAAATATATACCTCAGATACGAATAAAGTATTTTTATTTACATTTAAACAGAAAGCAATCAGATTGTTTGCCTTTTTAAAACGTAAAAAACTGAATTTGCATGCGCCAATCTTTAAAGTAATTTTATGGAAAACCTGTAAAAGTTATGATTTTGTCCTCCTGTGTAATTATTATGATTGCGACATAGAAATAGGCAAATTTCCTAGAAAAAAGGGTCGAAATTTTATGAAAAACTTTTGATATATTTACCACAGAGAAGATTAATTTTTTCCATGAATGTTAGTTAACAAATAAATTTTAATAAGCTTAATTTAATAATTAAATTTAATTTTAATAGCGATTCTATATATATATTAGCGATATACAAAATTTATGTTCAACTGCAAGGATATCTGTTATCCTTTCTGAAATTAGAAACAAACTCATATATTATAAAAGTCCTTGGTAAAAGGATTGCAACACTATGACAAGTTAATTCAATTTAAACTCTACCCTACACTATTAAAAAGGGCAGTAAAGCTAGCAACATGTTTGCTGGGAGGATCTTTGCAGAAAAATTGCTAATATCAGCAACAAATTTGCTAAATTCAACTAAATTGTTGCTCTAAAAGCCAAACTACTAATTCTAAAAAGCCAATTTTTTTTGCTTGCTCTATATATTAACAAACTTAGCTGAAACTTGGCACATAGAATTATGAATTATATACAAAAAGAAACTATTTTTAAATTATGAACACCTCAAATAATATTCAATTGCTGTTTCAGAATTTCAAATAATTTCTGACAGCGTCTGCGGTTTTAAAAAAATGTAATTGCAAATGATAATTTCCATATTTCGAAAGAAAAATAAAAATTGAATTTAAGGTTTCTAAATTTCACTATTTTTCAATGAAAAGAAACAATTTATTTTCACAAAGTTTATGAAACTTTTTCATGAAATGATGAAGGTCTATGACACATTTGTCATAAATTTGCATGAAACTCTTTATCATATCTATTAACACTTCATCATTGTTAGACTTAATTAAAAAATAAATAAAATAAAGTAATTTCAAAAAGATGTTGATATCTTTTGCTTAAAATACACTCAAAAAATTTCTTGAGTCAATGCAAACTTAAAATTTAAATATCTTTTTATTTTGACCTAACGGAGTATACTACTGGTGTTGGTGTGCTATTTTCACATACTCAATGCCCAGGTAAAAATTTTAATATGGAGTCTAATATAATTATATCTCATTTGATAAGTTTCCATATATAAACACATACAAATTTATTCGAGAAATGGGTCAGCTACATGTATCTAATTATGTCAAATGAGATATAATTTGTTACAATTTTAACCGAGATTTTTCCATATCCGGGACATTAAGTTATATCTAATTGTCTATAAATAGATCTGATTTTATATAATTTTAAGAGATAGTAGGTATGTGGTTTTGATCTTATAAAATATACTAATTATTTATTTGAAATTGTATAAAAGAAATCACTTGAAAATAATTACGTTATAAAATTAATATGGTTATATATACAGCCACACTCAGGGAACTTCTGCTTTAAAAATATGTAGTTGTTTGGGTTGTATTACAGTTTCTTTATTTTTAATGTAAATGTCAGTCATTTGTAGAACAAATTAATTTTTTTACTAACCTTGAAGTTCATTTAAAAAAACAAACCACACAACAAATGACTGTTTTATGATTTTACATTCGTTTTTTACAGTTGTTTTTTGTTATTTAAAAAAAAATAAATAAAAAATAAATGTTTATTTATTTTTTGCTACCATGTTGTTCATTTTGAGGTTGTGTTTGTATAGGTTAAATGTAGCTGCATGCAAAATTTCATCAAAATCTGAGAGGGTCGGTTTCAAAATGTGCCTTTTTTATAGGTTGTAATATGAAATTCATCATATTTAATCATATGGATGACTACATATATTTGGATTATTATTATATAGCTTATGTAGTTATATACGGAGTAAGATTTGAAGACATATAATAATATGAATTACCATAAAAAAAATTTCTCAATGAAAATGATCAGATCTATTTGTATATAATAATATTAGCCGTAATGTGACTTCATTCAAAGTCAGATATCACTGAATCATATTATATATGACTAGATATAACTATTTTCACCCGGGTGTGGTATTGGCAATAAATAAATATTTCTCACGAATTATAGAATTATTTATATTCCATTTTAAGTAATACAGAATAACACAAAGCAAATTATTGTTACTTGAATTTGCAACATAGTATTAATTACAAATTTAAATCAATAAAAATTAAAAAAAAATCAAATTATTATATTGTATACATATTTATTACAATAAATTATCTAAAACAACTTTGTAACAACAGATTTATTCATTAAATATTTATTAAAATACACTGATTGAAGGTTACTAAATTATATTCATAAAAAACTTAATCAATTTTCTCCCCATAATTTGATTAATGTCTTTACCATAACAACAAAATGTTATATTGGTTAAAAATTCAATTTAGAGATTTATTATAGAAGAATAAATATGATGTATTTCAAAAATTTTCGACACTTAGAGGTAACATATTGTTGTATTATCATTCTAAATCTATTCGCATGAATCATTTATCTATAACGGCGCAAAAATAATGGCGGTTTCAAATTCGAACAAAATTAAAATTATTAAATGTACAGTTTTTGATTGGATTTAATTAAAGTTGCATTAATTTTAGTTCACATTGTATTTGCCACATTTCGAAATATATATTACATAACCAAAAAATATAAAAATACACTCACAAAAATTGTTTGTCCTATGTTATAACTAAAAAAAAAACGCTATCGTTTTGGAAAACACTCATTTTATGCCGGTTTAATTATATTTATTGGAGTTAGGGAAATCATATTTAATACTTTTAAATAAGTAAAATTTAATATTTCATATGATAATGCATTCTGAGGTTATGAAAATTTAAAGTAATTAAAATTAGTTCTGATGTCTTTTAGATTTTATTATTAAACTCATTAAAATCTTTTATTTGATGTACTTTTTGACGGAATAAATATAATAGTAATAGTTTCAAACTAGATGATGCTGTGGTGTAATAATATTAATCTATGGAAATTTTAAAAATGATTTTCCCATAAAATGCCCAGCATTGTAAGTCTTCTAAACTCTACTTTGATCAAACATTTTAAAAATTCATTACACTCAAAAAAATGATTTTGTAGAAAAGTTAGTAAAACGTATTGTAAATCAAGTACATATATTATTTTTCAAAAATTATGTTTTTTTCTAAAATTATATTTTCAGCTAAAATTTTAGTTATACTTATTCAGCTAACTGTTTTGAACTAATGTTTTACTTATATTTTACTAATATTTTACTAATTTATTTTGCTAAAAAATTGTGCTGATAAGCACATTAATAGCGTAGATGACAACCATATAAAAAGATATACGCAGAATTTCGTAGATGTAGCTTCATGTCAAGATGTAGTAGAGAAGAGGAAAATTATACTAAAAAGTACAACTCTTGTAAGATATATACAAAATCAACCATGGAAGATTTGTGTATCTTTTTTTCATACACAAATCAAAAAACTATTAAAACTACTTTTATTTTGTGTTGTTACCGGCTTGTGAAAGTAATTATTACATCCAAAAAAAGTTTTTTAATTTAATAAAGATTATAATGATTATTAATATAGTGTGGTCAAATTGGCAGTTTGAAATTTCAAATAAATATACGTTCACGCAGATAGATTAAAGCGAAAGACAAGGTCAAACATCTTAGGTAATTTGTTATGTTTTCTTTTTCTTATTGCAAAAAAAGGGTTGTATATGTTATATTTTGTGTGGTCAAATTGACAATTTGAAATTGCAAATAAATATACGTTCACGCAGATAGACTAAAGCGAAAGACAAGACACAAAACTTAGGTAATTTGTTATGTTTCCTTTTTCTTATTGCAAAAAAAAGGGTTGTATATGTTATATTTTTTTATTTTTTCATAGCATTTCTAGAATTATCTAAGCCATTTGCATTCCTTAAAAAAATGACATTATTTAAACAACCATTGATGTAAGTAGTTGAACGATAATTTTCTTTATGTTATATATACAGTGGAGAGCACTTGTGAGTACATGAAAGTACTTTTTACACCGAAAGGTTCAGGCCGAAAAATATTTGACACCAGAACAAAAGTATACTTTCCTTAATGTAAAAGGAACGATGAATCCAAATCTGGTCTCAGAATCACTGTAATTTTTGATCAAAATGATCCGATTTTTTATCTTCCTGGAAATATATCTTTCATGGTACTTGTAACGGCACCTGAACAGACTCCTCTTACCATTCTTTTCAGTTTCAGGGTATCTAATTGTTTCTTGAAATTATAGTCGGTTGAACTTAATAATAAATTAAATTTTTTTAATTTTACACTGCGGGACTTTAAAATTTACGTTTCAACTTAAATTTCAATTTACACTATTTTCGAAATGAAATAAAAAAGTCAAAAACTGAGAACAGGGTAAGACTAAGAGTGTTCAGGTGCCGTTACAATATGAAAAATATATTTCCAGGAAGGTGAAAAGTCGGACCAATTTGATCAAACGAACGACTGATGTCAGGCAGTAGAAAGGTATAAGGTACGTTAACAGATAATGGGTTCATATTTGACGCTACATTTTAACCACTAAATGTGAGATTGGGCTGCTTAAAAAAATCATGGGTCTCTTAGTTTTTGATTTTTTATAACAATTCCAAATTTCATCGCAATCGGCGGGAACCCATAAACAGACTCTTCATGTGATATAGTTTTAATTTCCTTGTAAAATCTCTTCCTTTACAATATGATTTATGTTTCTGGATCCAAAAATACCTCCACTTTGCAATTTGTCACAACTGTAGGGAAGCATCTTTAAAATTATTATTTTTTAAATTTTTGAAATGGTCTTTTTCAGAGACCTCTTGACTTATAAGTCAAGAAAAGTGAATTTTGACCTTTCCGAATAAAAAAATCATGGTGTATGTCAAATCGAAGGTAATTTAATAAGCTTTCAAATGCGATCTTGATACGTTGCGTATATATCACACTCTAGAAAATGATGTAAGTACAAATTAGTAAGTACAAGTTTGTAAATTTTATCGATTTTCAAGACATTATATTTCCGGATCCATATGTGTCAGTGCCCTCAAACTTTGTATTTGTCTTAGTTGTGTGATAAGCTTTATACGTATCTAAACAGTGATACCAAAAACAGCAATATTTTAAATTGAATTGAGACAATTCACCCCATATATCTTAAAATGTTCACAATTTCTTGACTAGAACATGTATTAAGTGTAAATAGTTCTATGCTTTCAAATAAAAAAAAGAGCTCTACCTTATTTTTGGTTGCCTTAGTTATTATATATAATTTTTATTTTTGTTATATCTAATTACAAATGTATTCGTACATAATTAGCTAACCATATATAAATGTATATGTCAAATACTATTATATGTGGCATCGTATTTAACAATTTTGAGAAAAAAATATTTTATATATAAACATATGTATTTATTTGTAATATCATGCAATAACATATATATTAATATAAAATAATGCATTATTATATGTAAACGTTTTTACTAGGGAAGTTTATAAAAATTTTGAGTTCAATAATATTAGAATGGCTTTTTGACTTGTTCACGCAATACGCAAGCCAATTTCAAATATAATTGTGCATGTCAGACGCAAAAAACCATACATTTTCAATAATATTACAACTATTTCTTATAAGTTTGCGATGTTTGTATCTCGTTATTGGTGCGATGAGATCAACTTGGTATACCTTAAACTGTGTGAAATTACATCGTGTTCTCAAAAAACCGCAAAAAAACCGTATGAAAAAACTACACAAGTTTAAAATCGAAAAATGTTGGTTTCTCTTGTAAACCACCATACAACTTTTCACTAGTCAGCGAACTAGAAATTACTTTTTTTTAGTAAATGTCCAGTTGCTGCATTTTGTATTGGTTTGAATTCTATGAGCAAAAAAATAAAATGAATGAAAAATTTTTTTTTGGTTTTAAGTCAGTTTTTTCAATTTACGTTTTTGAAATGGCCATAAATTTTTAGATGAAGACGTTTCAACGTGTATGTTTGCATGTCATAGTTTTTTAGTATTGTCTGCCTAAACCGGTCCATCGTTTCTTTCAATAAAAATACCCATGCTGAATAAAAGTAATCTAAAATCAGTTTCACCAGGCGTCGACAATTTTTGAAATTACTCATATATATTTGTATTTTATTCTTCTTTTTTGTACATAAAATGTTTTATAACTTTCAAATATAAAGTATTAGGATTCCTTATTCCCAGTAAAAAACGCTGCTTACCTGCAAGCAGGTTTGTAAGGGAGTAAGCCAAAAAGAATCCCTTACAAACCTGCTTACATATGCCATGATTTTTATATGTTGAATTCCCACTTGGAAGCATTACCTTTGGGCAAAATAAGCGCAGATTTCAGCGCTTACGATAAGCAGTGATTTCCTTGGTTTCAGTAAATGCATATTTCATGTCTACATTATTACTATTAGAAGTAATAAAATATACATAATATATTTTACATACAATTCTACAGATATTAGTTTTTTGTTGTTAAAATTTTTGACATATAATATAATTATTTTATTTTTTTTACCGCTCCACGTGCTAGCTCTTCAGAAACAATTAAATGACTAACTACTTTTTATTACATACTCGAAAACACGAAACACAATTGGAAATCACTCGGAAAAGTTGGTACAGATCGTTTATAATCCACGATATGAAACTTTCTGCATTACAACCTGCATCCTTATAAGGGATTAGGGTAAGCTGATTACAACCTGCTTCCTTGTTAGGGAAAGTAGTAAGCTCAAAATTTTGTTTGCTTATTTTTATACGAAAATTATGCGTTTCTTTTGCTGTCTCTCAGTAGTATGGAATAGTAAGCACTTACATCAGCGCATTTGTTTCATCCTATTTCTAAAAACACGAAATTTTTTTACTCGGATGTAAACTACAAAAAACATCTGGCAGCCCTGATGCTAATTAAAATTTTCTCACTTTTACTATTTTTTGTTTGTGCATACAAATTTATCCACAAATACCAAAAAACGTGTAGGCGTTCGCTTGTGCCTGTCTGTTCGTCAGTCCATATTAATATCAATATAAACAAAGGCAAAGAAAATAGCGAACAATGCATTTGATTTTAAAAGAAAAATTTATTAAAAAAAAAAACCAATAAACAAAGAGTACAAATAGAAACCGGCGCCATAAATATTTTTATCATTTAAATAACAAAGGAATATGTTACTTGGCCAGCAAAGAACTAGATAACACCGTACTTTAAAACGAAATTCAATATAATAAACTAAAAATTTTTTCCAATAAAAATCAACTGACGATTTTTCCGATTATCTATAAAATTCAAAATATTCATCCATTTAACCACCAGTACACATAATTCTATAAACATTTCCTAAGAGCCTGTTTAAGAATTTGATAATAACCCCGTGATAAGAGGTACTATCACAAGGGAGAACTGTTATAAGCTGAGGTTTCAGAGATGCCAAAAGGGCAATCTGCCCCTAATAAAGCGCTAAATCTCGCTAGATAATAAATTTGATTGAAATATGCACCTTTTCACTAATTAATTAAAAGGTTTCGTTAAAAAAAAAACTTTTGAAAGCACTATCTCAATAATATATGAACTATTTCAAAAATTGTCAACACCTTTTGAAACTGTTCTTATTTAAAATAATATTATATAAAAATATATAGCTATATATAGCTCAATATGGATATATGTGATGGTGCATATGATAACATATAATTTTATCTTGGATTTGGATTTTTGAAAATATTTGTTGCACATAGTAATGAATATATATATATACATATATATATATACAGATATCGACTGATATTACCGTAGATGTGATATATATTACTGCGTATGTATATATTAATTGGCATGATTTCATATATAATTTCATATCGCTTAATACAATGTTATGTCGTTTCACCACAACAGTGACGGCTCCATCGTAAGTAAAAAAACTACTGAATATTTTCTCACATTTCTTTTTTATTTGAAAGTACAATCCTTCCGGTTAATAATGGAAAATAATTTCATTCAAATGGCTGCCTTGGCTGGCCATGCAGTAGCCTACACGATCGGTCCAATTTTTAAGCACATTATCGATTGTGTGCAGCTGTATTTCACCAATGGCTTCACGAATATTGACCTTTAAAGCGTCAATTGTCTCTGGCTTGTTGGCGTAACACTTATCTTTGCCGGCACCCCCACAAATAATAGTCCAACGGTGTCAAATCGCAGCTCCGAGGTGGCCAAACGACACCAGCTCTGCGGCTGATAATGCGATCTTCAAAAACAGGGCGCAAAACATCGAGTGTAGCTTCGGCTGTGTTGGAACCAAATGTTGCCAATATCCTCCTCTTCAATTTTTGTGAACAAAAATTCGTTCAACATGGCCCGATAACGATCGCCATTGACTGTAACGGGGACTCCTTGCTCATTACCATGATTTTCAAAGTAATGTCGCAATATTTCCCAGCGTTGTTCAAGCGTATACACAACCATATTCGTTCAGCGGAAGGATAAAACTAATTATCTGTCAAATCAGACAAGAGCTAAGTGTTACCATTCACGAAATAAGCACTAGTTGAAAAAAAAAAAAAAAGTTAGATGGCGGACCCTTTATTTGGAGGTGAAAAACTTTAAAAAAAAAAATTCAATTAAATTTGATTTTAATGCCAGAATCGTTTTTGTACACAATATTTTATTTCCTTCGGTATTCCCATAGACTGAAAACGTACAAAATCAATCAATCGATTTCCTTCAGCCTTTCCGATTTCAACCAATCTTGGTATATGATAGCTATTTTAAGTAAGCTAGTCCCAGATTATCTTGAAAAATCGCGTTTCAAATTTAATATGAAAAATATTTGAAAATTTCACAAAAGTAGTCGTAATAAGTCGTTCATATCCTTTTACCAGTGGAAGCTACGCGATTCGTTGTTAATATCCTATTTTAAAGCTACTGTTACCAAAAAAAAATTTTTTATCTTTAAAATTTTAGATTTCTAGAGATTATAATTTTAAACTTAAATACTTTTAAGCATGACTTCAAGTTACAAAAAGTATACATACTATCGGATAGCATTTTATAAAATCAGATATATTTATATCTAATTATATTTAATTTAATGGCCCGAATATGAACAAATCTTGGATAATATTGTATGAAATTATATCTAATTTGATTTAATTAGTTACATATATATGACACATTTTTCGGATCAATTTGTATGTGCTTATATATGGGACCTTATCAAATGATATATAATTTTATTAGGCCCCATATTAACATTTTTACCCGGGTTTTTAATATTTATTATGTAACGAAAAGAATTCAAAGAAACAATATTAAGGAAAACTAGCGTCAAACGTGAATATTTAAAGTGATATTTTAAGTAAATATAGTTTTACAATAGTGTGTTCATTAAATAATAAAATCAGATTAAGAATATTTACAAAAATGTTTTTTTTATTAATATTTTTTTAAAATGCTGGCAATGTTGTTTTAATTTTTAACATTTATAATTAACTACATATTACAGTTGATTAAAATGCAAATGTAGTTTCACCTTTTTAACTGCAAATGTAGTAATTTCAACTGCCATTTGCAGTCTATTCTACATAAATAATTTTCTAAGTGTATACTAAATTTTACAAGTTATTTGCTAGTTTTTATGAGAAGACCTTATTGTAATGTTTTAACAATTCAATTAACCATACTTAAATTTATATTTAATATATTATATTCTATTATATGGAATAAGATATAATATTATAATATAACGCATAATTTGATAAAAATTGAATGAGGACAAAATTCGGACAAAACTGTATGAAATCACTTCAAATTCTATCTAAATTAATCTAATATAATGCAATTAGATGTGAATTGATGCAATTTATCTTCACTTAAACAATTGATGGACACTTATAAGCCCAAAATTTTAAAAAATACTTTTAACTTACAAGAGTTTTTTATATTCATTTTTTTTTTGTGGTCATAGTTCTATTAATTTCAGATCCAAATCAACCAACAATATGGAATCAGTAGACTTGGGAGAAAAATTCACTATAAATTCACTTGGTGAAAAGTTGCATGGTAGTTTAAAAGTTCAACCAAAATTTTTCAATTTTTAAACATTCGAATTCTTAGAATTTTTTTTTGTTTTTTATAAATAACTAAAAAATTAAAAATTATATACTATTTCCCTAGCCGAGCACTAGCTACTATGATTTTCGGCGCGTTCAAGCGATAACAGACCAGTGCCTCTGGTGGGAATCGAACCCTTAGAATTTGATTTTGTGTGCATTTCGTTTAACCAAATAATGTGTAAATTTATATCTAATCAAATTGAATTGGATAGTAAGAGTCTTGCCTTTTTAAAGGTATAAATTTAAGTTACAAATTTTTAGAAGTGGATTTGTTACTTCTCTCAAGTCACTTTGAGTTTTTTTAAATATATTTTTGCTGCATATCTCTTAAATTAATTAAAAAAATTTCATTTACAAAATATTATATTGACACAATATAAAAACACTTTAATATGTAATGCTTAAAGTGATTTTGATACTTCCAATCGCAAATCGAAAATTTTCACAAAAATTCTTATAACTTAAACAATTTGCATTTTTTGTGAATATTATTAGTTCGTCATCGAAAAAATATGTAACTAACATTTATATTTAAGTACTATTTTGAAAATTAATACATTTTATTTCGTAATTTAAATTTTTGTAATAATTCATTTAGTTAAAATTATAATCATGTCATTAATCTTGTTAATTAAATGTCACACTTTTATTAATTACTGCATATTAATCTACAATTTACCATATTATTTATTAATGTTAATCAGAACTAATTTCCAGTTCTTAATGTGGAAGCTATTATATCTTACTGCGGTGGTGTAAAATTTTAATAAATACAAGTAAGAGAATGTTCTCTAATGTGGCCTTACACCTGGTGTTTGGGCTGTATAAAAAAAAAACTAATATAACTAATATTCCAAATTCAAAACATGTCAACTCCTTGGTCATTTTTCAGCTATAGATAATTTAATTGTGGCGACTAATTTAAAAATGTTTTATAACAATTTTCAAAAGGTCCTCATTAGCGAACATGTACCCTAAAGTGGATATAAATCAAAAACTCTCTAAAAGCACATAAAAATGTTAGAAAATTAAGTAAAATCGACAGAAATTTGTATTTAAATAAAATTTATTTTGATGTCGTTCATTAAAACGTTTTATGTATCATTTAAAGCTGCTTACGGAATTACCATATGTAATGAAAAAATGTTATAACAGCGGTAAAAAATTGATATTTTTGTTTTAATCATGTTAAAAAATTGTCAAAAATATACAAGATCAGATAAAGTGAAGCGTAATCCATTTAAAAGAGACTAAAACTTCAAAAACAAAAATCAAAAAATTTGAATATATATCAAAGGCCCACTTTAGGAAACATTATGAAAATTAAATTTTTCACGTTGTGAAAGGCGTGGTAGAGAAGAATGAGTGTATTTTCTAAAAATCATAATTACATTGTAAATTTTCAATTTTCTGAATCAGACTGCGCAGTTTCTGGTATTGAACCTTCGTCAGTGAGCCTGTTTATTTTTTGAATAATGTAATATTTGTTATGTTTTATTTGTTCGATTGCGTATATATAAAATTTTCTGTGCAATCACTGACAGTGGTATAGATAAACTGATTTCTAATGCTACACATGCACTCGCACTACACGTTAGACAGAGCGATTTAGCGCACTGATCTATCGTCAGGTCGAGTTTTGTTGTGATTAAAACTAGTTTTATTCAAAATACAGTGTTTTTGTTCTTGCATACATAATCTCAGAAGTACAACTCCAACAACAAAACAGTTCTATTTTTAGAAACTTACGTACGGTCTATACTAGCAATAAATATGCGGAAATATATTGCAGTATATGTCAAAATGATGTTATCTCTAGTGTGGACCACTCTATTGCTTACATATTTATTGCCGTACATATATGTTGCAATAAGTTTTTGGCAATATTCGGCAACACTTATTGCCAACATATTACGTCAAAATTAGTTGTCATTTTAGTTTGACGTTTATAGAAAAGGAGAAAAGGAAATAATTATAAAATAATTTTTGGAAAAACACTTGTAACAATGTGTACACAGTTTTCTTGTAATTTAACAAACAAGATTCTTTAAAAAAAACTTAATTTTTTTCTTATTATTTATGAATACACAAAATGGCCACGCTCTTAATGTTTTGTTTTTATAACCTTTCTCTTTGAAATTTTCTAAAATATGAGTTACCATAAATACGTGTTCACCACCCTAAACATAAGCTTAGCAATAATAATTTTTTTACTGTTATTCTGCCGACGTATTTCGAATATTGTCAACATATTTATTGCTAGTATAGACCGTACGTTACCTCACTCTAATGTCCACTGTTTTCCCATATGTTGAAAGTGATGCCACGTCTATGATATATTCTATGTATATTCGATAGATGGCGCTTACGTAGTTAGGGAAGAATTGCCAGAGAGCAAAGTTTGATTTTTTTGAGTTTGACACACATTTTTGTTTTATTTATTATATTTGTTTATGGAGTTAATTAGTGTTATAAAAAATTGTGAATAAAATTCTTACCGTTTACAAAAATCCGACTTGGAAAATTCTTTACAACTTGTTTGTTACTGTAAACAAACAATTTTTATAATATTTATAATTTTTATTGCGTTCTTCGAAATGAAACAATAAAATCAAGAAAAACGTGTGCATTCGCGGAAATTGAACTCGATGACAGTTGAAAGTTTTAATGAATTTTTTTACTAAAGTAATAAAGTTTTCTGCAAAAAGCGAAAGAAACATTTCTTAAACTTTATAAAAAAAGCTTCACAGTTTTTATGAAACATTTTGAATGAGACTTTTTATCAGGCGCATGAAATTTTTAATAACTAAATGAAATTTTTTATAAAATGTTATGAAAGACTACATTAATTTAATGAATAAATTTAATTTAATTTTTCAATGTTTCAATTATTAAAGGAATCGGAAACCGATAAATGTTTGATACTGTTTGAAAAATGCTGGTATGCCATAGCCGGTTCCCTTAAGACACTGAGAGAATTATCTTCACTCCAGTAATGAATTTGTTCATAGCCTTAATGAAAATTGTCACTGAAACTCGTACATTGAAAATTTTCATAGAATCCATGAAACACGTTTCAGTAAAGTAAATGTTTGTGAAATGTTTGATTTTTTTAATTTTTTTAAACAATTTCATAAAAGTCCAAAATTAATAAAAGGCTACAGTGAAATAAGAAAGCACTTTATAAAATATGTTGAACACTTAAGAAACAAATCCTAAAACTAAGGTCTGCAACTTATGAAAATTAATGAAATTATAAAATTTTATGAAAAAATAAAAAAAATTAAGTCTTTGAAATAATTTCATAGCTCTAAAGAAAATATTCATTAAATTTATGAAGAGATAATTTTTGGAATCGAATGAATTTTGTTTATGAAACTATGAAATTTTATGATAAAAAGTTTATGAAAAATTTCTTATTATTAATTAAATTTCTTGGTTATAATGAAATTCTTCATTGAATCTAAGAAAAAAAATTTGATTAAAGTGTTTCATTAATATCATGAAATATAATTCTCTCAGTGTAGCGATTTCCTACAACTATTGAGTAGATTTTGACCACACTCAGGGTTTACATGTTTAGCAAAAAATATAAATTTTTACAAAATATCCAAAATTGTTAATAAACTTAACCTGCTCAACATCAGTACATATCGGTATTGATATTTTGCTAATGGTTATAAACCGGTTATAAACCGTTAATAAATCAAATCCCGTTATTTGTTCACATAGCCAAGCTTGGCAATTTATTGTTGTGAAAATTAAAAACAAATTTGACTCAGCTCTTCTGAATAGATCATTGCATGGGCTTTCTAAAACAGAGGTAAATATTGGATTAAAAAAAAAAACGGTTTATTCGAATTGTTAAAGACTTGATTAACCAGTTAAGCCACTTTTTACTACATTAACTTGTCTGTCTAAATGCACTATTACAAACCAGATCACAAACTTAATTTATTATTTAAATGCAGGGTATAGAAGAACAAAAACAATAAACACGTACGTACTTTATAATCTGCAGTCACTTTTTTTTTAATGGGGTTGTTTACTTTTCGGTTTTGGTTACTGCCAACTTGTTGTTTTAGCAATGCAGGAACCTTTTATACAAATTTTTTAAATTTTTATTAAATTTTTAAACAATTTATTTTTAATTTTCTTCGCTAATTCCACTTTTACGATTCAATTCAATTGCTTTCTTATTAAATTTCCTGTTGTTCTTTATCTGTTGGGTTGTTTATTTTTTCATTTATAAATTAATTATTGCCTTTTATCACTGTGTGGTTTATCACTCACTCACTCACTTACTGACTGTCAGTCTGGCCGGACTGATTGCCTTGGATTCCCTGGTATTT
Source organism: Delia radicum (assembly GCA_021234595.1). Lineage (NCBI taxonomy): Eukaryota > Metazoa > Arthropoda > Insecta > Diptera > Anthomyiidae > Delia > Delia radicum. The sequence goes on from CM037854.1 coordinate 139,500,646, forward strand.
AAGTTTGCAATTTTTTTTTTATTAACCATTTACAGACATTCCCATGGAATGATTTTCTTCTTTTTTTTTTCTTTCGTCCAGTCTTTACACGCAGTTTGATCGACCCAACAACAAATAGTCACAATGTGAAAATAATATTCGAAATATTTCACTTGTTGCACGTCTTTATTGCACAAAATGCAAACAACAACAAGCTTTTTTTTAACATTCACTATTCACTATGATATCTTCTCCTTCGTTTGTAAAGTTTTTTGTGTTTCCCCATTGTATTGCGAACAAGGTTGGCAATCGATACGTTTTAAATACGGTTATCAGTTTCAAAACCATTTCAAATTTATAATCGTTACCAATACCGGTTTACCAAAACGTTTTTCCTTAATACTTGTACCGGTACACTCATAATAATCGGTGACGAGAAATAACTCCCAAATGAAATAAGTTTCAATGAAAAAACTAATGAAATTAGTTCCAACAATAACGAAATAACTCACAACTTTAAAAAGTGAAATAACTTCCAAAGAAAAAACTAAATAAATCCAATATTTGGGAGATATTCTATAATTAAATAATAGGTCCTAACAAAAACGAAGCAACTATTAATTAATAGGTCCTAACAAAAACGAAGCAACCATTTAAAAAAATATCGAGTTCAAAACATCAGTATTAATATGCATAGCTTTTCGTTGACTTTTATACGTCAACGCGAAAAAAGATTGGAAAAGTCTATTAAAAATTGAAATTAGTCTATAATCTCGCCAGGAGGCGAATCGCACCGCACCGCCCCTCTTTTCCTGTCGATGTTCCTCTACGGCTTTTTATTTCGCCATTAATTATTTTGAACTCACAACTTGTAATTTTTAACATCTCTAACTCCGATCGTTATGTCTGTATGCAAAATATCAAAGTTTAATATAGAAATTAAATTTTTTTTTTAATAAGTTGTTAGATTTCCTTTGTGAAATTGAGATTGGTGTCAAACAATTTTTAATTTTTACACATTACTCCATTTGACATACCCAGGAAAACTTTGGTAATGGATGCGATAAAGTAATGCATTACCTTGTAATGTTTACTCCTTACCTGTATCATTATTTTCCAACAAAAAGTATTGAGTTGTCAATAAAGGGTTACATAACGCATTACTGTGTAATGAATACTACATGACTTCATCATTATTTCAAAACATAAATAATGAGTTATAAATAATTGGACAATTATGTGTTACCTTGTAATGATACAAGATTGCATTTTACACTATTTAAAAACATAAAGTAATGACTATTATCAATTACATCATGCATGAAATATAAAAGAAAACTAACATTTGAAATGTTTGTTTGGGAAATCTAGATTTAGACACATTACTTGTGTCATTTTTTGTAAGCATGAGGGTAAGGTATACATTTTTAACATCACAAACTAAAACTCGAAGCACAACAATTCATTTACATTTTAAGCTACCCATTATTATATGTGACGATAGCTAAGTTGGTAGAGTGCTCGCATAACAGTCAGAGACTTTAGGTTCGAATCTCAGCGATACCACGTTATTTATTTAATTAAAAAAATATTTTTTTTTTTTATGAAAATCTATTTAGAGACAATTACTTTTCCTGACCCGGTAACCATATAAGTAACCAGTGGATTTACCACCTACTAGGTAATGAGCCCAACCATTATTTTTTAGCTCATCGCCTGTAAAATTCATCAGTGAAGTAAGGTGTAAGGGAGTTTTTTCATAATTAAATAACTCGTAGCAAAAATTGTGAAATATGATATTTCCCACGATACACAGAGAGAATTCTTTGGACATGTTCTAATGAAATTTGTTTACTAAACTAATGAAGTTTTCATCACAATGTAAAATAGTTTTCATAGTTTTAATGAATCTATTTTTTATGAAAATTCTTCATTAGTATGAAATTTGTAATAAATAATATGAAATTTTTCATTAAATTTTATGAAAAACTACATTAAATTAATGAAAATTTTCAATAGACGAGTTCCAGTGACAATTCATAGATCTAATGAAAAAATTCATTGATATCATGCAGAAAAACACGAAATTTTTGTCCAACAAAAAACTTTTGTTAAATTAGTAATTTTTTTTAAATTTAGTTTTATGACCAATTTGCATGATGATTTAGAATGTTTTTTTCGGGCTATTAATGGTTAGACAATATTTAAGGGATGTGTATAAAACAAATTATTACATCTCTGTATTCAACGTTTCGTTGGTTTTATTCCAACTTTTCCAAGAGTTTTCAACTTTATTAATTTCTGGCAACAAAACATAAGTTGGAATAAAACTAAGAAAATGTTGACTGCTCAAATTAAATAATTGGTTTTATTCACATCTCTTGAATATTTCCTAATTATTAATAGCCAGATAAAAGTCATTATAATAAAACGAATTTTCGTTTATATTAAAAATATGCCATATGCAATTCGTGGCCCTTTGTTTCTCTTAAGGAACCAAAGGACATTATATATTCAACTCATATGAATGAAATTACAAACACAACATCTTATATTCTGTTTTAACTTATGAAGTTTTCTATACCCATATACGTCAGTCTGATTCAGACTTTAGTATCTGTAATAACAATATCGATACGAATAAAATATCTTTACCGATATCAACACCGAAACAAACAAAAAGTAGTGACCCAAACCGTTATTCGTTTCGTTTGCCATCCTTGAATGTGAATAACTAGCAGAACACTGATATGGTCTTGTGTATAGACATATGTAGTGCTGCTACACACTTGAAATATACACATAGATACTACTTGCTCAAACAACAACAGGTCGTCATCATTTAACATTAGTGCAGTACTCTATGTGATTTAGGGTGACCATTAGAGCGGCACTTTTTTCAATTTTTGATTTTCATCATTATTGTTGCGATTGTTGTAGAAATAGGTCTAAAAGTTAGGCGGTGCGAATTTGAGAAAAATCTGATAGCATTTTTGAAAATTTATCTTAAATTGCTTAAATCGAAATATAGCTTGCGACAAATCAGTTTTAATTAATTTTGGCAAATATTTAAAAAAAAAACTATATCGAAATTACGGTTTTCGAGATACCGCGACTTAATTTTTACTAAAAATTTATTTGTTTTCATACAATGTAAACATTTTCTAAAAATTATCTTAATTTTTTTTTAATTTAATAATAATAATATAGATAAAACCACTTTTTATTTGAGCATAACTATATCCCCCTATTTTGTTTATAAACTAAACAAAAAATAAAAAGGAGGAAAAAAACAAAAAACGTGTATTGAATATCCACCAGAGGTGGACCTTGCACATAACAAACAAGTTTTCAATTTATTTTTTGATCAATCGTTATAATCTTTAACTTCAAGCTCATATATTAGTTCTCATGTAGTGAGTAAACTAATTTATATGCATGTTTGATGTTTGGCACGGGATTGTTACCACTTTCAAAACGTGTTCTGATGATGAGAACCTAGAAAATTCCCGAAATAGATCTATCAACACATTCTTAAAAGGGTCAAAAAATAAATTTGAAACCAAAAAACTTTATAATAGATTATTTGTTAGGACAATATCTTAATAAAGAAATATAGAGTATGGCCTCGAACGTAAATAATTTTCATTTTCATTATAACTATATCTATATTGGTTGAAGGATAACTTTTGAATCAATTTATCATACGGTTTTATGAAAAATAGCATTTTATTTATTAAAAGTGTCATCCACTCAATCAAAAAGTTTGTTTAAAAAACTAGTTTCATAACAAGTATGTAACTTTTCATTTATTGTAAGACAACTTCACTTCAACGTTCACTTTGTGAAGAAAAGTTTCATTAGGTCACTGAAAATTTATATGATTTTTCGTACACTAAAATTCTGTTTGTGTAGAAGCTTGAAAAATAGAAGAATGATGCCGATTAGGCAGACTACCGAATAAAGACTTGACATATGGGCAATTCCTGGGCGCCGGACTCTACATTGGCACACTTTTAGTTGAGCCAAAAACAATAAAGGAATATAAAGGTGCGGTATATATCCTCAGTGTATTGACGCATGGAAGAGTACTAAATTTAAGGATACACATTGGGCTGAATCAATAATGTAGTAAACAGATATAAGCAAATATCAGCGAGAAACGGACGCGACAAATATAGAAGATATTTACGAACCCATTTTAATCACGAAAACCTCCGATTCAACAACTTTAATTGCTAAAATTCCGCCAACAACGACAATTTCTAATTCAATTAGAAATTGATAGCTTTTTAATTGAATTATGTTTCAATTTAATAATAACTCATTTGATTAAAAAGTGATCAATATTGCTTACTTTCTCAAAAAGCAAAACACAGTTGGATAAAGTGTTGTTGCCTTACCAAAAGTTTCTTTGTACACTCAACTAAAAAAGTTAGTAATGTTAGCAAAAAAAATTTGCTGAGTCAGCAAAATTTTAGTCAGCATGGTGCTTGCAAAAAAATTGCTACTGTCAACAAAATCTTTTGCTGAAAATCAGCGAGCTGATTTTTAGCAACAAAATTAGTAGATTCAGCAAAAGTTTTGCTAACACTTAGTAGATTAGAAATTAAAAAACCCTTGCTAAAAAGTAATAAAATTTTTGCAGAATATTAGTAGACTGAAAAAACTCAAAAAATTTGTAGAAAATTATACTTCAGTTAATTTATTTGCTGAAAATCATAAAACATATTTTTGTGATTCTTTTTAAAATAATTTACAATACGTTACCAAATATAAAAATGTTCATACTCCCAAATTGACGATATGAATTAAAGTTATTTCTAACAACAATAGAAATAATTATATATAATATGATGATATATTATATGATGCTATCTTTTAAAGGAACGCAAATGCCGCAGAGAATTATTGAAACGAAACGAAAAAAACAACAAAATATAACATTTACAACAATTTTTTGCAATAAGAAAAAGGAAATAGAAAAAGCTACCTAAGATGTATGTCTTTGTCTTTCGCTGTCTACCTATTGGTTATTTGTTTGCAATTTAACCACACAAAATTACTAATATATATAAACATTTAGTTTACAAATACACATTTAATCTTTATTAAATTTAAACATTTTTTTTTTTTATTTAATTAAAAAACAATTACTTTCCCAAGCCGGTGACGACGCAAAATTTAAGTTGTTTTAATCCACAATTTTGTTTTATGTATGAAAAACAGATACAAAAATCGTCCATGGTTGATTTTTTTATATTATGTCTTACTAGAGTTGTACTTTTCAGAATAATTTTCCTCGTCACTACTACATCCTGACATGCCGCGACATTTAATTCTTTCTGCGTATATCTTTAAGTCTGGTTGTCGTTCACACTATTGATGTGCTAATCAACACAATTTTTTTAGCAAAATAAATTAGTAAAACAGTAGTAAAATATTAGTTAAACATTAGTTTAAAACAGTTAAGTGCTGAATAAGAATAACTAAAATTTTAGTTAAGTTAGTTTAGTTGATTTACAGGTAAATTAAATTTCTAATCATATCTTGAATGGCGTTATTCAAATATAAGCATATCTTATATAAATCACAAAAAAAATTTTATGAGACAGCATATATTATTATATTTTAAATTGTATGTCTTATGTGCTACCATATATGATTTCATATTGAGTTATATATGAGAATGTATATAGCCATTAAATCTTATTATGTATCATTATGTTTAATATCGTATTTTATAAATGTTAATATTTAACAATATATCGTTATATAAGTTACCACACAAGAAACATATAATAATATATGGATATATATGACACCATATATAACCACATATTATAATATATTTTAAAATGAAAAAAACATAAGCCCATATACATTTTTTTTTATTCGGGCGTTTTATATTATTTTCACTACTAATATACATCAATTCACTGGTACGTATGATTAATATGCATATCAAATATTACTCATACATCATGTATATTAAACTCATACATCTAAATATTTACAATAAAATATATAGCCTACTTTTGGGCACAATATTTACTGATGAGGCCGATAGAAGACTTAATTGACTTGCGGAGTAATGTGAGAGTGTGCGTAGAATTTAAAATAAGATTGTAAACGCCTTTACAATGTTTGCTTCGTAAAATAAAAACAAATTAACTTTATTCTATATTACGAAAAAAGCTACGAATAATTTCGTAAAACTTTATAATTCTGCACAAAATTTATTTTCGTAAAAGTACCCATGTGGAAATTGCCAGCCGTACCAAAAAAAAGTACTGGTAAACCACTGATATTTCTGTAAAACCCGCCGTGTTAAAAATTACCAAAGGTACAAATAATATTGCACAAGGAAAACACTATTTTGGTTGTAAAGCATGTGTTTTGCCAGTACCACCCGCGAAATTCTTTGCGTACATAGTTTTTACCAATATTACAACCAATTAGAAGCATTGTGTAATTTTATTTTATTTCACACATTTAAATATGATGTAAAAGACAAAGACGGAACTGTATTGCAGCTTTTTAAATGTGTTTATTATACATATTTCTCAAAAATAATTTCATTTGAGCTATTTTAAAAGCACCAAATTTATTGGATTACTAGCGTTATACCAACGGTGGCAAATTCGCTCAAGCCAACGGTTGGGCACTGTTATCAATCGGGTAACAGAACAATACTGTCAATATTGTTAATCCCATGTTCTGCCAACGCAAAATTGACCGTCTTCGGTGCTTTGCCAACACTGTGCCATTTGCATTTTTCTGCTTAGGTAGCTACGATTTTTTTGTTTTTTTTTTTTTTGTTGGTGTGCAAAAATTTTAATTTATATAAATATGTTTTTATATTGTTTTTCGAGCTCGTTTGCCAGCAGGGCTTTTAAACTGTCGATGACAATTTGGATTGTAACGATGACTTGATTGATATGTATTGTGACTCACTGGCTGCTGTTACTGTCATCGACACGTTATTGTGAATAGGTGCCAGGACGGGTGACAGATGACTTTTTTACTCCTTTTTTCAGGCAGCCATTACAGCTCGCTACCGACTGTCATCGCAGCAATAATAGCCAGCAAAATTTTTTATACAGGGAAGTTTTGTTAATTTTATTTTCTTTAGAAAATTATAAATAAACTTTAAGGCCCGATTACTGAATGTCCAGTTAAAATTTTACAAACAGTTGAATCGAAAATTTATATGGGAAACAGCAACAAATGTGTCAGTTAAGGCCCTAGTTAGCAGCTAACGGGACCGACCTTGTTAAAATTAGGCTAACTGATTTTATCATTTATAACCAGGGACCGGCAATTTATGTAAATGCATGTTTTATGCCTTAAGTCTGGGAATTGGGTAAACAAAATATTTTTGCGAGACAAAGAATTTAAGCTGAAATTGCATCGATTTGTTAGTACATATTTTAGCATATTTTGGTATAAACACACATTTTAATTTAAATGTATATTTTTTCTGGAATATTTTTGCTAATTTAGATTAAAAATCATATTTGTATTGCATTTTTGCAATGCAAGCATGCAAGCATATTATTTGCGGCCTGTTAGCTTTTAGTGAAACTTAATAAAGGCTTACGACTTCAATACTTACTACAGTATTGCCATAAACGACTTGGGTGTGCCATGACAAAATCTCTTAAATTAAAAGTAACTCGTAATTCACTCTCGCTGACTTATGATCAAAATGTCTGCACGCTAAAGTGTATAAGAGGAATCAATACAAATTCATAGAAGTAGAAACATTAACAAAAAGACTAACTTAAAAAAATCTATTTTTGCAAAATTTATGGAAAAACCAGAAAACACAAAAAATTGAGATTGAAGAGCGGCCTTTTGCAATAATGTTTAAAATGTGATTAAGTTCAGCGATATTCTGAAAGCATATAAATGCAGTTACCAAATTTACTATATTATACCAAAAGTATGAGTCAATGTATTTAAAGCAAAAAATTAAAAAAAAGAAGAGGTAAAAACTTAGAAAAGCTGCACTTAAAACAATGTTCAAAGTTAATAGATATTTATGATTTGGTTGAAAAATATTTATGAGAAAAAAAATAACTTTAAGTCACTAAATCGTAAAAAACGATTATGAAATAGTGAAAATGAAACATACAAAAACAAAGACTTATATAATTAAATATTTATATAATTAAATATTATATGCTAGAAAAAAGAAAAAAAATCGATTACTTTTGCATATAATTGCATCACATATTAGTGAAATTAAAATCACATATAACTTTAAAATCGTTTGATTTATATTTAAATTTTCATCATTTTTTCAAATGTGAAACAAAATATTAGAGCGGGCTTCCAAACAATTTTAAAGGATTTTATGAAGTTTTATCTAATTGTATCTAATTATATATAATTTAATCAAATTAGATAGATCCATTTTTAGGATCAAATTATTTCAGATGAGATCCCGTGGGATCACATGTACTAATTTTATGTATTTCAAAGTTTTCTTTTTTTGGAGGTTGTAATATGAAATTATATATATATGACTATATATGTTTTTATATGCCTATATCGGAACTTGTTTCATCGGAAATATAACACATTGGATATATTGAATATTTATATGAATGCAAAAGTGTGAACTTCGAACTAGAAGGCGTGTAATCCGGTATCACAATTTCGATACTGGATTAATATCAATAGTTTAACTTACACATTTGACTTCTTAAAAATCAAATGTGTCGAAATTTTTGAGTTTTAAGTTTTTAAGTTCCAATCGATGCGAAAAATACAAATATTACAAAGTTTTCTTTTGGAGGTTGCCAGCGCTGATATAGTTATTGTTGTAGATGGAAAAAATCAATTTATATGTTGGAATAAAATTAATATTATGAAAACTAAAATAATAGATATGTCTGGGATAATTATTAAAACAAAGCCTTGATTTTGGCTTTTACGACATTGACGAAATAATGCATTTTTAGTTTTTTTTCTTAAAATATTTTCATACTGCACATATATTTACATTTTAGCTTTGTAGAATAGTTCTTCAAGAGCCGGTATACCTATGAAGTCACGTTTCGACTTATATTAACGTTTTAATTTTAGTTACTATAAATAGCAAATTTAACAAATTTGCTGACTTAACATGGAAAACTGTAAAACCTGTATGAATTTATAAAAAAAAACGTTTTTGTTTCATGAGAAAACTGCAAAACTGTCAAACAACCCAAAACAACTGGGAAAATCAGTTAAAACTGGATATATGGTAACGCTGGTAATGTTTCAAAAAACGATAGTTTGATATGTGTGCGTGCATTTCTATAACTAACAGTGGTTGGTTTTTGTTCCATGTAAGTTCTAAGAAAAAAAAATTGTATTTATGCCGCCGAAGGTAGAAGCGAACACAAAAAAAATTGTTGTTTTAAATCTTATTAATATAATATGTAAAATAATTAGGCAAGTTTTATGATAAAAAATATATTTAATAATGTGGGTATTACTAAATATTTTTTGTTTCAGTCCTTAAATATTTTCATACGAATCTGCAGGGCATCAATGAAGAAAAACGAAACAAATAAAAGCACATACAACCATCACTGATGGACAAGAATGATAAAGCAAAATAAAATAAAAAGTGAAATATAAAAACGATATAAAGTGTATTTATACAGTGTTTTAAAATTGTGTAATTTATCCGAATATAAAATTAAATGAAGAATATTCATAAATTAATAATTATGAAAAGTGATAGTTACAAACATTTGAATTAAATTTAGTAGCACTTACTAATTTGATCTACTTTTTTCATTGCCCTAATATTATTAAAATTTAGTAATACTTTTTGTTGATTTTTTTAAAATGACTTTGAATTGCAGTTTACAACAATTTTACTAAAAATTAGTAGCGGTTACTAATACAAATTAGTAACCGCTACTAATTTAATTGTAGTAATTTTAATAAAGCTTAGTAATTTTACAAATTATGAAATATATTTTTGTTGACCTTTGAAATGAATGACTTTATTAAATAATTGAGCTCTAGGTCACGTTTGTATTTATAAAATATCGTTTATTATTTTAAATATCTCCACTATTTCGTCATTCTTTGAATCATATCCTCAGGTAGTATTAGTAGCGGCTTATAATTTACTCTATTAATTTCATTGTACTACATTTGAACATACATTTCAATTTATTTGATTGAGTTTTGAGTTGACTTTACTAATAGCTAAAATCAGCAAAAACTTTTTCTAAAATCAACAGAAATATTTGGAAAAAAAAATGTAGACTGTAGATTTTTAAAGGGTCAAATTTTATTCGAATTATAAAAAATCTTAAAAAACTGAAAATTTTTCTTTTTTGTGATCTTTTGTGTGTTAATATTTAACAAATCTCTTGTTTATTTTAAGAAATAAATTTGTTAGTTTCAATTGACTAAAATTTATCTCAAATATAACAACGTTTTTATAGATTTGACAGATTTATTTCTGCTATTCTTATCTTACTAATACTTAGCAAAAAAATCTGCTAATTTCAGAAATTTTTCTTACAACGTCATTTTCAACTAATTTCTAGTATTTTTAGCAAACATTTTCTAATTTTTTCTTTTAAGCTATGTACAGACGGTTGTCAGATCTTACAATATTGTAAGATCTGGCAATGTGCTGGCAATGTACTGATAATGAAACATGTTTAGCAAAAGGTAAATTGTCAGTTCAGACGATTGTAAGAAAACCTTTCAATTTCATTGCCGGACAATTATCAAACAATAAATATATCTGCCAACGAAAATTGTCAGTTCACACGGTTGTCAGATTCTTTTATGGCAAAAATGAACGATATGGAATGAAACGGGGAATGATTGGAATCGGAACACTGTACACATTTGTGTTGTCGGTGTAGAGCATTTCATTAAGCTTTGCAAAAATGTTGTCCATTTTGAGATATCATGCTTAGTTTTAGAGATACAAGCCATTTTACAAAATGGCGATATTTTAAAATGTCCAGTATCTCCCAAACTAAACGAGATAGTCCAAAACAAACAAAATTGTTGCTCCACAGGAGTATTAATAGACCCTTACAACATAAATAGGCTAGGTCCGAGAGAGATCCCGAGAGAAACATTCCTGTGACAATACTGTCGTTGTCAGATGTATTAATTTAAACACATCTGCCAATAAAAAATTGGTTACAATGTCTTGCAATTATTTGACAATGGCAACGTAGGGTGTTCACACGAATGTCAGATGTCTGACAATATTATTGCCTTACAATGTACAGACAATTCTTTTTCTGACAATGTTGCAAGACAAAAGTTGTAAGTTCACACTGTTGTTAGACATTTCCTGAACATTTTTGTGACAATATTGTAAGATCTGACCACCGTCTGTACATAGCTTTAGTAGGTGTATGGTCACCTAAATTTCTACGTCATCGTCACCTTTCTCTCTCATCGTTTGATAGCATAAAAATCCAATTTCGTTTTCATTTGCAATTACACTGTCCGCAACAAAGCAATGTTTTTTTGTTTTGCTTTTTTCGTTGACTTTGAAAAGATAAAAAATGAGAGAGTGCTATCAATGAAGAGCTAATAGACAAAGAAAAAATAAATAACTAATCTATCAACAAATTATTTGTTTACATTTTTCGCATATATTTTTCAGGGTTGCCATATAAGTTGCATTGAATCTTGACATTTTTAATAGAAATTACGAAAATCCATTTTAGTTTACTAAACAATTCCAAACCATGTTTGTTTTGCGGTTTTTTAAATACTTGCCATTGCTACTGTCGACACGAAATTCCGCATCATATATTATGTGGTTTTAAATGATAGCTTCAATTACACTATACCACAAAATTATGTATGATATTTCATTTCAAACTATTATTGATCGTTTCTGTGATGTAATGAAACTTATGACAATATCGTAAAACAGCTTAAAACGACTTACACATAGTTAATTTTTTTTTTTTTGAGTTTTTCATTACGTTGACTCAGTGTTATTGCTAACTTATAGGGAGTTTAGACAGCGAAATTAATCTAACGTTAGTCTACCTTTTTGAATCTTTCTCGTTTACATATGCATTTGTTTGCAGTTAAAAGTTAAGCTTGACAGCTGAAAGATTAATGTTGTCCTTTTAAAATGCCAAAGTGGCGTCGATAGTGATTCGGCATAAGAGGAACATGGAAAATATCGGTGTTAGCAAAAATTTTTCCAACAGCACCACTATTTTTTTTGCAGCAGCGCATAGAGGGTTGAAATGTACCAAAAGTGAGGATTAATTCAAAAGCTGAACTTTATCCTACACAGTCGTGTTTGGTACTGGGTGAAAGGTAATTAAATTCTACATCACTATTTGCCAGAAACTTTTGTTTTGAGTAAATTACTCTATTGACTGTGAACGGTCAAAGTCAAATAATTTTTTCAAAATTTTGCGTGCCGTGCCTAAAAGTGAAAATTTTGATATTTCGAGTGCTGATAATTCTTATTAAGCGTTCTAAAAGTAAATATATTAAAATGAAACCATCAACTTCAGGTATTTGGCTACATAATTACATAATTTTTTTTTTAGATAAATGTTTTGCAAATATTTTTAATATTTTTTATAAAGTGCTCCATAATTGGTGTATTTTCGATATATACACAGAGTTTCAACAAATTTCTTATCGCTATCCAGCAAATTTTATTAAATGATATTTTAATATAGTATTTTAGCTTATACATTCCACACCAAACTTTTGCATAGACACCGCGTTTTTTTTACTTATTTAAATTTTTGTGAAAGAACTCCAGTTGCTAAATACTTAAGCTGAAAAAACAAACAACAAAACAACTTGTTTGTTTTTAACTCTCTTTTGTCTTTATTTTCGGTATTAAAGTTATTGTTGAGGGGCACTCTAAGTGGGGCTTTGACGGAATTTCGGGCTATAGCTCTTATAATCAAGCATTTCACGAATCTGACGCTAGTGATTCTGTTTGAATAAAACAAATTTGGCAAAATCCTCGACCTTCTTCTACTAGATTTTGTAGACCCATAAAAATTTAATTTTTGAAAGAAACCGTAAGTACTTCACAACTTGAAAAAGAAAGAGTAGAAAATGAAATCAAAACTCTGAAGGATTCCGTTGTTTTAGTAGGTGATAAAGGAATAAAAATAAATCACAAACTAATGTTAGTGATGATTGATGGCAAAGTGTGTAATGCTATAACCGAAACAACATCCACACAAAAATGTTACGTTTGTGGTGCTACGAGCAAAGATTTCAACTGTATTGATGAAATGATTGCCAGAAGTGTGAACAAGGATACATTGCAGTTCGGTTTATCTATTCTCCATGGCTGGATTAGGTTTTTTTGAGTGTCTTCTTCATGTGGCATATAAATTACCACTTAAAAAGTGGCAAGCTAGGTCAGATCATGACAAACAAGTTGTTAAAGACATAAAAACAAGAATTCAAAAAGAGTTCAAAGAAAGAACTGGATTGATCATTGACCAACCAAAACCAGGCTTTGGCAACACAAATTATGGCAATACCGCGAGAAGGTTTTTTAAGAATGCAGAAGTTTCCTCAGAAATAACAAAAATTGATCTAGAGTTAATAAACAGAATGCATATAATACTTATTGTCGTGTCATGTGGCCACGAGGTCAATAGTGAAAAGTTTAGTGACTTTGCACACAATACTGCAAAACATTTTGTTAAAATATATCCATGGTACAAAATGTCACCTACCCTTCATAAATTTTTTATACATGGACCGGAAATAATATCCAATGCCCTTTTGCCAATTGGTGAGCTATCAGAGGAAGCACAAGAGGCTAGAAACAAAGACTTTAAAAACTATAGGGAATACTTTGCGCGTAAATGCAGGCTGGAAAAAACTAATGAACACATATTTATTAGATTTCTGCTTACTTCAGATCTATTTATTTCCAACATGAGTAAAACTAATATAAAAACAAATACACACAAAATACCGCAGGTGGCTTTGGAATTATTAATTCTACCCAAAGAAGGCGACAATGATGATGAGGATTCTGATCATGATAATGATGATTATGATCATGATGATAATGATAATGATCGTAATAATGATAATGATGATTATGGTGATGATGTTGAAGATATCTAAAGCTATTATCACAATAATAACCAAAATGGATTCAAATGCATATATGAATGAATAATGATTTTATTATAAAAATATGCAATTACAAATTATATAAATATCACAAAGAAGTTGCTATGATTAAATGATTTGAAGACATAACATTTAATGTTGTGTGTCTGATTGGCATATATCTATAAATAAAATTATATATTTATATTGATATATAGATGAAGAAGTAATAAAATAACACGAAATGAATTTAGGTAGTATATAAAATATTAAAGGATTTAAATACTTAGATAAACTTTTTTAAAATTTTTTTTGTTTAGATGAATTCAGATATTATAAGTTTGCTATATTTTAAACATATTAGCAAATATTTGTATAAACGCATGTAATCTTTGCCATTTAGTACCTCATAAACTTCATCAATAGATAAAAATCTTTTTCCAAAAATGCATATATATGTACATCTAATTTTTCTCTTCTTTTTTAAATAAAAAAAATATTTTCTATCAATTTTTTTTCAAAAACCTTATTTTTGCACTAAATAATGTATAGTTATTCCAAAAAAAATTTTATATCAACAATAATTGGCTTCCCTGAATTAATCTTCAGTCTACCTATGTTTCAACCCACTGTGCAGCGTCTTATCGTTAATTTTTATCTGACTTTGTGTGTATGTTTTTTAGCGTTGCCAACCGATATTATAGTAAAACACAGAATTACGGACAATTAGAAGTATGAATGACGAATTGTTTAGAAATAGTAGGCAGAGGAAAAGTTAGATTAATGCCCGTTGTTGCAAGCAATAAATACCTACCGGTGCGATTAAAAATCTTTCAATCCACTCGTTTAGTGCTTAATAGAGTAGTCAATTATTCAGGTTTTTATTTTGATCGATTAAACGATCAAGTAACGTTTGATCGAAGAATCAAAAATCACGTTTGAAGCTTAAATGTTTTAAGAAAAATCTATTTTAAGTTCAAAAATGGAAAATTAAAAATTTGCAAAAAGGCATATGCTCTTTTGCTCATGGTGAAAGCAATTTAATTTTTCAGCAATTGAATTTTAATTTTTCCTCACAAATTAAACTAAAATGTTCGTAAAATTAATGAATTTTTAAAAAAATTAATTTTTATAAAACTATATTTTTAATGAAACTTCTTCATTGAGTGTATAAAGCTTTTAATTAATAAAATTATATATTACATACAATCTTATGGAAACTGGCATTAACTTAACGAAATGTGTACATTGACGAATTCCAGTGAAGTTTCATTGAGTTTATGCAAAAATTCATTAAAATCATGCAGATAATTCTGTTAGAGTAGAATCTTAGTTTAATTGCGTTACAAATTACAAAAACTTAATTCGAAGTTTGAGTATGCTAGCATACAAACTGTGAAGTGGCGTAGTTAAATAAGATGATTTTAGCTAATATTGGATGGGTTAAAATCATGTTATTTTAAAACTATAGCATGTTAGCACTTTGAGTATTAGTTCCTGCAAATCATATTTGAAAATGTTTGGTCAATTTTCAGGCTGTACCAAGTGGTTTTTTTATCGATTTTTTATGTCCTTCACGAATTTTAGTCTAAATGTTTATTAAAAAAGCAGTTTTTAAATTATTCGTTTTATTTGATTTATCGTAAAAATTTAAAAATCATGCTTTCTAAATTGTTTGTTCGAATTTTGTTCCTGTTCGTTCGACTAATCGAATAATTTTTATTTGAGTGACAACACTAGTACTTGATTAAGTAGCTCATCCCATTTTTAATATATTAACTTTTCTTTGTAAATTCCATATTATAGGTACTTTAAATAAACATTTTAGACATAAGCTGTTTTTCCGAAATCACATAAAATATTACACGTTACTAAAATAAAATCTGTAGACACTTTTGCTAAAGGTACTAAAATTAAGTTAAAAAATACGTAGCAGGAAAAATTTATAAAATTAGCAGTTGAAACTAATATAAATTGTGTGTAAAGTCTGGCTTAGCCAAAGGTACACATAGAGAAAAATGTAGGTGTTTGCCAACTGAAATTCTGTTACTTCGACTTAAATTCGGTTATTACGAATTTATGTGGGTTGGTACAACTCAACATTAGTTTTCACAACAAAGTTCAGTTAATTCAACTGAATTTTAATGGCAACACCGAAAATATTCAGAAACCTAATTTAAATATCGTTGTACTAACTGAATTTATATGTTGTTACCATTAAAATACACTTTTCAATTTGGTTGGCACTTTATTTCTCTGTGTGTACTCTCAGATTATTTGAACCAATTAAAAAAACAAATAGTGTCCGACCGAAGACTTCGGCAGGAAAATGGTATTTGGTGAACAAATTTTGATTTTGAAAACATATTTGTTGAGCCGTTTTAATTCGATTTTGAGTAAAAAAGTTTAGGAAAAAGGCGAAGTTAAGCTGTAACGTTAAATAATTTGACATTCCACGGTGGGGTGTCTCACAAATATTTTGGAAATAATTCAGCCATATCTTAATGAATGATCAGACTTCCATAAAACTTCACACAGCCATTATCAACGCAATTTCAAGCTAAAGTTTTAAAGAAGGGCCCACTAGATCCATCAGGCGCTGGTACATTAGACTCTAAAGTAGGACACCTGGGGTATTCAAAAATTTTTAGAACTTGCCAAATTTATATTTATCAAGCAAAAACTAAACATTGTGGTGCTTGCTGCTTCTAATTTTCGACAATAAATATCTCTTGAAGTTCAAAATTTAGACGGATTTGATAATAAAATTGTGCATTTTTGAAATAACCTGGTCCGAGTTTTTGGCCATGGAAAATGCACATCAAGTCCGATTGTAATATTAACAAGAAGTTGTTTTATTAAACAAAAAAAAAAACTTCAATGCAATATCTTGTTCAGGCTTAAAATAAAATGCCTCTAAAGTTGCAAATTATAAAACAAAATTTGATTTTAGCATGGATGGTAACCGATTCGATGCGGGTATCGGTAAGCGTAACTCTATTTTCTTTTATTTCGGCTACGTTATTTTAGGGTAACGATATTTTAGTTATTTCGATAAAGGGTTCTTAGCGTTAACGGTATTTTAGCGGTAAAGGTATTTTGATTATTTAGGTAACGTTATTTTGAGGATAACGGTTTTTCAATTATTTCGGTAACGGTATTTTACGGTTTAAAGTTATTTTAGTTATTTAGTTAATGTCAATAAAACACCGATATTTTTAGCCTCATTATGCCCAAATTGTTATGACTGGCTAGTTTATGATAAAAATTTGGGAAAGGATACAGTCATAATTTTTTCTGATCTTGTCAGATTATTTCGGTAACGATATTTTAAGGATAACGCTATTTCAATTATTTCGGTAACTGTTTTATAGCGATAATGGTATTTTCGTCATTTCGGTAACGGCATTTTAAGGATATTGGTATTTTAGTTATATCGGTAACGGTGTTTTGCGGACAACGGTATTTCAATTATTTCGGTAACGGTATTTTAGCGATAACGATAGTCTATTGAAAGGGGGTTTGAATCGATAACGTTATTTTAGCGGTATTGTCTGCTATCCCTGGATTTTAGTAATTTTTTGGTCAAAAAGGTAGCAAGACTCTATTGCCTCCAGATCAAAAGTTTCTGCAGGAAAATATATAGCGTTTATATTTTTCTGAAAGACTCCTAAATATAGTTTCGTTTTAAGGAAATTATATTCCCCAGTTAGTGCGAAATCGATAATTTTTTTACTCAAATTTAAAATTTAACCAACTTTTACTATGAGTGAACCATCTAAATTGTAAAATGAAAACCGGAAGCAGGTTCTCCAACTGAGTCCAAATATGATAGCATTATCCTTTTTTAACACCGCAATAAATGTAAAAATAACATTTTAGGAAATTTTTTAAAATTGTTTTGGGAATTGTGAGAATTCATTAAGTCCAGTATCATTTTTTTTCTGCTTTAATAAAAACTGCAGAAAGGTACAGTTTAGTATTAAATTTCATTACAACACATTCCCTAACAAATACATTATTGCAAAATAAAGTTTAGCATTTTCCCAAATATTAAAAAAAAACATTTTTACGGATATCCGAAAGTTGTATCCGATTCATTTGAAACTTGGCACATAATATTTAGATCTGATTCCATGAAGATGAGACAAATTTGTAGCAAATCGGGTATTATGTAGACATACCCTATGGGGATTTTGACCGGTCCTGCGTGTGCCACAGGATCGGTCGCTTCGTGCCAGAGACCGGTCATCTGCTAAACCCTACCATATGTAAACAACTGGCAACTTTAACATGGGATGGGGTCATTTGTCCTGCTTTAAACCATGCCACAGGACTAACCAAAGATGTGCATACCACAAGACTGTCGCAAAAGGGCCATGCGGGAGGACTAACCAAAACGGACTAACCACATGACTATCCTGAAAGGGACATGTCGTACAATTTAATCATTTTTAATGTAAAAAATGGTAGAAAATGAAACAATAAATTTCTAATTCATTGGCTTTTTCTAGTCAATATGTATACCAGTTTGGTGATATGTCCTACTTCTACCAGTCAAGAAACTCTTTTTAGATCAATTTACACTACATAATTCACATCAATTGTAAATAATACTAGTCCTGTGATAAGTTCTTGTCCAGCAGTCCAGGTTCTTTTAGGTCAATTTTCGCATGCCGATAACTTATTAATAAACCCAAACAAAACATAAATATCGACAAAAAAAAAAAAAACAAAATTAATAATTTTTAGTTTAAAAAATAAACGAAAACTAAACAGCTTCCAATGGGTAAAATTCTGGCCAACTGGCTTTTTCTTGTTAATAAGCATTCTGGTTAAGTGGTATGTCCTCCCTTTACTAGTCCCAGTATTGGTAATTTTAGGACAATTGACACTGTTTAACCCACTTCAGTATTAAATTATACCAGTCGTGTGATAAGTCAATCTTTAACCAGTCACTTCTTGGTCAAATGACTCCTCATTCCCCAAAGGGTAGTTTTCCAATAACTCTACATTATAAGAGAAAAACGCGTTCAAATTTTACAAAAAACATTTTTGATATTTTTTGATCACTACTCGTTAGGTTTCACTCAAACTCAAAATGTTTCATTCTTAAGGGTATATTATTTGCATCTTACAACTAAAGACTCCAAGTCGGAGTAACTACACTTAGAGGACCTCACACTATCTGTAGTGTAAAAATTAAAGACCTAACCACGTGCTTGATTACTAAGAAGACAAGAATGGATCAAAATTGATGATTAATATGTTTTTTGTTAAAGTTCTGCCTATTATGGAGGCTCTAGCTTTTCTAAAACTTCGGGTTCTGATGAGATCTTTAACCATATCGAAATACTATTATCAACCTAGCTAATATGTTTGATTTGCTTTATTTTTGTAAATATACGGAGGTTGAAAGCTCGTTATTTGAAAATTTGAAAATAACATAAAAATAATCTCGATGTATATAAAAACAAAAAATTAATATAACTGCGAAAAATATTAACTCGATTTTTTTTAAAGCTCATTTTTGCATGTCACAGCCATACTTTTATTTCCAGGTGGTCCGAATATGGTGTGATTTTAAGATTTTGTATTTTTTGTTTTTTCATAAATTTATTTTTTATTTTCGCCTTTTTAGTAGTACAGAGTCAGCATGAGTCCGTTAAGCGTTACTTTTAATTTAAAAGATTTTGCCCATGGCACACTCAAATCGCTGATGGCAATATTGCAGTAAATATATAAATTGTACTAAGTTTTACCAACAGCTAACAGCCCACAAAACTGTTGTGAGGATTATGGAGTATATGGGGCTTTCAATATTTTATTGATCTAATTTAGTATTACTTCTTAAAGGACATATCACTTTTAAAAGGACATACAAAGAATTCGCTGAAAGCTTAAAATGAGAATTGCGATCTGTTTTTGAACAAATTAAACCAAAAAAACACTTTCCCGGAGACGATGAAAAAATTTAAAAACCGCTATAACTTTTGCTGCCCTCGTTAAAATCAATGGACGTGAACAGATATAAGTTACAAATATCTAGGAGAACATGCCTGCAAAGCAATATTACTGTGCCCTCAAACAAATTCTAATTTTTTTTCAAATCCCAAATATTGTAGATATAGCTTTTAAACCTTATATATGCTAAAACAATTAAAATATGACCTTCAAATAAATTGCAAAAAAAAAAAATATGTAAAATATGACGCATATTTAAAAAAAAACAAAAAAATTTTGAATTTATGTGCACTTTGTTATTTTCGAAAAATTATAAATAAGGTACCAAAACTAAATTTTGGGTCCTTATATCTCTTTACACTTAAGAGATAAATCACAATTTTAACGCAGTGTTTTCGACACTAACGACTAACTAACGTCGTCGGGGGTGGCTCGAGGCAAAACAGTCGGCGGCGGCTGCTTAATCACCCGTAGCCCCCAAAATATAGTCAGCCGCGGCAGTTAAAAAGTGTCTGCAGTAGCTGATAATCGGCTGAAGGTTAAATTTCATAAGAAATCAAAATTTTTGAAAAAAGACAAAACACACACTCAGGGAACTTCTGCTTCAAAAATATGTATGTAGTTGTTTGAGTTGTAAAACAGTTTCTTTATTTTTAATGCAAATGTCAGTCATTTGTAGAATAAATTAAATTTTTACTAACTTACTAAAAAACAAACCACATCAAATTACTGTTTTATGATTTTACATTCATTTTTCACAGTTGATTTTTGATATTTAACTGACATATGTGGTTAATTTGTACTACAATTGTTAATATTTTTTGCACAGTAAAAACGTGTGACAAATTTTAGTTGAATTTAATGAAATGTTAGTCGGCCTTTCTTCAATGAAATTTGTTTTGTTTTTTACTAAAATTGCTGTCGTCTTTACCTACATAACATCCTTAGCGCATGCATAGAAAAAGCAGGGTTGCAAACACTGTTGAAAGAAAAAAATCACTAGAAATAGCTAATTTTTTTAAGCTTGAAAAGTGAAAAAGACTAGCTAAATTTTATAAAAAACCCACTAAAACATGAAAAACATAGGAATTATTGGGCTCTTTGTCATTTTTTGGGTTAAAATTATTTAGTATTACTAAATAAATCTACGTCATTAAAAAATATAACCGATATTTATACCAAAATGCAAAACAATCAAATTAAAATAAAGTTTCAGAAAGATGAATTTTAAGGAAAAATTTCATATTTTATATAAAAATGGGAAAAAGCAATACCAAAAATGTATGTTTGGATAACTATATAAATTAGATTTTTTTATTCATATACATATGTATATACATTTTGTCGCTGGATTCGAAATTTTGACTAAAAAGTGTAGATGGACGGTATGGATGTAGATGGCGAAGTTTTTTAGAATTGACATTTTTGTCCTTGATCAATGGTATATTATAAAAATTTTTATTTATATAAATTTTCAACAGTTATTCGAGAACTGTTATCGTATTGTTTTACCACATAACTTTTTGTTTTAGAAAACTTGTAGTATATCTCCGCGTCTGCACATGCAATACAATTATAGCAAGCAATTGTCAAAATTATTTCAGCTCAATAAATTTCATTGGAAGACACTTAATTTTAATGTTATTACAATATCAAGTTATCGTTAACATGCAATCGGCTCTTACAATTATGTCTTAAATCAAATTTCACTTTCAGTTTTCATTTGAATTTAGCAATCAAAAACTATATACTTTTAAGTAAATAAAATCGGGAAAAAGTATTAATTGTAGACAAAATAAAGTTTGTGTTAAATTTTATTTATTTTTATTTTAATTTTGCTTGTTGTATTGCTTCAAATGTGTTGCATTTAATTTATTTAAATTATGTGTTAATTTTAGAAACAATCATAGCTATTCATATTCTCACTTTCACCATTCGCCTTAGATTTTGAACATCAGTTTATCCCAAAAATTTTTATTTGTATTTTTTATTGTTCAAGCGTCTTTACGATCAAGAAATATTAAAAAATCTGAAATCAAAATAGGGAAAATTACTAACAGTTGGGAAATAATCAGATTTTAAAAATTGAGGTGAACGGTGAAAGTGAGAGTCCGAATAGCTACAAATGACATTCTTTAAATACAAGCTAATCCAAATTTTCTGAACCACAAAATATGAGTTTTTGTATGGAATTTAAAAGTCGAAAGTCTATTTCAAACGGCTTGGCCGACAGCCGATTCCAGCCAATAGTGTCTTAGGCGACGTGGGCTTGGAAAAAACTTGTCGGCGGTATCAGCTAACCGGCTGCCGACCTGCGGCTTGCATCACTAGTAAAGACACTTTAGTCAGTAGAAAGAATTTTAAAACTATAACGACATTTTAGCTTTTATTTTTGAATACTTTCGATTATAAAGTAATAATTCATAATTTGATTGATCATTAAAAAACCCAAGATAATAAATAATTTATTTGATAAAGAGATCATTGCAAGATAAAATCACAAACCTTTTATTATAATCGATATTGATAACGATTTCTGTTCATATTTCTACTTTAAAACTTTCAATAGTTCACAAGTGTTGACATAAACTTCAAGCTCCCAGTTGTATGCAAAATACAATATATTTTGTACTAATAACGTGTACACACAACTTATCAATCATTCAGTAAAATTACACTAGTTAACAATTAAAAAAAAAAAATTATGCTATTAACATGCTACTATTTTTTTTTTATTAGATATTTAGGCCTCCTTAAACCGAAAATTAAATTTAAAATTTTTAATGTAGTTGTTTTTGAAATATTTTTTTTTAATTTTCGTTTTTAGTTATTATTGTGAACTGCAGTGAGCGGAAAGCAAAGAAGCCATTTTTTATGGTAGAACCGTTATATGGGCACTAGGTTTAAACATGTACCAATTTTACAGAAAACGCTTAGATTTTGTCCTTTGACCATTATAAGTCACTGTATCCAATTTTATCAAAATATCTTAATATTTGCGACACGTAGCGACATCGTTCGCACTCACAGAAAGAAGTATATAAAAATAGCAGAAAAAGCCACTAACAATTAGTTAAAAATTACCTTGAAGAAAAAAACTGCTAAATTCAGCAGATTTTTTTTTGTTATATATTAATAAAATAAGAACAGCAAAAATCGGTTAACTTTTATATTTAAGTTGAATTTCAATTCATTGAAAATAGCAATTTTCTCTGATAATATAAAATATGTTGCCGAATATTGGTTGACAAAAATATTCAAAAAATATTAGTCAAATGAAAATAACAGTATATTATGTTAAATAGTATGAAATTTCAGATTTCAGAAGACATCAGATTTTATATGCATAAGACAATTTTAGTTATATTCTGTAAAATTAGCAAACACTTTTACCAAATATTTGTAGACTCAAAATAGCAAACAAAGACTGTTATATTTACAAAACTTTTTCTATATTTACCTCAAATTTAGTACAATGCAAATAACATTTTATTTTGCTAAAATCAACAGAAATGTTTACTTTTGTAGATTGCTGATTTCATAAAGGCAGACTTTTATTCGCATTAAAAAATATATTAAAAATTTCACATTTTTAGTCTACTAATATTTAGTAAATGTTTTTGCTGGTTATAGCAGATTATTTTTTCACTTTCAATTAACGAAGATTTAGTTCTAATAAATATAACTAAATATTTGTGAATGCAACATTTTTTTTTTTTGCTATTCTAATATTACTAATATTTAGTAAAAAAATTTGCAGTTTTTCTGCAGGCTAATTTTTAACTAACTTTTAGTGGCTTTTTTTTGGTATTTTTACAGGTTTATTTCTATGAGTGTACAAATAGAGAAAATCGTAAGTTTGGATACTTTTGCATAAATGGTCATAACTTTGTTATTTTATTTATTTGGAAATAATTAATTTTCTTTGTATATCGTAAGTTCTAAATTTATGCAATAAAAAATATTTTATATTTTTCATTGCAAGACAAATATCTTATAAATTTTTTCTGAATTTTCCATTTTTAATTTTTGTAGAAAAAACTGATTTTTCGTGTAATTTCTACCCATAGGTCCAAAACTACTAAACCGAATTAAAAACAGTATTCAAAAGTTTTTTATTTTTTTTTTATTTTATTAATTAATAATCATATAATTACAAATTATATACTATTACCCTAACCGAGCACTAGCTACTATGGCCTTCGGCGCGTTGTAGGGAAAACAGACCAGTGCCTCTGGTGGGAATCGAACCTACGAACCCCGCACTGATAAGCCAGAACGCTACAAACTAGCCTACCAGGGCGAACAGGTATTCAAAAGTTATATTGCGCATTAAATGATATTTGTTTTTCAATTTAACTTGTTTTAGAGATATAGTCAAATTACTCAAACATTAGAAAACTAAAAATTTTTCAAAAACTAATCTATTAAATTTTGTTAATGCTATTTTCAGTTTTAAGAAGCCTAAATACGTAATAATAATCTAGCTTCATGTTTATCTCTTTTTTGCTGTAAACTAGTGTTGTTTGCATAAATTGTTTATTTTACGGAACTAATATTTTAACGCGGATAAGGTGTGGCAAATTTCATACGCAAATAATCGAATGGGCGTCAAATTGTCACTAAATTAATAAAACATATAAAAAACCAGCTGGTATGTCTTTGTGTTTGTACGGCGGTTATTCTATCTATCTGTCAGTTCGATATTGTTAATTAATAAAAATATATGTAATTAAGTAATTTTTGTATACTGTATAAACTTATTAAAATTAATAGCAGCAAAATGCAAGAATATGATTTAAATAAACAAAAAGTGGTTTTTAACTACCATTGGCAACAATAAAAAGTTGTTATATTGTTTTATTTGATTAAGTCGAATTGGGAAAACCCTTTATAGGAATTTTTAGATATCGTATGAAATATAAATTCGTACGATTTGATTAAATTAAAATTGTTCAGGGTTGGCAAACAAAACCGCTTAAATACCATTATCCATTACCCAATAGTTAGTTACAATTTCTCGTAAAAAAACAGATTTTTTTTTAAATAATAGTAAGATAAGAAATGCAAAAATCAAACTGTTTAATGTACAAAGTTGTAGTTATATTTGAGTTGAATTTTAATTCATTGAAAATAGTTGTTTACTCTGATAATATAAAAAAATATTTCGCAGAATATTTGTAGACAAAAAACTGCAAAAAATATTAGTCAAATGAAAATAAGAGTATATTATGTTATAATAGTCTGATATAAATGCTACACTCAAAAAAATAAGTTAGTAGTAAAGTTAGTAAAACATCTTGTAAATCAGGTATACTATTTTTCAGAAAATTTGTTGCTAAAATTATGTTTTAAACTAAAATTTTAGTTACACTTAGTCAGCACTTAACTGTTTTCAACTAATGTTTTACTAATATTTTACTAATGTTTTACTTATTTATTTTGCTAAAAAAAACTGTGCTGATTAGCACATCAATAGTGTGAACGACAATCAGATTTATAGTTATACGCAGAATGAATTAGATGTCAAGATGTAGTAGTGACGAATAAAATTATGCTAAAAAGTACAACTCTAGTAAGACACACAAAAAAATCAACCATGGAAGATTTTGTATCTGGTTTTCATACATAAAACAAAATTGTGGACTGAAACAACTTAAATTTTGTGTTTTCACCGGCTTGTGAATGTAATTGTCTATTAATTAAATAAAAGAAAAAATAAAATATTTAAATTTAAAAAAGATTAAATGTGTATTTGTAGTCAAATTTAGTGGTCAAGTTGCAAACAAATATACAACAGGTAGACAGAAAGATTTTTATGTTTCCTTTTTCCTATTGCAAAAATAGGGTTGTATATGTTACATTTTGCAATTTTTTCGTTTCGTTTATATAATTCTCTGCGGCATTATCGTTCCTTTAAAAGATAGCATCATTGAGACAACCATTGATGTAAGTAGTTGAAAGATAAATTGTTTATGTTATGTATAATTATTTCTATATATTTACAGATATTACATTAATTCATATCGTAAATGTGGGACTATGAAAATTTTTATATTTTGTAACGTATTGTAAATTATTTTAGAAATTTTCTAAAAATTTTTTGAGTTTCTTTCAGTCTACTAATATTCACTGAAAATTTTATTAATGTTTAGCAAGGGTTTTTTAATTTCTAATCCAGTTTTAGCAAAACTTTTGCTGAATCTACTAATTTTGTTAACAATAGCAATTTTTTTACAAGCATCCTCCAGACTAAAATTTTGTTGACTCAAACAAATTTTTTGCTGACTTTACTAACTTTTTTATTTGAGTGTAGCTAAAAAATTGTAGACGTCAGATTTCAGAAAGACACATTTTTATATGCATAAAAAAAATCTGAAAAACTTTGAAGTTAGTTTCATTTTTGTATTTTTTTGTCTACAAATATTTAGAAAGTTATTTGCTGATTGTAGCAAACTAATTTGTAGCTTCCAATTATTCGGTTACGTTAACTCGTGCTTCAATACGGCAGAAAATGGGCAATTTTGGACAAAAGTGTATTAATATTAAAAATTTACAAAATTCGGAATATCGAAAAAATTTGCCCTTTATTTCAATTATTTAATAAATATACTCAAGATTAATCAGCTGTGGAATTCTGACTTAATCGGATATCATTAACCCGCTTTAGCCAGGAATCCAAAATGGCCCACGAAATTGATAAAAATGCAGAAAGGTCTTTTTTTTAAATAATATTAAAGATTTTTTTAAATGCCTTATTTACAGATATCGATCGTTATTTTTATAATACAATACTTGTTATTAAAAAAAAAAATTAGTTCAAAAAATTATAATTCTAGTTTGTATTTGGAGCAACTCCTTTACAGAACATTTTATGAAAATTGCTTATTCTGCAAAAAATTTAACAAACTTTTAATGCGTTCATCAAAGTTTGCATAATTTTCGGAAAAATGTCGCTTAAATTTACTAAGACTTTAATTCTCTTTATTGTTATTTAAAAAAATGTTAACCATTAGTGGTCTGGGGAGAAACAATACCCATACAACTTAATTTTAATTGTGATTACAAAATTGTAAAGCTTTTAAATTGATGAAAAAGCTCAACTTGATGAAAAAGATTATTTTATGTAACTTGATCCATATAGGGTTAATTTTTACACTTTTGGCCAAACAAATACAAACTAGGAAATTTGAAGAATAACACATTTAATAATTTTCGGAAAAATATTATTTATATTTGATAATACTATAATTTTATTTACTTTTATTCAAAAAAATCTTTAACCCTTATTGGATGTGGACAAAAAAGACCTATTTAACTTAATTTAAATTATGATCTCAAGATTACAAATATAAACCATTTAAATGGATCACAATGTCTTCAAATGTTGTTGAAATATCTGAATTATTTGCAAAATTTTTTCAGAATACTTATTCTGCTGTTCCTGTATCAACAACTATTTACCCATTTAATCTTAATGTTTTAAATATTGTTTCTGATTTTATCATTACTGAGGATGAAGTTTTAAAAGGTTTAAAGAGTCTTAAATGTTCTAATTCACCTGGTCCGGATGGTGTGCCTTCATCTATCTTGGTAAATTGTACTAGTGAATTGTTTATTCCGCTTACTAAGATTTTTAATTATTCACTGAAAATTGGCTACTTTCCTTCTTTTTGAAGGGAGAGTTTTATTATCCCCCTTCACAAAAATGGTAATCGACGTTGTATTGACAATTATAGAGGATTTGCGAAATTGAGTGCTTTGCCCAAGTTATTTGAAAATATTGTCACTGATAGATTGATTCATATGGTAAAAAATTTGATATCTCCATACCAGCATGGTTTCGTTAAGGGTAGATAAACAAAAACACAGGTCCTTTAAGTTTTTATTCTCTACAAAATATCCGAAGTTCATTAAGATCTGCCGGTCCGGGTCGATGTACATATTATATTTAATAAAAGTACAAATTAAATTATTTAACTTTATGTGATCTAATGCTGGATATATTTCCCGTTCCATAATTTTCAGCGTGACCCTATCAAATGCTTGAAATTATCATTGAAATCCAAATATCCCGACTGATTTTTCAAAATGAATACAGGACGGTCGCACCAACGCACAGTGGAGTGAATCAAATAAAAAGTGGTAATAAATATAGAACTTCTTAACTATTGGACTGATTAAGACCAAATCTATATGTAATCGTTAAGGAGGAGTATAGCTTTCAGAAAATTAATTTTGAAGCCACCCTGTGTTAACACAGGGTGAGCACTAAGGTGCCAAAGTAGACCACCTCGAGTACAGAAAACATTTAAATGCTGCAACTTCTACAATTATGAACCGATTTCCATGATTTTAGACTTTTTGGATCCGCTTGATGAGATTAATAAAAAACATGCTTGCGGTAATATGTTACCTCTTAAAGCTTAAAAGTTGTCTGATGTTGAACATTAAAAATTAAATTTTTTGACAAGTTTTTTTTAGGTTTTCAGTTAATAACTCCTTTATAATAAGCGGTAAGACATTAAAAAAAAATTGTATATTGCCACTTTTATGATTAATGTTGTGCTTAAAGTTTCATTTAATTATCTGTAACCGTTGAGTAAAGAAAAATCTGCAAAGTCAATTTTTTGAAATAGGTCAAAAAATTTTAAAATTTTTGAGAAAAAGTAGCTTCACTCATACCTTTTTTTTATAATCTAGTAGAAAAAAAGTAAATATTATTTTAAATATTCGAAAAGAACAAGCTTTGAGAATAGTTTTAAATGAAAGTATTATTAATTTGGACATGCACCCTACACCCAGCATTGATCGAAAATGACCAATTTTCAAGCAAAATTTCAAGTTTACACACGTGGGCAAAAAATGGCACGCCCATTTCTTAACTTTTTAAAACGTAATATTGTAGACTAATAAAATGTTAATTATTCTTTATCAAGTTTGCCGCCGGGAAATGAAATGTGGGGTCACGGGAGGAGTTTTTGTAAAAAAGTCAAATTTTGAAATTAGATTTTTTCGCTTTTAAAAAAATCATATTTAGATCCAATTTTTTTACTTTCATTTATTTTTTATTAATTAACGACAATATAATCTTTAATTCATATTAAAATTATTTACATAGCAGATACACCTATTTAGATATTATTTATCAAAGTTAAGTTGTTATAATACAAAAAACACTATTATATATATTTTTTTGTTTTTTTACTTATTTGTTCTAGAAATTTTTTAAAATTTACAATAAATTATTTGTTTTTTAAAGCAGAGGTTTTCACCTGTTCAACGAAAACTGAAAACTTTTTTAAAATGTGTCAACTCGACCAAAAATTCTATTTATATGAAAATTCCTTTGTATGAAAATCATGGTAAATAGTGTATGAGTCATTAACAGGGCAGCGACTTTCATGCACTAAAAAATCGAAATATGCGCTTAAAATATGCAGTAAAAAGCTCAAAATATGCGCTTAAAACATGCACTTAAATCGAAATATGCACCAAAAACCCAAAAATATGCACTTAAAATTCTAAAATATGCACTAAAAATCCAAAAAAAATGAACTTAAAGTTTTTCAATTTTTGAAAATCGATTGAATTACTCGTGAGCGTTAGTTTAAAAATTAAATTCATTATTAATGTCTACTAAATGACAACTAGATGCTTTGTAAAGGGTTACAAATGCTTTCTTTTATATTTTTAATTAAATCTTAATGTTTATTTTTTAAAAATATGCAAAAATAGGCAATTAAATTGAAAATATGCAAAATATGCAAGAAAAAATTTAAACATATTCATTAAAATATACATTTATAGCAAAATATGCAAAAATTTTACCCTTTTAAAGACAAGATTATCTGAAATACACAAATCTGGTAAAATATCAGCCTTTTCCCTAATTATTGATTTAAGATTTTCATACTCTGCACCCTGAAATTCTGGAGATTTCAAATTAATTTCGACGGCTAAATTTTTCAAATCGATTTCATCTACATCAAATCGCGATAAAGTGTCGGGTACTATGTTGAGGGACCCCTTGCGATATTCAATTTTGAAGTCAAACGCTTGCAGCTTCAGGCTGCAACGCGCAAGCCGGCCATTCAAGTCTTTTTGATTCATTAACCACTTTAGACTTGAATTGTCAGTAATTATCCGGAATGGCAATCCCCCAATATATGGCCTAAACCTCCTCACACAAACTACAGCCGCCATGTACTCCAATTCGGTTACAGTGTAGTTGCGTTGTGCCCCATTGAGTTTTTGTGAGACAAAAGCTATAGGACGGTCAAAAACTTTAAGTGCATATTTTTGGATTTTTAGTGGATATTTTAGGATTTTAAGTGCATATTTTTGGGTTTTTGGTGCATATTTCGATTTAAGTGCATGTTTTAAGAGCATATTTTGAGCTTTTTACTGCATATTTGAAGCGCATATTTTCGATTTTTTAGTGCATGAAAGTCGCTGCCGTGTTAATGAGTCATACACTATTTACCATGATTTTCATACAAAGGAATTTACATATAAATAAAATTTTTGGTCGAGTTGACACATTTTAAAAAAGTTTTCAGACGTTTGTAAACGAATTCACCAGACATGTTATACATCGTTGAACAGGTGAAACCCTCTGCTTTAAAAAACAAATAATTTATTGTAAATTTTAAAAAATTTCTAGAACAAATAAGTAAAAAAACAGAAAAATATATATGTGACTTGCTCTACGAAAAGGGACCTCTGCGCCGAAAAGAAGTTATTGAGAAAAACGCGTTTAAAAAAACGCTTCGTTTTTTCGTGTTTTGCGCATGGTTATGCAACTCTTCCTTCAACCTGATATTTTTGTAATTTTGTACTTTTGATATCGAACTTTTTTTAAATTTCAAATATAATATATATTATCTGTTTATATCACATTTTTAAATTTTTTCATTAATTATGTTCATCTTTACAGGTCATTTGTAAAAAAATTAAAAGACATAGAAACTTGCGGTTTACGGCATTTGAAAGAGCGTTTTTTTTCCTATAAGAATTACTCAAAAAGTAAAAAAAAATTTTTTCGGCGCAGAGGTCCCTTTTCGTTGAGCAGGTCACATATAATAGTGTTTTTTGTATTATAACAACTTAACTTTGATAAATAATATCTAAATAGGTGTTTATGCTACACTCTAATTAATTTCTGTTGAAATCTACCCAACTTATAGTAGGAAACTATACTCCTACTATAAGTTGGGTAAATTTACTCTATGTGTGTAAATGAAAAAAATACACACATTACGTGTAAGTTGGTCAACAGAAATCGTGTAAATGTACTATGCAAGTGCGTAAAAATGTAATTAAATTTAGAAATAAATGAATAATTTCACTGAATTTTTGAGTAAAAAAACATGCTTTACTTGTAAATATACGGATAAAATGCGTAATAATACATTTTTATATGCGTAAGAACCCCCTAAAAATGCGTATATTTACCTTGCGGTAAGAAAGCCCAAACAATGTTTCAAATAAAACAAAGACTTAATTTTTAGAAAGAGTTTTATTAATGTGTTGTATAATAATAAATATAAAATATAAATATTTGTATATATGTTTTTGTACATATACAGAGCTTCAAAAATTGAATTCTATTTTGAAAAATCAGATCGGATTTTTTTAAATCGAGTGATTTTTTTCTTTATCAATCGCAGAGAGTTCATT
Organism: Delia radicum; assembly: GCA_021234595.1. Lineage (NCBI taxonomy): Eukaryota > Metazoa > Arthropoda > Insecta > Diptera > Anthomyiidae > Delia > Delia radicum. The sequence goes on from CM037854.1 coordinate 139,532,386, forward strand.
CTTTGGAATTTACTAGTGGGGAATTCAATCAATTTAGCTAATTTGATATTATCAATTATTGAATTCAATTATTGGGAAGTCAATTGTTGGGAAGTCAATTGTTTTGAATTCAATCATTGCGAATTCAAAAATTGGGAATTCAATTTATTTTTTACTCAATCGATTTAAAATTAGTTAAAATCGGCGAAACTGAAAAACACCGCTAGAATTGAAAAAACAACTCTAAAATTTAAAATGAAAAAAATCCCCAAAAATTTAAAACAATCTCCAAAATGGAAAACAACAATGGAAAAAATCACTTAAATTGGAAAAATCGACAAAATTTAAAAAAATTTCCAAAATTAAAAAAAATCACTAAAATTTGCCAAAATTGAAAAATCACCAAAACTAAAAAAATCGCCAAAAATAAAAAATATCCCCAAAAATTACAAAAATTGCTAAAAGTGAAAACATCGCCAAAATGAAAAAAAACTTCAAAATTTAAAAACGGCAAAAGTAAAAAATCGCGAAAATTTAAAAAAATCACCATAATTGATAAAAGAAAAAAATAGCTCAAATTGGAAAAAGTTGTCTGTATAATTTATTTATCTCTGTTAGTTTTTGAAACATAGGCGATGTTTCAAATAAATACTCGTTATTATCTGCGATGCTTACTTTTCGAGAAAAACGCGATTTACGAATCCAGCTAATCAAATCGAAATTTAGGATAGTTGTAGGGTTAATGGGGTTGAGTTTTGAACAATGGTGCAACCATTTTTCCTCCAGCTCTATTAGTTTTCGAAATATGTACCTTTTAAAAATTGACTAAATAAAAACCTTCCATAACTCAAAAAATAAAAGAGCTACAGGAAAAATGTTTGCACCGGTGTTCAAAACTCAACCCCAATACCGGTTCGCGTTTTTCTCGAAAACAAAGCATCGCAAAGCAAAAAGAGAATTTATTTGGAACATCGCCTGTGTTTCGAAAACTAATAAAGATACATTTACAACTATGTATTTTAAGTTTCTCGGCAATATTTTTCGTTTTTTCAATTTAAGCTTTCTTTCCAATTTGAACATTTTTTAATTTTTGTCGATTTTTTTTTCTTTTGCAATTTTGAAATTTTTTTAATTTTTAGCTATTTTTCTAATTTTTTCTAATTTTTGGTGATTTTTTAATTTTAACGATTTTTTTTTTTTATTTTGTGCAGATTTTCTTTTAATTTTAGGGATTTTTATAATTTTTTGCGATTTTTTTAAATATTAACAATTTTTTTAATTTTAGCGATTTTTTTTTTATTAATTTTAACGTTTTTTTAAGATTTTTTCAATTTTAGCGATTTTTGGCGATTTTTTCAATTTTTGCAATTTTTTTCGATATTGGCGATATTTTTAAATCGGTTGAGTAAAAACCGACTAAATAAATCGAATGAAAAATTTTATTCTTTAAAGCTCTGTACATATATTATATTTTGAAAATATTTTTCCACAATTAGGCTGCAAACACTAGGAAATAAACTATAAACTAAACACTATCACAAATACTACAGTTATACATTTTTTTTTCATTAAAATTCTCAATAAATTAAATTTTTTAGATTTTTTTGTCTTTTTTCAATTTGTTTAATTTTTTTTCAATTTAAAAATGTCAAAATATTTATTACTATTATAAGTTAGTATATTTACAAACTTTGTGCGTAAAAAATTTATTTAACAAAATAATACTACTTTTAGGCATAATGTGTTTAATTGTAAACACATAATTGGTAAAAATACTGTAAGTGGGTATTATTGTATATAAAAGTGTGCGCAAAATAGTTTTACGCATTTTGATGTATAAATTTACCGAATTTGCGTAATAATACATGAAACTTTACTCGTTTTATAGTAGTAAATTTACAATCATTTTTTAGAGTGTATGTAAACAATTATAATATGAATTAAAGATTATATTGTCGTTAATTAATAAAAAATAAATGAAAGTAAAAAAATTGGATCTAAATATGATTTTTTTAAAAGCGAAAAAATCTAATTTCAAAATTTGACTTTTTTAAAAAAACTCCTCCCACGACCCCACTTTTCATTTCCCGGTGGCAAACTTGATAAAGAATAATTAACATTTTATTAGTCTATAATATTGCGTTTTAAAAAGTTAAGAAATGGGCGTGCCATTTTTTGCCCACGTGTGTAAACTTGAAATTTTGCTTGAAAATTGGTCATTTTCGATCAATGCTGGGTGTAGGGTGCATGTCCAAAATTAATAATAATTGCATTTAAAACTATTCTCAAAGCCTGTTCTTTTCGAATATTTAAAAAAAATATTTACTTTTCTTCTATTAGATTATAAAAAAAACGTATGAGTGAAGCTACTTTTTCTCAAAAATTTTACAATTTTTTTGACCTATTTCAAAAAATTGACTTTGCAGATTTTTCTTTACTCAACGGTTACAGATAATTAAATGAAACTTTAAGCACAACATTAGTAATAAAAGTGGCAATATTCAAAATTTTTTTTAATGTCTTACCACTTACTATAAAGGAGTTATTAACTTAAAACCTAAAAAAAACTTCTCAAAAAATTTAAATTTTAATGTTCAACATCACACAACTTTTAAACTTTAAGAGGTAACATATTACCGTAAGCATGTTTTTTATTAGTATCATCAAGTGGATTCAAAAAGTCTAAAATCATCGAAATCGGTTCATAATTGTAGAAGTTACAGCATTTTAAAAGTTTTCTGTACTCGAGGTGGTCTACTTTGGCACCTTAGTGCTCACCCTGTGTTAACACAGGTTGGCTTCAAAAGCAATTTTCTGAAAGCTATACTTCTCCTTAACGATTACATATACATTTGGTCTTAATCGGTCCAGTAGTTAAGAAGTTCTATATTTATTACCACATTTTATTTTATTCACTCCACTGTGCAACGGTATGTTAAATGTTTTCTTAGACTGAAAGTAAAAAAAAATCATTAACCGGAAGTCACAACAAAGAAATCGGTTACCGAAACTAAAACATTAGATTGGCTACAAAATCTGTTGACAACAATGGAGGAGATCATCATATATTAAGAGGGTTTAAAGGTTTTTTTTAGATTTTACTCTGAAAAGTTTTTATAAGCCTTTCGATAAATTTTTGTATTGGATATGTGATCAAAATCTAAGTTATTTGAACATTGATTTATTAGCACACAAACAAATTTAAGTTAGAATAAATTTAGTAGAATATATATGCACGTGGTATTCACTACTCTGCGTTACCAACTTATTGAACGACCCTAACATACTCTGGCCCCTTGTGGTGTTTATGTAAAAACAACTGACACAGAAGTTCAAGAACGTTATTAAAACTTGATACCATTAAAGGTATGAAATATTTTCTAAATACTATAATAATATATATGAGGCTTTCCAAGCGAACTGCCGCGCTACACTCATTAAAATAGCCCGAACAAATAGTTGATAATTCAGCTGCTACAACAGAAAATATTACATAATTTTTTTAATTTTCAATGAAGTTTGAAACATAGTCTGCTAAATTTAGTTGAACTAATTTTACATAAAAAAAGTTAGTTCAAAATTTGAAGTATCTAGATTGTTGAATACATTGACAATTGTAAGTAAGTTAGCTAAGAATTTAGCTAAATCAACAGAATTATGTACACCCAAAAAAACAGTCTCACAATCAGTTGTGGCCATCGAATATGTTTACAATCGAATTCTGGCGGTTTCGATAACTATTTTCATAATTATAAAAATAATAAATAAATAATAAATTATATTTTTAGTTGTGAAAGCTAATATTTTGTAATATTATATTCCATATACACATCATTAGGTATCACAAAATTTTATTGAAAATAAAAAACTTTATAATTTTTCAAGAATTGAACCATGGCTTTCGAATTAATAATCCTCTGTCCCACTCATAGCACCACAATTAATTGAAAATATTTTTATGGGTTTATTTGCTTTCTAAACATTTAAATAATGTAGCTTAAATAAAAAACTTTTTGTGTTTTCTTTTTTGGAATTTGAACTCAGAAATTCGGCATATCAGACTGCTTTTCTACTCACTAAACCACAATTATTTAAATAAATGTTGAATTTAAATATATTGTTAGGAAACAAACATGGACTAAAATTCGTTTGCCAATACCAATCATTAGTTGAGTCTATATTCAATGCTTTTTACAATACGGTTGGATCTACTAAATTATTGGCTACTTCTAATGTACACAATTACTAAACAAATTTTATTTTTAAAGCTGATTGGAAATACCAAGAACACTATTCGACAAATTTCACTTTTTTTTGCAGAATCTCTCTTTGACATACATATTTTTTAATAGATATAGGTACGCTGAATTCATATAAGCATATTTTTTTCTCATTTGAAGAAAAATGGAATATTAATGATTAAGTATTGACAAACGTTGCGTACATCATTAGTATACTAATTAATTGAATTAGGAAAATGCTAGGCATTTTACGAAATAGATTTTTTTATGGCGAATTAAAAAAAAATTCAATTAAAAACTAGTTCAGAATTTTAATTTAATGGGAAACTCAATTTGTCTAAAAAGCGGAGAAAAAAGAATTGTTTGTTAGAACTACAATTCGTATGATGAATTCATTTATATGTATTTTATTATTCATCATACGTCATGTAGTTTAAAAATTCAAATATTCGAATATATAAAATGAACAATGTCCAACGTTTATTTTTTTACAAAACGAAGCCACGATACACGGTATAAATTTCTGCATCGATAGAAAAAGATTTAAACTTTTTCGTAAGAAAAAATAAAGAAATCTTTTTCTGATTTTTAGATACACTGATAATAATCCATGTGTAAAAATACGAAAAATCGTAAAATAACATTTTACATAATATTTCGTAGTTTTGACATTTTTTTTCGTATTTTTACGCATGGATTATTATGAGTGTAAATTGAGTTTTTTTTTTTTTTTTTATTTTTTTTTTTTTTTTTAGTAAAAACAGTACAACAAGAATAAATTCTTATACATATTACAGTACTGCAAATATATTGTTATAAATATTGTAATGTATAATAAAAAAAAACAAATGATATATTTAAATTAAATGGATTCATAACACCTAGTGGCACCATAATGAAAGTTTTGGCAATAAAAACAAAATTTAGAACTTAACAATTAATACATTTAAAAAATTAAAAAAGAAAGGCAAAATTACAGAATTTGATGAATGTGTGTTATAAATCAAAAATTTTAAATGTAAACAATAAAATATTAATTATAATGTGGAATTAGTTAGCAAAATGCTTATATATTGCAATTTTAAAATGCTTTGCATTGCTAAGAGTTGGGATATTTGAGGGTAGTTGGTTCCAGAGTCGTATTGCGCTTATGAAGAAATGTCTTTCGGATATGAGTTTGCGATATCGTAACAAGTTTATTTTCTTGCCTCTATTTGACCTTGAGAAATTTATTTGTCTGTAGAGATAATAGGGTTGTTTCGTATTTATTAGTTTGTATAGTAATACCAAAGAACGGCATTTAAGTAAGTTCTCAAATGAGACATTGAAAATTAGTTTTGAGTAATGTGGTATTCTATCATATCTTCTTCTACTAAATACATATCGAGCGATATTATTATATGTCACAATAAGTTTTTGTTTACCTTGTGAATCACAGTTCGTGAACAATTCGCAACCATATAGAAGTGTTGGCAGTAAATACGTTTTTGCTAGTAACATTCGAATATGTAATGGCGTATAATATTGTGTCATCCAAAGATTTCTCAGCATCGCATACGTTTTACCACATGCAGCATTGATATGATCGGACCAATTAAGATTCTTATTAAATATCACGCCTAGATTTTTGGCAGTTTCCACTATTTCGATTGTTGAGTTATTAATAGTTATTGCTGGCAAATTCGTTGAAAGGGAATCAACTTTCCCAATTATCATTGCCTTTGATTTTGTTGCATTCAGGCTAAGTCCATTCGCAGCTGCCCATTTATAAACTTTCTCAAGGTCATGATTAACTTTGTCTATACATTCTGTGACATCAGCTGGCACACAACTTATATAAAGTTGTACAGCATCTGCATACATTTGTATTTCACAATGGTTGATTTGAGAGGGTAGATCATTAATATATATTGTAAAAAGTAGAGGACCACGTATTGATCCTTGAGGTACGCCTCTTAATACCGGGCGTTTGTTGGATTTATCAGAGCCATGGTATACGGATTGGGATCTATCACACAAGTATGATAAAATAAGTTTTTCAGCTGTTGGTGAAAAATGGCACATGTGCCTTAGTTTATAACACAGTACAGAGTGGTCAACTGTATCGAACGCTTTAGAGTGATCAAGCAAAATCAGGATAGAAGTCATATTGTTATCAATTTTTGTTCTTAGCTCTTCTGATACATCAATGAGGGTAGAGATACAACTGTGTTTAGGCCTAAATCCAGATTGTCTCTCTGTAAGTAGAGAGTTGTCATGTAGATAATGGCTTATTTGGTTGTGAACTAAACGTTCAAAGACCTTTGATAAATATGACAGAATTGCTATTGGTCGATATTTCTTGTCAGGTTTCAGTATAGGTATGATTTTGGCGTGTTTCCATAACGATGGGAAAGTAGATGACATGATAATAGTGTTAAACAAATGTGTTATAAATGGCAATATATATGGCAAAATAATTTTTGTAAATTTAGGATGAATTTCATCGTATCCAACAGATTCGGATTTAATACTTAAAAACGATTTTAAAACATCTTCCTGTGTAAAGTTTATAAAGTTAAAACATAAATGATGATTGGGGTAGTAATTATTATCATTGTTGTTAGAATAGTAGTTATTATTGTTCGAGTTAAGCATATTTACATTACTCGAACTGTAAAATGTTACGTCAGCTACTGGCATTGGTATATTGACAAATTCACTATTTAATACATTTACATCAACTAAGTTATCAGTGTTAGTATTACTATTCACTACACCCATTGCTCGAATTTCTCTCCATTTCTTTTCAGATCCAACTGCTGACTTAAATTTTTCTTCATAATATAACAACTTGGCACTTCTAATTTTTGTGTTCACCTTTGTTCTGCAGATTTTAAAAATAGTATGTAGTTCACTCGTTTTGAACTTTTTCCAACGCTCATATGCTTGATTTCTTTCATTTATTGGTGATTTAATTTCAGTAGAAAACCATGGTTTGTTGTTGCATATTTTCTTTTCTTTAACTAAGACATGTTTTTCGAATAAGTAATGTATATTACATTGTAAAAAAGAGGTTTGTTCATCTACTGTAGGCAAATAGTAAATCTGGTTCCATTGAATGTTTGTAAGATCCGTTTCCAGTGATAGATAATCAATATTTTTAAAGTCTCTGTATGTTAGAGTTTGCTTTTCCGTTTTACAGTTGAAATCATAAGATAATAATATAAGGTCGTGTTTTGAAAACACAGATGCGGAAAGCTGGTCATAACGCAATAATCGGGAATGATTATCAGTGAAGAAGAGATCTAGTAGGGTACTTGCAGTAGAAGTAAAATGGGTTGGTGTTAAGCAATTTACCGGCAGAAGTCCGATGGCACTCATATCCTCCATTAAACTCTTCTCTACAAGTATGTTTGCATTGAAATCTCCAGTTGGAATAACATCCGATTATCCAAGTGTAAGTGTTGCTAGCTCTTGAATCAAGGGGTTGATATCAATGTTTTTATTAGGTCTGTATACAATACCAAGTAAAAGCTTTTGATTGTCGTTAAAATTTCCAAGAAGAGATATTCTGGTTTGGCAGAGTTTACCATTGCATTTTCACCGTTTGAAATCACTTCATCATTCATGTCTTCGTCAGTAGAATTTTTACATTTAAATTTACATCGGATTGTAGTTTTAACGTAAATAGCAACACCACCTGCGTGAGTAGACCTGTCTGATCGAAAAAGTCGATATCCTCTTAGATTATAAATACTATCATGAACTTTAACATTAAACCAAGATTCAGAAACACATATAATGTCAATGCCAGATTCTTCAAATACCAAACGAAATTCATCCATCTTGTTGTTTAAACTTTGCGCGTTTATATGACAGATATTAATACCTGTAGTTCCTTTTGACAGTATTCTAATCATATCATAAAGTTTTTCTCTGGAACCATACCTCTCAGTATTATTGTTTGGAAAACCCATTAGTAAAAACATATTTTATAGCAATGCAAGCTGAATTATAAAACTTAAACAATTCCCACATTATATCTACATAATTATTTATTAAAATTTTATTTATTTTCATATTGAATTGTCAAGTTTGAGATCATAATTTGAATTATAAGTTGAAAACACTAATTGCTAATAAATGTAAGAGAAAGATAGAACAAAATCTTGTGAGGATCAGCTCTAGAGGGACTGCCACACTTTCGGCAGTGCCGCACTTTGATCAGCCTTTTGGATATGTTATACAAGACAATATGATCTACCACCTCAAATTACTTAAGAAAAATCGAAAATGTAGTTTTGGAAATATTCGCAAAAAAATAGCGTTTTTGCAAACTTTCTATAATGAGACTGTAATTTTCTAGTAAATATCTTAAAGCAGAAGACCCAATTTTTTTATATGAGATACGATTTGTAAAATTAATTTCGTAAAAGTTAGATCAGTTTAAACAGCAAAACTAACAAAATGTCGAACTTTGAGCCATCTTACAACGCGAACTAATACAACACGTTTATCATAGGAACGTTGAAATTCGATTTACTAACTTTCAATAAAATACAAACACATCCACACCAAAAACGACTAAAATCGAATCCAAATTTTTTGGAATAGACCAACTATTAGTTTGATATTGATACGACAACATTTTTTTTAGCTAGACAATTGACTTGGAAAACCACATAATATGTAGTTATGTCTAGAAACTGTGTTGGTATATGTTTGTCGGTAGAGGTCTGAAGGTAACAGCATACACTTAAAGAAATTGTGTGTTATTGAATTGTTTTTATTGTTTTGGATCCACGAGCCTTAGCTCCCAGGCTAGACTATCAAAAATGGTTTGCTTTAAGTATTTATATTTTGGGTAATCATTATCAGATCGACACGAATTATATATTGCTGACAAATTTATTAAAATATGAAACGTTGGAGGCTTATATGAGGATAATGGGAACTGCTAACAAATAATGTTTTTGTGGACCCATCTATCACAACGAAAAAAACTCGATTTGATAAGCAGTAACTGCATTTGTATGTTCCCCAAATAGCTCTTAGCCACTTTGCATACAATAAAACAATTAAAGAACGCATTTTGTTGTGCGTTCCTTAATACATTATTTTGAAGCAATGAAGAATACAATCGATTTCATTGATTTAATAAAAAAAATCTCATTAACTGCATGAACATTCATTAATGTTGTAAGTTTGTTCATAAAAAAACATAATATTCATGAAATTTTTTGTCATTAATTAAAATTTCAAGTTGTTGTATACAAAGATTATTAATTTAACTCGTTAAACACACGTCGTAGATCTTAATATATCATATAAATGTTTGTGTGTAGTTATGACATTTTTACCCGTCTAATCGGCAAGCAAGTATATTAAATTGTCCATAAATGCAAATTTAGTGTTATGTAATAAGAAATTAAGCCAATTCGATAGAAAACTAAATTTACAAAATATTTTGTGAAGTAGTCTCTTGTGTGCAGTGCACGGTTTGGAAGCGAAAAAGTGTTAAAGTTAAAATTTCGTAAAATTTCAAAAAATATATATTGAAAAATTTAAAAAACATATTTATCTTTACTAGAAGCCATTGATAGTAAAAACCAGACGTGAGCGACGTCAATTACATTTCACAATCATTCACTTGTGAAATTTTTCTATATCATTAAAAATTTCACACCTACGCTCACACTTAAACACTTCCTTGGAAAATTTGTAAAATTCTTAATACCAAACATGGGTATTAGTATCAACTTCTGGGTATTTATTCAATTACACCCAATTACATGTAATTAGACGTAAACAAGCAATTGGCCTGTAATTAAAGACACAAATATTGGTATTATGTCCCATGTCTGGTGTTGACAACATTTAAAAGTTTGCCAGGAAGCGCTTAAGCCCAGTGTAGATCTGAAATTATTAATGAAATAGAAAAACTTCACAAGTAATTGACGTTGCCCAAGTCTGGTAAAAACAAAGTAAAATAAAATATTAAGCTTTTAAAAAAAACTCTTATTTTAGTCCAAGGGCATACAGGATTCCAATAGAATATATTTAATTGATGAAGGGATTTTCATGAAATTTGCCGAAAATTTCAAAGCTTTTAAATTTAAGCAATATTTGTTAAGTTTTCTTCCATCTTCTTTTATTTTAATCTTTTTAGTTTAAAAGAGCTTAAGATCATTTATTTATTAATTATTTATTTCCACATTGGGTGACTTCTTCAGGGAACAAATATTATTATTGCAATATTTGTTCCCTGAAGAAGTCACCCAATGTGGAGAAGAAATATTGGAAATAAATAATTAATAAAAATCATTTAAACTAAAAAGAATAATTTAAGCAATATATATTAAGTTAAGGTGCGTTTTCGCTCAATTTCGCGTTTACGGAAAATGAAATCTCCATATCTTCTCAATTAAAAGCACAAAAAGGGTAATTTTTGGACTTTAGTTAAATCTTGGTAAGAGTAAGAATTTATGCAAAAATTCATATTTATGGATTAGTTTTTGATATTCGCTCAAATCCTGTTTAGGTGCATATTGCCTAAAGGAGGCAAAGAAAAAATATTTGGTAAGAGAACATATTGTTTATTTTTCGTGCCGAACACGTGGTATAAATTTCATTACAAAAATGGTTAAACGGGTTTGAGTGCTAACAAGAATCGCATTTACCACTTTTGGTAGAACAAAAACTTGGGTAATCCTATTAACTAGGAAGGTAAAAATTGCGGTTTTTGTTAAAATATAAATTTTACACTACTCAGTAAAATATTTATTAATATACATCTATCTTCCAATGATTCTTTGGACTTAAAGAGACTTTAAAGTCAAAAATATGCAATTGATGGCAGAATTTATGCAAAATTTATGCGTTAGTAGGGTTTTTTGTTAAAACTCTACCTATTCTGTAGGCTCTAGCTTTTATAAAGGTTCGGGTTGTGATGAGATCTTTTGCCGGATCGAAAAACACGTGTCAACCTAGCTAATATATTCAATTTGCTGTATTTTTGTAAATAATCGGACGTTGAAAGCTCTTTATAAGTGGAAATAAAATAAAAGTTAGTTGTTGGTTTTTATTTATTTGAACATAAATAAAGATATTTTTAGAATTTTCATTTTTTAAACAAGTTTTATGAAAGAGTTAAATCAGTTCTCCGACATTTGCCTTTATATACTTCTTTTGATTAAAAACTTAAAAATAACTGATATTTTCGGTCCCTGGTAATTACACATTATTTTAGCCCTATTCGAAGCACACAACTTCGATTTTTATTTCCTATGGTGGCATGAATTAATTGCTTCTTTGGTCAGCGCTAATCATCTGCTAAAAAGACATATACCAATTGGGACATCACTTACAAAAAGCGAGTCTTTCAGATTTAGTTTAGGAATCGCTCGGTAGTTAAATAATGCCTTCCAAAACTGCTTCCGGGTAAGCATTATTTTTTGTTGATATTTCATATTACTTATTTTTCGAGTTGTTTGATCTTAAATTTATCATCTCTCCAGTTTATTTTTTTTTAATCGAAAAGTTTCGTTTAAAGTACTCTCCTTGATAGTTTAAGTTTATTAAACTATATTTTTTTGTAAGTGTAATGAGGGGGTTTGTGTGATATTGATCTAGTTTATTTAAAGTCCAGTTTTCTGCTACATTTTTTGCTTAATGACAGGTTTATTAAATGTGTTTTGTAATATTGAGTGTTATTAACTCAAAACGTAAACAGCATAGAATGGCAATAACTTGCACTTTTATTGTATTGAGGAGTTTGAAAGATTTCCTTATTCTCTTTAATTGTTCTTATTGTATTAAAAGCTACATATCGTCGCCTAAATTCCAAAAGGCCGTAACTAACAAAATTGACTTTTTGATAGATTATAATGTAGTTAACTAAAATACGTATCCCAATACGCGTATACGATCAACAATACCGATTGTATGAGTGAAAATCAAAAGGTCATAACTTAAATTTAAAGAATTTCATGAAACAACAAACCTTGCAGTGCAGTTAATTTTTTATTTTTTGCAATGTATTATATTGCTTTCTGTTTAACCAGTTTAATTTAAATTTATATTAATTAATTTTCTGGAAAATTTTTAAGTACCCTGCGGGACACAATGGACCTGTCATTGGTATGGTCACTTGACTAAAACTTTTTGTATATGAACCTGTTCTAGTAGTTTCGGTTCTGTTATATGAAGGTGACCGGTACTTTTATCATGGGCTTGTCATATTAGGTGATAATTTCCATCTTTTGAGCTAATTAATATATGGCGGAAAATTTGTCGAATATAACATATCACCGAACTGGTTTAAGTGAACATGCAACAGAACGATTTGAAAGTAACTAGTATGAACCTAGTTTCATGTTAGGTATTATTTGATATATAGCAGGGCCAGTTCGAAATGAATTAATACGTGAATTAATACGTTAATCTTATAAATCACAGTACTCGAGAAAAATATTTGTTAAAACACTAGTTACAGATTAATCGCTAATGCTACGAAGCTTGTACAAAATTAATAATTTCGTGACCTATCGCTTTCCACTGCCTTAAGCGAACAAATTACAGAACAAACTGAAATTAATTGTCACGTTACCTGTTACTTCTTATTCCGCATGTGCCATATTATGTACTAGTTACTGATGTACTAGTACCTAAAAAATTATGTCACATTACCTGTTTTTGTAATATTGCACAAGTCCCAGAAAAAATATAAATAACAGAAACATGAATCGTCCAAATGCAGTTTTTGAGCCGAACTCTTTGGTAGGACTTAATAATGTTAAAATTATGCAGATTCCATTCCAATTAATACGAAGTGAAACCGATAACTTTATATTTAGCGGGCCTGTCACTTTAACAAGGCGTTGTCGTGGAAAGGGGAAACTGCCCCCACATGACACTTCGCAGACCTAACCTTGGACCTGTCGCCAAACGTTGTGTTTTATAATAGTTTTGTGTAATGAACTTGTTTTCAAGCTTATTTTGTTAAAATATTTTCCTTATTAAGTTACAAACAAAATGCCATGAGTTATTAAAATATTTTACTAATATCTAAAAAAAATAAATTTAAGACCTTTTAGAAATCGAGAAAGTAACGGACAAATTGTAGGAAAATTAATCGACCGTAGAAAGTTATAATAAATTTTCAAAAAAATAAAAATAAAGGGTAGAAAAACCCTGAAGACCTGTTCAGAGTTACTTAACTATTTCTACTGATACGGCCCTAGTTACTTTGGTCCGCTTTAGTGTTACGTTAGTTTTTCTCGAGTTACAGTAAATATCTATAATAAACCAGCCAAAGTTTTGCCACCATTTAAATAATCACGTGGTTTGATATTTTGCTGAAAGTTGGTACACCTAAGTGTTCGTTTATAATATCAGTTTTGCGATGTGTCTAATTTCCACCTATGACTGATATGTCACTTCCGATCAATCGATTATACACATCCCTTAGGGAAGTTATAGTGAATTTTATTTCTAAAAATACTTACAACAAATATATTTGAATGCATAATTTGACTAAAAACTTTTTAATAACTGCCGAAAAGCTGCATTTTTGTATAAAAATGTTGCTTAACTTTGTACATAAATTTTGTATTGTAGTTACCGGTTTTTGGTTGCAGAAATATAGAAAATTAGAAGGGCGTAGCTGACATTACTTAAAAACTAAAATATTTAAAAAACAACATTTAAAAAAAAACCCTTGTTATTTTTTCTACTTGAGTATAAAATGTGTATACTAAGCTTTAATCAGTTTTTATTTGTAACGTTTTTTGTCTTTCTTGCACAAAAAAAAAAAAAAATAGTTACAGTCTTTCGCATTTTAGGTGACGATATTGTTCTATTTTTATTTCTTCGTTTTAATAAAAAAAGTCATCTAAAGAGAGATTTTGGTTGGGTGTTCTTAGCTGATTAGTTGGTAGTTACAGTCTTTCACATTTTAGGTGACGATATTGTTCTATTTTTATTTCTTCGTTCTAATAAAAAAAAAGTCATCTAATGAGAGATTTTGGTTGGGTGTTCTTAGCTGATTAGTTGGTAGTTTGATTTTAATTTTGATATAAATAATGCGGACATTTGTTGAAAGAAATTAGAATAGAACTTGAGTTCAAACTGGTAACAACACAGTTAGTTTTCCGCGATCTCCTTTCAAACTTTTTACCCTTCTGATTACAAAAATGAAAGTAAGTTTTGAATAAAGAAACGGATTTTATTGCGATATTTTAATATAAATTTTTTTTTATTTCCAGTTCGCTATTGTTACTTTGTTCACTTTGGCTTTGGCATTGGGTGTCCAATCATCGATTGTTCCATGGGGTGGTCTTGTAACTGAATTAGCTGGTGGTGGCCTTTCATATACTGCTGTTTCTTCACCAGTTGCTTCTTGGCCTTGGGGTCCATGGGGTCATGGTGCTGTTGTTGTAGGTCCATCTCCTGCTGCTCCCGTTGTTGTTGCAGCTGCTGCTGGTCCCGGCAGTTATGTAGCTCAAACTCGTGGTGCTCTACACACTGCTCCTTTGCCAGGCCATCTTAACTCTGTTGCCAATGTTAATGTTGCACCTGCTCCTGGTACCATCTAAGTCGGATTAATATTAGTGATCATTAAATAGCTTGTTTTGATTGTCAAAATTTTATTTCAGCGTGCTGATTTTCTTAAACTAAACTAAACTAAACTAAGATAAATAATTTTAGTATTTCGTTTAATACAGGATACATTTTAAAATTTTAGCATTTCAAATAACATTTAATGTTGACATTATTACATTTAGTTCATTTTGTTATTTTTTTTTTCTTTTCGTTTCCTTTTAATTTATTTACTTTTTCTTTTCCTCGTTACCTTTAAACTTTCTTTTGGTTTTTCTATCCTTTTGTTACTTTTTCTATCTGTCAATAAAGCAATTACTTTGTAAAAAGTGAAAATTATATATTTGTGTGTTTTTTTTACTGACATGCTTGGGAGATGACGAAGGGTTTTTGTCAAGCGATAGCGAATCCATAAATATTTTCATACGCCTTATATATCACAATATACACTGAGAGAATTATCTTCACCTCAGTAACGAATTTGTTCATAGATTTAATGAAAATTGTCACTGGAACTCGTTCATTGAAACTTTTCATAGAATCTATGACACATGTTTCATTAAAGTCGATGTTTATGAAATTTTTGTAGAATCAATAAAAATTTTCATAAAACTAATGAATCATTCTGACAATGAAGCATTTATAGAATTTATGAAAGAGTTTCATACAATTTTTTAATATTTATAATTTTCCTTACATCAATAAAACTCTTCATGAATGTCTTAAAATCATCAAACTAAGGCAATGCCAAGAACCGCTTCAAATGATTTTTTAAACAATTTCATTGAAGTCCAAAATTAATAAAAATCACTTTAAAAAATATGTTGAACACTTGAGAATTAAATCTTTAAACTAAAGTTTGAATTGTATGAAAATTAATGAAATTATGAAATTTTTTGAAAAACAAAAAAACTAAGTCTTTGAAATAATTTCATAGATCTAAAGAAAATTTTCATTAAATTTATGAAGAGATAATTTATACAGTCGAATGAATTTTTTTATGAAACTGTGAAATTTTATGAAAAAAAATTTATGAAAAATGTCTTAATATTAATAAAATTTCTTTGATGTTAGGAAATTCTTTGTTGAATCTACAGAAAAATCCTATGAAATTATTCATTAATATCATGAAGTATTCATTAATATATTTAAGTATAGTGTTGTTATTTAGTTAAATCTATATTTTATTAAAATCCAAAATTTGCTTACAAAATTTCATTTAAAATAATGTATAACATGTGGTACAAATTATTATTATTAGACATGTTTTTATTTGATTAATCAAATTATAAACTTAGTCTATTTACAAAGGATTTCCATTCATTTCTGTCATTAGCTATATATATTAACTGGTTAATTGTTTGGTTGGTCTCATATTCTATTGTTCTGCGCCATGTTGTCCTTGGTCTGCCTCTGGATCGACGACCTTGTGGGTTATATTGTAGAGCTGATTGCGCAATATCGTCTTCGTTCTTTCTTAAAGTGTGGCCGAGCCAGCTATATTTTCTATTGGTTATATCTTTATGTAAGGGTGGTACAAATGACTTACATAATAATTATAAAAAAATCAAATAAATTCTTTTAATTGTCTAACTAAGTGGTACCAATATAAAAAGATTTAAAAAGTAAATTATTTAACCCTTTCCCTGTCCACCCCGGATTAACCCAACCTAAATTAACGTGCTGTGCGTCATATGTGATGCACAGGACAGGGAAAGGGTTAACATAATTTTTGCATATGGGGCATAGAAATATTCCTATTCTTTTCCGTGCCTCTTTGCGGATAAAAACGCTAACTTTGAGTGCTATAGAAGCACTCAAAATCAGCGCTTCATATTCGCAATTATTCTTTAGTTTTATGAAGATTTTCATGAATTCTACAAACATTTCATAAACATTGTTTTTAATGAAACCTTTTTCACTGAAGTGAAGATATTTCTTTCAGTGTAAAAGAATCAAAAAGACTAAAAACAATTTGTTGTGAGGACCGCTAGATGACTAAAATACATTTAATTTACATTTAAGTGTAGATTAATAAAATGCATATATTTTATAATAAAAATGTTCCACCACTTTTTAAAAAAATATTTTAAAAAATAGTAAAACTTATTTTATAAATTTGACAGTATCAAGTTTAATTAAATCAAGTACCACATAAGGATGATAAAAGATAAATAAAATATAATTTTTTTAAAAGTTAATTGATCATAAGAAACAGAAATAAATAGAAAACAAAAATATTGTAAAAGTAGTCCATATACAGTGGTGTTCAAAACATTTGCAACTGAAATCATGGTTTGGGTAATTATAATTTTTTTGATCAAAAAGATTTGTGGTATAAGTTTTTGTTTTTTTTTTATTAAATTCAGTTATAGCATATTATTTTACAAATACAAAAAAATTATTCATAACTTCTTATAAATAAAAAAAAGTAATTTTAACAAAATAAGTCGATAGTGCAGTGTTCAAAACATTTGCAACTCTTAAAGTAATTAACAGGAAATACAAACAATGGTTTTAATGTTCAGTATTTTGTAGCGTAGCCATTATTTTTTATAACTTCTGAACACCTCTTAAGCATTGAGGCAATGAGCTTTTTAATATAATCGTCAGAAATTTCATTCCACTGCTTCTATAATTCGACGAAAAGTTCATCACCATTTTGGAATACTTTATTGCCGATATACATTTTACTATCATCCACATGTTCTCAATCGGATTGAGATCGGGAGATTGAGCCGGCCACGACATGATATTAATTTCATTTTCCTGCAGCCAAACTTTTACAACCCCCCGCCGTGTTTTTTGGGTCGTTGTCGTGCTGGAAGGTCCATGAGAGGGGAATTTCCCATTCAGCATACGGAAGCATAACTGAACTATAGATTGTGGCGGTCATTGTGCTAGTAATGCGGTGAATTGGGCCAATCCCATTTCCTGAAAAACACCCCCACACCACAATGTTTCCACCTCCGTGCTTCACTGTGGCGGTTGTGTATCTGGGATTAAACTTTTCGCCTCGTGGTCTTCGAACATTGGCTCTTCCATTTGATCCCCGGAGGTTGAATTTAGACTCATCTAACCACAATACATTTTTCTATTGCTGTTGAGTTCAGTTCAAATGGGTGCGTGCAAAGTCAAGCCGAGCTTTTCGGGGTTTTCCGACACAAACGGGTTTTTTGTACATCTATAACTTCTAAGACCATATTCTCGGGCTCTGCTTTTAATGGTGGGAAGACTGACATCTATTAAAAGTTAGTTTTAGCTTCTCTGGGAACTGCTTTGGGATATTTCGTAAAAAATTCTTGATTTTCCGATCTTCTCTAACAGTTGTAATACGGGGTCTTCCACCTTTATGAGTTGTGTGTATGTTACCACTATTAGCAATGCGGCAAATCGTTGATTTTGGAACGGAGTACTTTATAGAAATTTCTTTTTGGGAAAGTCCATTTTGAAAATCATTTTGATTTAAAATCAGAATTTTGTTTATTTCCTGCCATTTTTCACAAAAATTATTCTTACGATGTTTATGTTTCCAACATCTTATTACAACTATTAAAGAACAATAATTATAATAAATTTGTTAAAAAAATGTAACGGCCTGAATCTCATATTAAAAAGGAATGCGATTACCGTTATATCCTAGCATTTGTTAGTATAAATTGTTTCGTTAAGAGTAAGAATAATGAGAGTTGCAAATGTTTTGAACACCTGCATTTTGAATACGTCTATTATTATTAATTGTTTTGTTGTTTTAATTTAACGGAATTAATTTTTTTATTTGTTTAACATAAAACAATGTATGAAGAATATGTAAAAAATAAATTTTAGTAATTAAGAGTGATTTTAAGAAAATTAATCAATGAAAACAAGAAATGCGATCTCAGTTCCAAATGTTTTGACCACTACTGTATTATTAAAATGACTTTAATTCAAGGTATATATCATTTAACTATCCCGAATTACAAAATTGTAATTGTAAACTAAATATTAAAAAATCAGGCTCCACAAATTTCTGCGAAATTTTGTAACTTTAAACACAAAAAAAAAAATGTATTATTTGCTCAAAAAAGTGCTTTTGGAAACACTGTGTGCAGTATACGTATAGTCTACCTACTTATAGTCTACGTAACCCGTATCCATCCTTTTTCAGTTCAAAAACTTGAGAAATAAGAGGATGCCAAATTCATTTATAAAAGTTATATCCTTTTTGATATAATGTTGCACATGGAAGAAAAATTTGTTTTCTCAACCAAATTTGTATCTTTTTTGCCAAGGCTGTCCAAATCCTATTTCGGATTTCCGAAAGATTGGATTTGATCGAGCTATTAGCAATCACTGTCTTTGTGACCACCCTTTGTCCCATTACTTTAAGGTTCTTAGCGTCAATAATGTAATGTATAAACTAATGTAGTCAAATATCTGGCTTTGCTGGATTACAACTATGAGCAGTGTTGCCAACTTTTCGCGAACAAAAATATTCAACAGTTTAGAAGTAATTTTAGAATGTTTTCGATTTTTTGCCGTTGAAATATATATTTTAAGTCTGTGATGGTTTCACAGCATATAAAAATGATAAAGTTCTCTTTTGCACAATATGAAATGAAAATACTGTGACAAAATTGGAACAGTGCGTCCAATCAGACGCTATGCTATTAGTTCATGTGCACGGCTCTGGCAGTGCACTTTAAAAATATATTAATAATATCCCTTTCAATGTTAACACATTTTAAATATTTTTTTTTTGGTTAAACTGCACTTTTATGAAAAAAAAGTAGGTGGTCCCCTCCAGAATCAAAGAGAATTTTTTTCTACGTTCGGTTAAAGGGGGGGGGGGGGGGGCAGGGACCAAAGGCCGGTACGCGTAGTAACATACAAGTGTGGGTACTCTAATGAAAGGGAATTTACTCCGGATTTCAAAAATTATATTATTTTTAGGATCTAAGATACGTACGTATCGCCCTCTCGAGCTATTTTAAGTATATTTTAACTATGCAAATGGGGAGGAAGTTCTTTTAGTATTTTTTTTTTTTTTTGGTTAAAATTTACTGTTCAAATAATTAATTTTAGCTCTGACGGAGCTTTGAAGATAATTTAACATCAGTTGAGAGTCTTATATTTTGCTTAAAATATTAACAAATGTTAAATTAATTAACCTGTTAAAAATCGACACATATGGATCTATACATGAACACTCATGCTTCATACATGTACATATGCATCCTTACATTATTCATATGTGTTCATAAAATATTCTAATATGTTCATATTAGAAACATAAATGTTCATCTGTGTACATTAACAAAAATCGAAGTAATATTTACAGATATAACTATACATGCCTATACATTTCCATACATGGTCATATGTGAACATTAACTACAATTTAGGTAATATTTATATAGATGATCACATATGAGCTCTTATGAACACATATGGAACCTATATGGTGGTATATGGACATTAGGGCTTGTCGCTTTGTAGGGAGGTAAAAAATTCGGTCAACGTACAAGGAAAATCGTATTCTAGGGATAAAAATAAGAAACTTTGAAGAAGGAACCATACCTCTAAAATGAATTCTGATGTCCCTACTTTTGACCCGAAGGGTCAAATTTTTTAAAAACCCCACTTTGACAGGCTGGATTCGATTGGGCCACTCTAAATGGGTCAAAGTGGGATTTTTCAAGGTATGGTTCGTTTTAGAGGTATGGTTCCTTCGGCAAAGTTTCTTATTTTGATCCCTAGAATACGATTTTCCTTGTACGTTGAGCGATTTTTAAATCCAACCGCCCTAATGGACATGTATGCCTCGAATCACTTCATGTATGAGCAATAATCAGTTCATACATGTTCATATATGGATACATATATCGCACACCTAGTACAAAAGTGACTCAACTTAAATTTTTTTATTTTTCAGAAATCAAAATATTTGCAACTTTATACAAATTGAAACATAAAGAAAGACATAACTGTCTTAACAACAACCAAATACACTTATATTTTTTTTTATACACACAGAGAAATAAAGTGCCAACCGAATTGAAAAGTTTATTTTAATGGTAACAACTTATAAATTCATTTAGTACAACCATATTTACATTTGATTTCTGAATATTTTGTATGTTGCAACTAAAATTAACCGAACTGTGTTGATAAAACTAATAACAAGTTGTGCCAACAGACTGAAATTCGTAATAACCGAATGTGAGTCGTAGGAACCGAATTTCAGTTGGCAAATAGCTAAATTTTTCTCTGTGTGCAGATAAACAATTATATTCTGCATAGTTTAAGCATATAAAACCGAAAAATTAAAATTTTGAGTTAAGTCACTTTTTAACTGGGTGTGCGATATGTTGATTTTTAACTGCGTAATTAAAATCGTTTATCAATGAGGGCATATAACATTGGTCGGGTATTCTTTAGCTTTCTATACTCGTTGGTTATATAGTTCAATAAGCATAGGATTAATTAAACATGTGACTTTTTTTTTTTTTAATACATACTTATTTCAATTTTGAAGCCAAACTTTTCATTCTTTAAAAACTTTTGAATATGTTTTTTTAATTCTAATTTAAAATTTAATAAAAAAAAATGTTGCTTAGGTTTGGTTTTAATATCATTTTTTACGTAAGAAAAAAAATTATTAAAATTATTTATTTAGGGGGGTCTTCTGGTTTGGAAAAAAAATTTCGATATTTTTTTTAACAAATTGTTAATTTTGTATTTTGCTTGATGAATTGTGCAATCAAATACAGAAACCACAATTAAAAAAAATCTTTTGCCTTTTTCTTTCCACAAGTTTTTAAAAAACATCTAAAATTCAGCTGTCCAAACAAGAAGACCCCCTTAAATATTTCCAATTGACTACTCGTCGTTAATGCAGAAATATTTTGTAATTGACAAGGGAATAATTAAATAATCCAATTAAATGGTTTTTAAGTATGCATAAAACTTTTAATGACAAATTATTTTAGGTGTGGTAATGCTACTTGCAAGTAGTATATAATCGCTGATAGATCTTACAACTAAGAACAAATAATTGTGATTAAAATCTACCTTTTGATATTAGAGGCTAAGATTTTTGAAATTCAACTCTTATGGGGTGAACTTTAAATAAAGTTTAAATGTCAGGGCATTAATATATTCCCTGGCAATCAGAAAATATGCACTACAAATACAAATATATGCATTAAAAATCCAAAAAATATGCACATAAAACTTGAAGATTTTTAAAAATCGAATTTATAACTCCAGAGCATTAGTTTAAATAAAATATATTAAATATGTTCGATACCTATTGAAACTGACTCTAGATAGATCTTATTTCTCACGGTTTTATGAATGGAGGGAAAACGATAGATAGGGTTAGATATACTATACTTTAATACAAGGACATGCAAAGTTTCACATTGAAAAAGTATTCCACTAACACAGAAAAGATATATTTCTCATTTTGTTCAATTAAATTAATTTGTTCAAATTTTTAAAAGCTGTCAATTAAAAATTAATTAAATCATGCATGATATAATTTTTATTAAAAATAAAAATTATGTTGTTTCAACTTTTAATTGTGCAATGAAAATGAAATTTTTTAATTTCGAGTCCATACTCTATATTTCTTTGTTGGATTGGCAACTCTGCTTGTTAAGTGTCAAAACGTACAAAATTTTAGCTGTGCTATAAATTAATTTATTTTATTGATATAACCGTTTAAAAACCATTATAAACTCTTGAATTTGTTTTAATTATTTGGTGCACTACCTCAATTTGTTGGAGTATAATGATTCAAATTGCTGTGGCTGCTTTTGCTGTTTACCTTGTTGGTATTACCGCCACTTTACTTTATACGGCTGTTCTCATTAGTTGCATTTTTAAAGTAAACAACTTGTATATTACTGTGGTATGCTTCTTAACCTATGAGCAATAAGCGTCGACTATCACCAGAACAGCTGGTAATTAATAACAAAAAACTATTTACTTCTCATAATATGGCACAATCTAACATTCAACCACAACAAGCTAACACCGGTGATGATGTATTTTCTTGGGAAAAACTTTGCGGCTTATTAGATGCAAAACTGAGAGATGTGGCAAAAAAAGAAGATGTTTTATCAATCAAAGTAGAAATTGATGAACTTAAAGAAGAAAATATTAAGCTAAGAAATGAAGTGAATAAACTATCAACACGTATCGAACAAATTGATCGTAGGACCCGCTCAGCAAATATTGTTGTCAGTGGTCTTGACAGTGCTAACACAGTTGCTGCCAAGACAGATTTTACTGAATTGTGCTCTAAGGAGTTGGAAGTAAATGCTAATGTAGTTACAGTTCATGCACTACCAAACAAAAAATGTTTCTTATTTACTTTGGAGTCGTATTTGCAGGCTGTTAACGTTTTATCCGCCAAGGGCAAATTGAAGGGCCGTTCTATCTTCATACAAAAAGACTATACAAAGAAAGAACAAAATGTGCGTTTCAATTTAAGGCAACTAAATAAAAATATTGCTAAACTTAATAAGAATGTGAGAATAAGGCTTGGAGAATTCAGTTCTTTTATAAACAACAAGAAATACACATGGTCATTGGGTAAAGTCGTTGCATTTTCAATATCTGATGCTGAATTTTTAAGTAATCTGCTTACGGAAGCCAATTACCCCGTGGAGGTCATTGTCAAAAATGGATCTGACACAACCATTACTACCAATTCGCAATAGCAATACAACACCTGTAATATAGTTTCATACAATGTCGCTAACCTTGCTAATAGTATTAATTTTGGAAATTTTATAACATATATTAATAAATTTGAAATTTTCTTTTTATTTGAAACACACGTCATTGCAGACAAACAAAAATACTTTTCTTCCTACTTACAAAATTATTGTTTATATTGGATTGATGCTACGAAAAGTCATAATGTTGGTCGAGCAAGTGGTGGGTGCCTATATGGCTTTAGAAAGGAAATTCAGAAAACGTATGGCTTAAAATTTATAAATCAATTGAATAATAATGTCATATTAAGTGCAAGAATAAATGGGTACTATTTTAATTTTATTCCTCATTATCTAAACTGTACAAATTGGAACGTTGATTTGGAAACTTTTGAAACTTTTTTATCCGAACTTTGTCCTACTAACTTTTGCATTGTTGGCGATTTAAATGCTCGTATCGGTGAGGAACAACAAGAGCTTGACTCTAATTTATTAGCAGACTTTCCACACATAAGGAAATCAAGATGCTCTAAAGACAAAAAATCAAATAGTCAAGGTAAAAGACTAATGGATTTAATTGAAGTTATTGGGGGAATAGTTCTTAATGGTAGAATAAATGATGATTTGGATGGTGATTTAATGTTTTATGGTGGTAGAGGCAACTCCGTTATCGACTATTGTATTTGCTCACAAAGTTTTTTGAATTATGTTGCCAATTTTAAAATTTCATGCAAACCATACTCCGATCATATGCCATTGGAGCTAAGGCTACTCTCTCCAATAACGGACAATAATAGATCGTCATTTGATCAGATCCCGAAAAAAACTACACTGGAACAAAAAATTTGCCGCTAAATATAATAAAAATCTGGTAGAACTCTCCTGTATTCACTCCTCTGATTCTAACTTTTCTGTAGATGATATGGTATTAGCAATTAAAACAAAATCAAATCCGCAAACGTTAAAACTAAACAAAAGTATAGCTTTGAGCCTAAACAAAAATGGTTTAATTGGAAGTGTGAACGTCAACGTAAAAATATGCAAAAGCTCTTAAAGATTATCGTAAAGAACACTCCACAGCAAATAAAATAAAATATACCTCATCAAAATCAAAATATATGAACGTATGCCGTATGAGAAAACTTCAATTTTATAATGAAAACTTAGAAAAATTAAATAATATTAGATGGTGGAAACTGTCCAATGAGATGAAGTCACACAGTCATATTATTCGAGGAGATTTAAGTTCGGAAGATTTTCTAGCACACTTTAGAACAATTTTACAAAACGAAACTTCTATAAATCCAGTTAATTGGTGTATGCAATATAATATAGATGCTTTTCTAGATTCTCCGATTAAATCTCTCTCTGTACTAAAGGGACTAAAGGAAAATAAATCCCCAGGTCACGATGGCATTAGCTACGAGTTTTTTAAATATGCCCCAGTTAACTTTGTGGGAGAAGTGCTGTCTGTGCTAAACGTTATCTTTCTTAAAGAAAAAATACCCACTAGTTTTAAATAAGCTATACTAATACCACTTCTGAAAAAAGGTGATCCAAATAATCCCTCCAATTATCGTGGATTGTCATTAATTGATACATTATGCAAAATTTTTAATAATATCATCTTAAATCGAATAAGAGATTGGATCGAAAGAAATGGTATATTAAATGAATATCAAGCTGGATTTAGAAAAAACTACTCAACTGTCGATAACGTATTTAATCTTGTGAATATTGTACATCTTAACAAAATTAACGGTAAAAATACCTACGCATTTTTTTGTCGATTTTTCCTGTGCCTTTGACATGATTCCCAGAAGTTCTCTTTTTTATAAATTATCCTGTATGGGATTATCATCAAAAATAATCCGCATTCTACAACTTTCATATGAAAACACCACTAGCCAAGTATTGTATGGAAATTAATTTTCTGTACCGCTTAATGTTGACCTTGGAGTAAAGTAAGGCTGCATACTGAGCCCAATACTATTTTCTTTGTATCTAAACGACTTAGCTGATGCTCTGAATGGTGGAATAGTTGTTGAAGACATTCCGATAAAAATACTACTTTATGCTGACGACATTGTCATTTTGTCTGATTCTCCAGGTAATCTCCAAAAAATGATTGATTCGCTTTTTTCATACTGTAAGATGTGGTGTCTTAAAGTCAACCTTGCCAAATCCAAAGTCCTAGTTTTTCGTAATGGCACTAGAATATGCAAGAATTTGAATTGGAACTATGGCGACGATCAAATAGAAATTGTAAATAGCTATAAATATTTAGGTATGGACCTAAACTACGACTTGTCTTTTAAAAAGCATTTAGTCAACAAGCTAACAACATCGAAAATGGCCATATCTTCAACATGGTCTAAATACATAAATCACCCTAAGATCGCTAATAAAAACAAGCTAAAAATTTTTAATGCTGCATCTCGATCTATAATGTTTTATGGAGCACAAATTTGGGGTTATAAAAAACATGATGAGGTCGAAAAACTATTTAGATTTTTTATAAAAAAGATGTTATATTTGCCTTACAACACTCCAAACTACATGCTATTTTTAGAAACCGGGCTAAATTCATTATATGTCGATACTTTGAAGCTACAATTTGATTATATTAATAAAGTTCTTCGCATGCCTAGCCATAGATTACCACGTATGCTAGCAGAAAAAGTCATAGCAAAGCACACTTGCTGGGCTGAGGAGTGGCACATGTTATGCGAAAAAATTCAATTTGTCCCGGATAATAACGCTGATCCGTCCTGTATGCACTCGAAGTCAATTTTACACCTTTTAGAAACTTATGAACGAAATCAACTAATAACTGATGCGAAAAACTCTCAACACCATGATTTATATTCGCAGTTAAATTACTGTATGAGTCCTATTTCAACTTCTGAATTATCTTCACGTGATACCAGTTTATTAATAAAATCAAGAGGTGGACTTGTAAATATAAATGCTCGACCCTTCAGAAGTAGTTCAGATGGCCTTTGCACACTTTGCAACTTAAATGCATCTGAAAACACCTTGCATATAATCGGTGTCTGTCCTATTTATAAGGAATTCAGGATTAAATATTTCAACAAAAATTACCTTAGCCCAATCGAAGTTTTAAATATACTTAACTTTAACTTTAACTTTTTCTTTTTTATAACCAATCACATCTAATGTGTTAATAATGTTACCAAATGTAAATCTCTAAGATTTATTTTATAATAATAAACTAATTGTTAAACAGCTTTATACTTGCCAATCTGGCTCACAACTTTAAAGTTATGCCAGTTATAGATAATTAATTATATATAAATTTCGAATATTGTAAATATTATATATTTTGAATATCTATTAAATAAATAAATAAATAAATAAAATATTTCTTTGTTAGGATATTGTCCTAACAAATAATCTATAGTTTTTTTTCAAATTTATTATTTGACCCTTTCAGGAATGTGTTGATAGATCTATTTCGGGAATTTTCTAGGATCCCATCATCAGAACACGTTATAAAAGAAGTGACAACTCCATGGAAACATCAAACATTCATATAACCTAATTAAAACGTTTTACTTCTAAACACTTTAAGGTATACCAAGTTTATGACAGCGCAACAATAATGAAATACGAACATCACAAACATAGTCAGCGTAAATTTTTCGAAAAAGCCCCTCTGAGTCAAAGAGGCATTCTAAAATTTTTTAACTAATAAATTCTATGAACTTTTTTAAAGTTTTGCGAAACTTAATTATTTTTTTCGATTTTTTTATAAAAACCATAACCCAAATTAACCGGAAATATTTTGGGTTTTAATGATTATGGAATTGCCAAAGTGAAAATACCTCAATAGTTTTTTGGGTGTACGATGTGACTGCGCTTGGAAATTTTGAGTTAATAGTAAAATCGAAAAAGCATCAACAAATGTTAAGGACTTTAAAATTTATGGAACAAACAAAAAATATATATATACCATAAAACCGGCAAACAATTAATATTTTCCAAAATAATCGCGGTTTTCTTTTTAAAGTCTAATATTTGACAAACATTTTTTTTTGTGTATTTTTTATTTTTTGGAAAGTGGTTGGGGATTTGAGGCAAGTAAATTCTATTTGCTACCGAATTTATTTTCCGCAAATCTGTCGCCATTTGTTTAGTATGTAAAACAGAGCCAACATATTGTATGTAGGTACACGTAGAAAAAACTCACTTTTGAATATGTTTGCAGCTAATTTTTCAATGAACTATGGGGAATTTTTGGGAATTTTCTATCTAAAATTTTTAAAACTCAATTCAACATTTTCATCGTTTACCATCTCAGAATAAATTTTTTGTCTTCGGCATTCTTTTACAAATCTGGATAAGCCATCCTTTTAATCCTTTAAAACTATATTTTAAACTAAATTAACTCTTAGATCCTCTTGGTGTCAAAAAGTACAATATTAACATAACGCAGTGTATTTTTTATCAGGAAATTTTTACAAAGGGTCATTTTGACATCAAGAGCATTTAAGGGTTAAATTACTTCAGAATGTTTTTCTAGTGGGCTAATGTCAGATATGAAAAATAAAAAAAGATTTTATATTTTTTTTGTTCAAATATACATACACCCAAAAAACTGACTCGGTAGTCGCAACAGTATTTGTTGCCAATCGAATGCTTAGGTTGTCGCTACCGAATTTTTCGGTTGTAATAACAGTCATTAAATCGAAGCAACAGAAATTCTGTCACGATAATAGAATTTCAATGGCCTCAACAGAAATTCAGGTGATAACTACCAAAAAAATTCGGTATATACAACCGAACCCCTCGATTGGCTGCATATACGATTGCTACTACCGAATCTGTATTCTGGGTGTAAAATTCTGCAGTATCTCTTTTAATCTCAATGCTACATGGCACTCGGTAAGAAAGCTTTGACGCTTTTAATACATTGAAATAAAAAACGTCTGGGTAATTTTGGGCTTCAGGTCCACATGGGTTAAAGATGTCCTAAATTTTGGTTTCTAGACTTGAGTAATGATGATAAAAAAAAAACAAAAAACTGTACAAAAGTAGCTAGTTTTCTATTTTAAATATTTTATGACAAAAATTAGCCTTGTTATTACCACAACACACTATTTCCTCGAAACCCGAAAAAATCAAATCGCTGCCCTACCCACGTGCACTTGGCGGTATTTCTAATTTTTTTATTTTCATTTTCTGAAATGTATTTAACAATTTTATTGCTTTTGCTGAAGAAAATTTTTTAAAATTTTAAATGGGAGATTTTAAAAATAAAACAAAAATATTGTCTGTTTTCGACGTCACTTTATATATGTGGAATTTCAAAAATTTTCGGCACTGAGGAAAAATATCTTCTAAATCTTTTTTGTTTGACATCAATAACCTTTTATGTATATGTTAGCCGATGTGTAAGCATGGTTAGTGCATTCGCGCTAATCATTTATCTCTAACGGCGTAGTAATTATGGCAGTTTTAAGTTTCCAGAAAATTAAAAATATTAAAACCAGAGTTTTTGTTAAGATTAAATAATATATTAACGGCTGAGAGATAATAGTTTAATTTTGATATTCATGACGAAAACGGATTATCTTCATTCGATCAGTAAATTTTTTTTCAAAAATTATATTTTTCAAAATTGTTAAATGGATTAGCAACTTTGACCTCTACGCTCAAATAAAAAAGTTTGTAGAAAAAATTGTAAAACTCTTGATATTCCAATGTACAGATTTAGTACTAGTTTTTAGTACAAAATATAATTTAAGTTTTTACAACATTTGTAGTTCATTTAAAAAAACAAAGCACATAAAATGACTATACTATGAATTCACATATATGTTATCGGTTTTTGGGTTTTGTATAAAAAAATATAAAACAAATAAACGATTGTGAACTTTTTACTATATTTGTGGTTCATTTTATCAACAGTAAAAAACAAATTACATTGTTAGTAAAATTTAATGAAATGTTAGTCGTTATTTTTTCAAGTGAAATTTCATTTGTTTTTAACTAAATTTGAAGTGGCATTTACCTACACTCAAAAAAAAAAGTTTGTAAAGTCAGCAAAAAATTTTGCTGAGTCAGCAAAATTTTAGCCAGGAGGGTGCTAGCAAAAAAATTGCTAATGTCAGCAAAATTAGTATATTCAGCAAAAGTTTTGCTAACACTTAGTAGATTAGAAATAAAAAAGCCTTGGTAAAAATTAATAAATTTTTTGCTGAATTTTAGTAGACTGAAAAAAACGCAAAAAAATTGTAAAAAAATTGTAATTTAGTTAATATATTTGCTGAAAATCATAAAACATATTTTTGTGATTCTTTTAAAAATAATTTACAATAATTACGAAATATAAAAATTTTCATTTTCCCACATTGACGACATGAATTAATTTAATATCTGAAAATATAGAAATAAATATATATAACATAACAAAAATTTTCTTTCAACTACTTACATCAATCGTTGTCTAAATGATGTTTTCTTTTAAAGAACGCAACTGCCGAAGATAATTATAGAAACGAAACGAAAAAATAAACAAAAACAAACGAAACGAAAAAACAATCCTTTTTTTTGCAATAAGAAAGAGGAACCATACAAATCTACCTAAGATGTGTGTCTTTGTCTTTCGCTTTACTCTGTCTACATGTATGTATATGTTTGTTTGCAATTTGACCACACTAGATTATTAATCTATTAACATTTATTTTAGAAATACATATTAAATTTAAATATTTTCTTTTGTCCTTTATTTTATTAATAGACAATTATTTTCACAAGCCGGTGACAACGCAAAATTTAAGTTGTTTTAATCCTCAATTTTGTTTTATGTATGAAAAAGAGATATAAAAGTCTTCCATGGTTGATTTTTGTATATGTCTTATTAGAGTTGTACTTTTTAGTATCATTTTCCTCTTCTCTACTACATCTTGACATGGCGCGACATCTGCTTAATTGTGCGTATATCTTTCAATCTGGTTGTCGTCCACACTATTAATGTGCTTATCAGCACAATTTTTTTTAGCAAAATTAATTAGTAAAACATTAGTATATTAGTAAAGCATTAGTATAAAACAGTTAAGTGCTGAATAAGTATAACAAAAATTTTAGCTGAAAACACGATTTTAGCAAAAAATTTTGCTAAAAAATAGTATACCTGATTTACAAGACGTTTTACTAACTTTTGTACTAACTTATTTTTTTGAGTGTACATAATATCCCAAGTTTAGTTCTTATACTAATATATAAAAAAAATGCTGATTTCAGTAGTTATCGATTTCTCCTAGGAGTTACTTAAATTTTACTTAGTTTTAATAATTTTTTACCAATTTTTACTACTACTTTCATCTGTCCTAAAATTAGTTAATTTGTCTGTACAATTACGGGTTTTTCTCTACCTCTTACAATTTTTTTTTCATTTAAGAGTAATTGTATTTACTAAAGTGTCAAGTGTTTCCAAATACTTAAATTAAGTTTAAGTGTTTCGAGAGCAAATCCAAAGTATATAAATATTTGGGATAATGAAAAGTTCCATAAAACAGTCTTAAGCATTTTTCGACATGATTAGAATCAAATGAACGTTATATTTTTAGAATTTAAATAAAATATTTTTAAGTTCTTCTCCGTAATATTTTGACATGAAGAATTTTTCTAATTACTTTATTTATAATTTCAAAATTCTTAATTATACATTTTTTCTTTTAATTAAGTTTTTTGTAGTGAAATAATTAAATGGCCGCACGTGGTTAATGAATTAAATGCAAACTCTGACATTTACTCAACACGCTATGGCGTATACTTAATATTAATTTTTTAAATAATGAGAAAATACTATGGCGTATACTTGATATTAATTTTTAAATAATGGCAAATAATATCGCTCATACGTGGGTTGAATGCGTTTTTAATAAAGGCGAAAGAAACATGTAAAATAGTACAGTGGACGAAATAATTATGAGTTCACCCATGAAATAGTGATTTTTTTCAAAAACTTAAAAATCAAATTTACGACCCTTTGAGGTAACATATTTACAAAAAATGTTGTTGTATAACATATATAACCTTTTGTGTGCATATTTACAGATGCCTGAGAATGCTAAATCCATACCCATTAATCATTTATCTTTAACTGCGCAAAAATTATGTCGTTTTTGAGTTTCAAGCAAATTTAAAATATTAAAATTACAATTTTTGACTACATACAACAAAAGCTTCATGAATTTATTTATAGATCTCATTGCATTTATAAAATTTTAAAAAATATGTATATTACACCACCAAAAATATAAAAATACACTCAAAAATGTGTTTTTTAGGACATAAAAAGGAAACCGGGATTATTTTGGAAAACAGGAATCTTTTCCCGGTTTATCTTTTGCCGGTTTAATGAATGTTGGGGTTAGGGATATTTATTTGCATTAAATCATATTAAATATAAATTGTATATGCTTCTTTAGTATTAAGCTCATAAAATCTTTTATTTGATATACGTGTTGGCAGAATTAATACAGCGCTTTAGTTGGTGTTTGAAAAAATTACCGCTGTAGCTGATATGAAAGAAAAAAAATTTATCTTTTTTGTATTTCATCAATTATTTGCACGATTTTACAAAAGCATTTTAAGTAAACAAGTAAAAAAAAAATAATTTGGGGCATCATCTAATTATATTTAATAATATATAAATTAGATATGCGATGAGATCAAATTTGATCCGAAAATGAGAACAATAAATTGCATCCAAATACATCAATCTGTATCGAATTCGATACAATTGTAGTGAATTAGATCTAATTCGATACAATTAAATACAATTTTGTTCAATTATAAAATTTCTTCTGAACTTTGTCATCATACCAATTTTTGTGTATTATATATAACATTCAAATGAACATGTATCGATGGTATTAGATGTCAATAGTTCAACAAGAAGATTAACCCCAAGATTTAATTATGCCTTTTACTCACCCGTAATGAGATTTGTGAAGAAATCTCTTTTGCTGTTTCAACCACTGCATTCTAACAGTTGAAGAAAACTGCCAGTTAGTGTATGTAGACTAGTCGTAGTGTAAGTTAAACATTGTATATAAATAGTTTAAATAAAGATAACAAAAAAAAATTATATATTATTGTATCGAATTAGATATAATTCAATATTATTAGGAAAAGTTGATAGAAACATTTACTAGTTTTCAAAACATTTAAAGGGTCCGCCAAATAACTTTTTTTTTTTAAAATGGTATAAAAAAAAACTACTGAATATTTTCTCAAATTTCTTTTTTTATTTGAAAGTACAATCCTTCCGGTTAATAATGGAAAATAATTTCATTCAAATTGCTGCCTCGGCTGGCCATGCAGTAGCTTACACGATCGGTCCAATTTTAAAGCACGTTATCGATTGTGTGCAGCTGTATTTCACCCAATTTCTTCACGAATATTGTCCTTTAAAGCGTCACTTGTCTCTGGCTTGTTGGCGTAACACTTATCTTTGACGGCACCCCACAAATAATAGTCCAACGGTGTCAAATCCTCTTCAATTTTTGTAAACAAAAATTCGTTCAACATGGCCCGATAACGATCGCCATTGACTGTAACAGCCACATTCTGCAACATTACCATGATTTTCAATGTAATGTCGCAATATTTCCCAGCTTTGTTCAAGCATATACACAACCATAATCGTTCAGCGGAAGGATAAAACTAATTATCTGTCAAATCTGACATGAGCTAAGTGTTACCATTCACGAAATAAGCACTAGTTGAAAAAAAACGTTAGATGGCGGACCCTTTATATCAAATTACATATATCCAATTTCATAAACAAATATATCGGCCTAATCCTGTAACGAAGAATGGTTGATATACATATCTCTCGTTTTACTTTTTGCCATTTTAGAAAAACCTGCAGCACGATTTTAACAAAACTTGTTTTGATCGACAATAGACAGACAGGGCTTTTTAGCTATACCTATATATTTTATCCTTATCAACTCAAAGTCAAAAAATTTCTTTTTTTATATTTTTGATTTTTTTATAATGTTAAAAATGCATTTTAAATTTATAAAGAAATGGTTACTATTTTTGAATTAATCATCACTTAAAGCAAAGTACAAAATTAATGAATAGACAAAATCTTAACCCATTACGGAGCGACTGTCCCTTACTATTTAGCTTTAGTACTATATATCTCAGATAGGAGGAGCAACAATGCTCCAAAGACAGCACAATATTATTGAAGAAAGTAAAAAAAAATGCTATAACAGTGTAATCTAGTCAAAGTTGTTTTTGTAAGCTATTTCGGATGCATAGACACATACAGATTGTATTGATATTTTCACAAAAGTTGTTCAGATTTACAATGGCTACAATTTTGTCCTACATTGTTAGTGCAAAGTTATGATTCCTTGTAATTTATGCTGAAAAAAGTAAAAAAAAAAATAATTTTCTCCTATATTTTTTCAAAAAAGTGCAGGAAGAAATTATTTTTTGTTCAGTAACCTCTTCAATACATTGTTGCCAAATATTTTTTTTTATTAATTAATAATCATATAATTACAAATTATATACTATTACCCTAACAGAGCACTAGTTACTATTTCCTTCGGCGCGTTGTAGCGAAAACAGACCAGTGCCTCTGGTGGGAATTGAACCCACGACCCCCCGCACAGATAAGCCAGCACGCTACCAACTAGCCTACCGGGCCGCACAATTGCCAAATATAGTTAAGCCTGAATTAGCTGTTGGCCAAAAAATGAGGACACCTTTTTTGAATGGTGCACTGATTTTCAAAATCTCTTGAGGTCCATAAAAAAAAATGGTAGTCAAACTGGCCAAACCGAGTACAGGGTTTCACTAACCTTTGATAGTACAATCGAACCTATACTGTCGAGTCCGTGCATTTTTCCAAAAGTCTTCATTTATTGCACTGTGTTATAAGCATTATTGTAAATATTCACAAGTAAAAAATTCAAAATTAAAGTGCCAATGTAGAAATTGCGAACCGTACCAACCAAATAGTATTGGCAAATCTTTGCCATTTTTGTGAAACCCATCGTGTTAAAAATTACCAAAGGTAGAATTAATATTGCACTACGAAAACACTATTGTGTTTGCAAAGCATGTGTTTTGCCAGTACGACCAGCAAAATTCTTTGTCAATATTGTTTTTACCAATATTACAACCAATTAGAAGCATTTTTTTTTTTAAATATTTTATTTCTTTTAATAAACCAAACTATATTGCTGCTTTTTTTATAAGTTGTATTATACATATTTCTCAAAATAATTTAATTTAAGCTATTTGAAAAGCAACGTTATACCAACGGTAGCAAGTTTGCTTAAAACAAACGGTTCGTCACGGTTTTTAGAACAATACTGTCAAGATTGTTAATCCCACGTTCTGCCAATGCATAACCGACCTTCGCCGATGCTTTGCCAACACTATGCCGATTGCATTTTTTCTGCCATGTTCGTTGAGCAAAACAGTTTAAGATTAAATGCCTATGACATGCTTGGACGGCATCGTAAAAACGAAGTGTTACATCATTTCCATGAGCGTGAAACACTGCCAGAGGGAGACAGTACCCAAATATAGTAAAAAACAGTTGGCAGAAATACCAACAAAATTCAGACAACTGAGAAAAAATTTCATCAAAAAAAAGGTTCAAATAATTGTGGATGATGAAAAATACTTTTCGTTTGCTTGGAACAACAAAGTATTAATTTGGGATTTTATTCCGATGACTTCAAAAAAACTCCTGACAATTCGCCCAAAGCGAAGTTTGAACCAAAATTATTAATATGGGCAGCCATTTTGATAAAAGGTATATCACAATTTTACATCCAGAATTCAAAAGCTATGGCTTTATGTTAAAAAATGTTTAGTAAAACTGGAAAAATTTATCAGATATAGACACTCTGAAGACGACATATTATTTTGGCCACAACTAGCAAGCTGTCCTTATGTCTAAAAGACGTTAGCATGGCTTAAAGCTAAAAACATACACTTAGAGTACTATGTAGGTAAAGACCACTGCAAAAATAGCTAAAAACAAATGAAATTTCACATAAAGAAAGGACGACTTACACTTCAGTAAATTTAACTTACATTGTCATTTGTTTTTTACTGTTCCAAAATGAAACACAATTGTAGTAAAAATGAACCACATATGTTAGTATCGTAAAAAATAAACAAACATTATTTTTTTTTGTTAGAAAGTGTTTTGCAACCGTCAGATAATGACAATCGTAATTAATTTTTATATTAATTATTTTTTTATTTTTTTTTTTATTTTTTTTAAATAACAAAAAACTACTGTAAAAAATTAATGTAAAATCATAAAACAGTCATTTGATGTGGTTTGTTTTTTAAATATACTACAAGATTAGTATAAAATTTAGTTTGTTCTGCAAATGACTGACATTTACATTAAAAATAAAGAAATTGTATTACAATCCAAACAACTACATATTTTTAAAGCAGAAGTTCCCTGAGTGTACTTTTTGTACCGAAACACACAAATCCTACAAACGTCCCAAAAGCACTCCCAATTGCGTACTTTTGGGGTATTTTATGAAAGTGTATAAAAATGTTTGGGAAGCCAAGTGCCAAGTGAAGAAAAAAATTAAGAGCTTCAAAATTGTCCAACTACAAATTATTTGCAATCTGTATAAATTTCTGTGGAATAAAATGACCAAAAACTAGAATTTTTTAAAAGTTTTTATATGACTTTTGAGATATTAGAAAAACGGCAACAAATTTAAAAGGTTTGAGAAAAAATTTTAAAGCTCAAAAATCTTAAGAAAAAGTTGTTTTAATTCCCAAAATTTTTTTTTTTAAATTTTTTTTTTATTAATGCAATCTATCTTTTTGATATTAAACATTAGATTTGAGTTAGATACATATACATCAAATGGCTATGATCCATTGATTATACCATAATGTTAAGAAGGTTTTGCTGTGGTTATTTAAAGAGTTGTGTATCTCCATTCCAAAGATGAGAAATAAAAAAATTACAAAATAAGCAAATATGGGCAAAAATGCAAAAAAAAAGCTAAAGAGGCAAATTTATATTCTCTGGTGAAAACAGAAAATTTGTAATTGGGTATAATAAATAATTTTTACTAAATGTTTTAGAACTAATTTGATTAACTTCATATATAGAAAAGTTTTCGCTTTTTCTATTAAAACATATCCAGCGAGAATTCGAAAATTTGTAGGTTTTTCTCACGTTTCATATAAATAAAAATGTTTAACTTTCCATAATTTTTTTCATCACTAGAGAAGAGAAATTTGCAATTTTAGCTTTTTTTTTTTTGCATTTTTACCCATATTTTCTTATTTTGTCAGTTTTTTCATCTTTGAGCTTAAAACAGTTTTTCTTAAGATTTATGAGCTTTAAAATTGCCTTTTTTAGATTTTCTTCGCTTTAAATGTTTTTTCTCAAATTTGTTTCTTTTTCTCTTGAAAAGAGTGTTTTCTCACCTTTCTGCCGGTTTAGTATTTGTTGCCATTTTCTGATATTTTTTTCCCCATAAAAGCAGTGGATTTTGCAATTTTTGTCTTCTCTGCTTATCACAAACCCCACAAAAAAAAATGTTTTATTGCTGAAACCGGCTTAGAGTTGTAAGTCTTTCAGTATTAATAATTTTGCAAGACTTAATTAAAGCCGGACTAAAAAAAAATGTTAAAATGGAACTTACGACTTTTAAATCAAACAAAATAAATTATTTTTTAATGGCATTAAAAAATTTTTTGAAACACATAAAAATCTACTTTTGGCCATGAATTCCTTGTAAATTCCCATAGTGCAAGGATTAAAATTGTTAAACCTAATGTGTTGTTTTAGGCGTTGGTCAAAATAAAAAATAAAAATACTTTTTTACCAGTACTGTATTATGCATATAGTGGTACCACGTAAACAAGTTATACCCCTTTTTGACAATAATATGTAAATTAAAACGGTAACTGGTGCATTGCTTTATAATTTATAAAAACATCTTTTTAAAAACAATGCAACACCATCCGAGCACTAGAGTGACGAAGACCATTGGCTCTGGTAGCGTCATCAGACCAAAGCCTCTGGTGGGAATCGAACCCACGACCCCCGCACTGATAGGCTAGCACGCTACCAACTAGCCTACCGGGGCGCTTAACAATGAAACAATTAAAGCTTTTTTTTATAAAATACTAACTAAAATAGAGCATATAATTATTTACTCGATTATCTCGATTAATCGACCAAAAATTATTCGAGTTACTCGAAATTGACCATTTTAATTTACTCGAACAATTGTTTGATTGATATGCATCGATTAATCGAGTATCGGTTAACCGATTGAATACCCTAATATTGACAACATTAATGCTTCATTGTTTACATTCTTTAGAGTTTCATTGGATGTATTATTTGCTGCTTCAAAAGAATTCGTTCAGGGAAGCACAGCAAATTACCTTCCCAATTGCTTCATTATATGCAAGACGGTTAAGCGTTTTTTTTTTTTTTTTGGAAGCATACAAATGTAGTTACTGCTTACCGAATTGAGGTTAGTTTTTGCTGGGTAAAAAGATCTATAATTATTAAATGTTTTACAAACCAATAATTGTCGTTTACTAACAAATGTTGAATTGTATTTAATAACAACCAAAGCAATATGTTTACATGAAATAATTTATAAAAATTATATGAAAACAAATTGTAACGGCAAAAGTCGTCACTCGTTTTTGCCAACATCTATTTTTATTTTTATTTTATATTATTAAATGAATTTACCTTATTTTATATAATTTTCATACAAAACAATTAATGACTGAATACTTTTTAAATTCAAATTTAACGGGTTATTATCTCGCCCTCTAGCGTTCACTAGCGTAAGAATAATTAAGCACTACCAACTAATACAACACTATTATAATACTACTACGCATTGTTACCCACTTCTACTTATCACAACTGTGTGCTTTGTTTGTCTTGTGTGTTTGTGAGCGATCATTTTGTATAAAAGGCGGTGCCTTAGAAGATTTTAGTTAGTCTGTCGACAGCCCGCGTGGAGGTAAGACATAGTTGGTGGTTTGACTGCCTACACTTAATTGTCTTAATATTGGTGGTTTGACTGCCTATACTGGTAGGGCCTTATTGGTGGTTTGACTGCCTACATTTAATTGTCTTAATATTGGTGGTTTGACTGCCTATACTAGTAGGGCCTCATTGGTGGTTTGACTGCCTACAATACGCGAACTTTGTTGGTGGTTTAACTGCCCACACTGTTACTGACATTAGGGGACAAAGAGCTATCGTGATTTGATTGCAATTTCTCTTTGCCGCAACTGACTCAACTCATTGGACCCCTCGTTTAACCATT
Source organism: Delia radicum (assembly GCA_021234595.1). Classification (NCBI taxonomy): domain Eukaryota; kingdom Metazoa; phylum Arthropoda; class Insecta; order Diptera; family Anthomyiidae; genus Delia; species Delia radicum. The sequence continues at coordinate 139,571,257 of CM037854.1, forward strand.
AGCAGTAGTGAGAGTATTAGCGTTTGTCTCTCCCGAGTCAACGATCTCCCATATTTACCATTGAACCAGCGTCTTACCTACCATAGCGACTGTATCCTGTTTATTGTTTAATCGTCGTGTTTGTAATTCGTGTATTGTCGTAGCGTCGGAAAAATTAACAAATAAATATTATAACGTTATATGAAAAAACTTAAATGAACAGTGTTTCTCTCTCTTGGAAATAAATAAATGGTTTGTAACGAATCCTGGGCAGCCGCGAGCTCTGCCCCAGCATAAGGTGGAAAAACACGTCGTTACAATGGCGCCCGAGCAGGGACAGTAGTAAACTGTTTCCAACCAAGAGAGAAAATAATATAAATAAATAGAAAAAAAAGAGAGAATTTGTAAAATATACTCAGACAATAATACAATTCGTTGTGGAAAAAAAAAAATTTGAGTGTCGTAAATAAAAAAAAAAAAAAAAAAAAAACAAACAAATCGTGGATGTGTGAAATAAACATTAAAAACATAAATTTTATATCATAAAAACGAGCTGAGACTTTCGTAAATAATAAAACGGGATTTTAAAATTTATGTGTGAACGAAATACTAAAAACAACAGAATGCTAAAATCGACATGGGTTTATTCCCTAAAACGGGAGGAACTGATTTCATATTTAAGCGAATTCGAATTAAATTCCACGGGAAACGTGGAGGAACTCCGAAAGCGTTTTGCCAAATTTCTAGTTATAGAACATGATCCGGTCCGGTTTCAACGATTATGCGAATTACAGTCGAAACACGATGTTCCCAATACACCAAAAATTACGTTGCCGTTACCTCCAGAAGGAGGCAGTCATCAATCTACATCACCTGTTAAATCGGAAAGCGGACATCAACATAAGAAATCTCTTGTTGTTGTAGAACCGAAACCAGTCCCATCAGAACCAAAGGTAGCGGTGATAGACCAGGTAAGAAACTGGGGTCTTAAATATGATGGAGGTCAAGATCCCCTGGGATTTATTGATAGGGTAGAGGAATTATCAGAAATGTATGGGGTCCACCTCGACCAATTACCCCAAATAATGCCGGAATTCTTCCGTGAAAAGGCACTTACCTGGTTCCGGAATAATAATAAGCCTTGGCAAGGATGGAAATTATTTAAACACGATTTTTGTGTATTTTTCCTTCCCCCGCGTTATTTTGAGAGGTTAGAAGATGAGATTCGCAAACGTGTTCAACGTCCTAGAGAAAAGTTTAAGGACTACTTATTGTCATTACAGAATCTTATGCGACACAGTAACCTTACTGAGGATCAAAAACTTGATAGAATTTTTCATAATTCTCATCCTGATTACCAACTGTATATACGAAGAAAAGATTTTTCATCACTTAACGACTTAATTGAATTAGCAGGTGAGTTGGAAAGTATACCAACAAATTCACAACAACACCGGGGTGAAAATCGCCGCATGCTAACTGGGCCAATGAATAGTAATAATAATTTTAACAGCAATAATTATAATAATGTATTTTGTGTAGAATGTGGACATCGGGGAGTCCGCACTGAAGATTGCTGCTTACGAAGTGCGGGAAATGCCGTAGGAGGTCGTCAACATTGAGGGATGACGGTCCTCCTAGAAAGAAAACCTCATTAAACCGAACTTCTCTACAGAGTGAAGAAATGAGACTGACTGCGACCGTGAAAATCGGGGAAGAATTGGTTACCGCTACCATCGACACAGGAGCCACCAAGAGTATTATGAAATCAACCTTTACCAGATACTTGAAGGCTAAGCCTACCTTTGTAGATGAAGATGTGGACGTGGTTCTGGCTGATGGATCAATAAAAGTGGTCACAGAGGGAGCACAATACATTGTAACCCTCGGAAATATTACAGCTAGGTGTACTTTTCTAATTATGCCCGAAGCAACGGAAAATATGATTCTTGGATTAGACTTTTTACGAAAATTCAACACCACTATTATATGTGCCGGTTTAACTTTAATATGCGAACCTAAACATCCAAGTAGAGAAAAATGCATGGCTATCGTTGAATCTTTTAACAACAATATTGCAGAGGTGAGTGAGAACAAAATAAACTCTAATGATATTTTAAATTCGGCTAGGTCAGACGAAGAACGTACTTATCAAATTTCAACGGAACACACTACTAACGAACAACAACAAATAAAAAAATTTTTGGAAAATGAGTTGCCGAAATTTCAAAATCTTCACGGATTTTCCAACATAGCTACTCACAAAATTATTATGAAAGACGATCGCCCCATCAAGATACGCTACGCACAACGGAACCCTGCAATGCAAGCCATAATCGATGCAGAAATAAATAAACTAATTGCAAAAGGAGTTATTGAACCTTCCCACAGCCCCTACAGTTTTCCTATTACCTTAGCAAAAAAGAAGAATGGAACCTGGCGGACATGTGTAGATTTTCGGCAGCTCAACCTCAGGTCAGTACCCGATGCTTATCCGTTACCCCCGTATTGACACAATCTTAAATCGACTACGTAATGCCAAATATATAAGTAGCCTGGATCTTAAAGACGGATATTGGCAGATTCCACTTGATAAAGATAGCAGAAAATATACCGCTTTTGCCGTGACTGGCCGTGGTTTATACCAATGGCGTGTAATGCCGTTTGGGTTACATTCAGCACCTGCCACTTTCCAACGAGCCCTAGATAGTGTAATAGGACCTGATATGGAACCTCATGCCTTCGCTTATCTTGATGATATTATAGTGATCGGTAAAACATTAAAAGAACATTTAGCTAACTTGAAAGAAGTCTTTCGCAGGTTAAGGGCAGCAAATCTAAGAATAAATCCGGAAAAATGCGATTTTCTAAAAAGTGAAACCAAATATCTAGGACATGTGGTTAGTAGTGAAGGCATAAAAACAGATCCAGATAAGGTAGCAGCAATATCACAAATGCAGTCGCCACGAAATGTAAAAGAAGTTAGACGATTTCTTGGAGTCGCATCATGGTATCGACGGTTCGTTCCCGACTTTGCCACAATTTCGCAACCAATAACTCAACTGCTGAAAAAGGGTAAGCATTGGAAGTGGGGAATTGAACAACAGTCAGCTTTCGAAACTCTAAAATCAAAATTAACTGAGGCCCCAGTATTGGCCTGTCCCGATTTTACAAAAACTTTTACTTTACAAACTGATGCAAGCGATTATGGTCTGGGCGCCGTTTTAACCCAGGAACTCGATGGTGCAGAAAGAGTCATCGCTTATGCAAGCCGTCATCTAAATAAAGCAGAAACAAATTATTCTGCCACCGAAAAGGAATGTTTAGCGATAATATGGGGCATTCGGAAAATGAGACCATACTTAGAAGGTTACCAATTTATTGTATTAACAGACCATTTATCCCTGAAATGGCTAAACTCGATTGATAACCCTTCCGGTAGATTAGCAAGATGGGCTTTAGAATTACAACAATTTAACTTTACCGTTCAATACAGAAAGGGAAAACATAATGTCGTCGCCGATGCCCTATCCCGTCAGCCGTTAGAAGTACTAAATATCGCCAGCGTTCCATCGACAATAACAACGACAACAGCGCCTAACTGTTCTTGGTTAGAGAAAAAAATTGAAGACGTACGCAAGAGTCCTGAAAAATATTCTGACTTTACTATAATTGGAAATCAACTGTACCGACATTTTCCACGCCACCTAAACGATGATGATTGTACACCCTGGAAGCTGTGTGTTGCCGGACCTTTGAGAAAACGAGTGCTTGAAGAAAATCACAGTAATGCGGCAGCCGGACACCTGGGTATTCGAAAAACTATCAACAAAATAGCCAACCGTTATTATTGGCCCGGAATGTTTAGAGACGTAAGCCGTTTTGTTCGCAGATGTGAACCATGTCAGCGATTTAAGGTCAGCCAACAGCAACCACCCGGTGAAATGCTCACCCGTGTACCCGAAGAACCATGGTCAACCATCTGTGCCGATTTCGTAGGTCCTTTACCGAGATCCAAACACGGATGTACTATGTTACTTGTATTCTTTGACCGGTTTTCTAAGTGGACAGAACTGGTGCCACTAAGAAAAGCTACTGCAGACGGTTTAGTAAAAGCTTTTCGGGAACGAATTATTGCCCGATATGGTACTCCAAAAGTTCTTATCACAGACAACGGCACTCAGTTTACATCACGCATTTTTCAAAAGTTTTTAGAAGAAATGGGCATTCATCAACAGCTTACCGCACCATACACCCCACAAGAAAACCCCACGGAACGAGCAAATCGTACAGTTAAAACAATTATCGCACAGTTTTCTAGTCAACAGCACACCAAGTGGGATGAATTGTTACCTGAAATTATGCTTGCTATGAACACCAGTGTTTCCGAGTCAACAGGGTATTCTCCAGCTTACCTTACACAAGGACGAGAACCAAGACTACCAGGAGCACTATATGATGAGGTTACCACCGGTACAGGAGCACGAAACCCCAGCCCAGGAGAACGCGCAAAAGAGATGAACGAAATTTTCCAAATTGTAAAAAGAAATTTAACCAAAGCATCACAGGATCAATAACGACATTACAATCTACGACGACGGTCTTGGAAGCCAAACATCGGGGACCAAGTATTGGTTCGACTACACCCGCTATCAAAAGCTAGCGAAAACTTTGCCGCAAAACTTGCCCCAAAATATGGAGGGCCTTATTCCGTCCAAGAATTTTTGTCCCCTGTAATTGTTAGGCTCAAAGGGGGGAAAAACTCTGAAAATCGTACTGCACACATTAGTGAAATCAAACCCTATATTAAATAATATATTAAATATATTTCAATTTTATTAATATGATTTTTTTTTCTCTTTCGCCTAGATACTAGAAATAAAAAGAAAAACAACATGAGCGAACAACGGAAGAGATTTGAAAGGACGAAAAAAACAATTTCAACGAAGAAAGGAGCGAAGAAAAAGCTTCGGAAAATTATTAACAATCACGAGTATCAAATTATTATTAATAAGAGCGGAAACATTAGTTATTCCATTAGGCGCCATCGGGGAAGAGGTGTAATGTAACGGCAAAAGTCGTCACTCGTTTTTGCCAACATCTATTTTTATTTTTATTTTATATTATTAAATGAATTTACCTTATTTTATATAATTTTCATACAAAACAATTAATGACTGAATACTTTTTAAATTCAAATTTAACGGGTTATTATCTCGCCCTCTAGCGTTCACTAGCGTAAGAATAATTAAGCACTACCAACTAATACAACACTATTATAATACTACTACGCATTGTTACCCACTTCTACTTATCACAACTGTGTGCTTTGTTTGTCTTGTGTGTTTGTGAGCGATCATTTTGTATAAAAGGCGGTGCCTTAGAAGATTTTAGTTAGTCTGTCGACAGCCCGCGTGGAGGTAAGACATAGTTGGTGGTTTGACTGCCTACACTTAATTGTCTTAATATTGGTGGTTTGACTGCCTATACTGGTAGGGCCTTATTGGTGGTTTGACTGCCTACATTTAATTGTCTTAATATTGGTGGTTTGACTGCCTATACTAGTAGGGCCTCATTGGTGGTTTGACTGCCTACAATACGCGAACTTTGTTGGTGGTTTAACTGCCCACACTGTTACTGACATTAGGGGACAAAGAGCTATCGTGATTTGATTGCAATTTCTCTTTGCCGCAACTGACTCAACTCATTGGACCCCTCGTTTAACCATTAGCAGTAGTGAGAGTATTAGCGTTTGTCTCTCCCGAGTCAACGATCTCCCATATTTACCATTGAACCAGCGTCTTACCTACCATAGCGACTGTATCCTGTTTATTGTTTAATCGTCGTGTTTGTAATTCGTGTATTGTCGTAGCGTCGGAAAAATTAACAAATAAATATTATAACGTTATATGAAAAACTTAAATGAACAGTGTTTCTCTCTCTTGGAAATAAATAAATGGTTTGTAACGAATCCTGGGCAGCCGCGAGCTCTGCCCCAGCATAAGGTGGAAAAACACGTCGTTACAAAATTTAAATCAAGTCCAAGTTTAACATTAACATTTTTTATGTTAACGTTTAACAGTAACTGGTATTCAGATCGATACGATATGTTTTTTAATAATAAATTATATCTTGATTAAAATATGCAGGTGTCAGTAATTAACTTGTTTTGTTTGTTAATTAAAATATGAAATTAATTGCGTGCATTGAGTCAATCAAATCATTACATTTGATTAAGTTTTGAAATTAATATGCTTTTTATTTGTATTAAAACATGACCATAGAATTAATATCAGAGTGTGACGGTAAAAAAACATGATTTTTAAATGCCGTAGTGTAGGTTTTACTCTGGTTGAGTAAATATTTTTCAATTTTCAGAATTTTGAATACACCCTTAAAATAATAAATTATCGACAAAAAAAAAAAACGGACTAAAATATTTGTAACTTAGTTAGTTTTAATCCGATTTTAAATATCTGAACGGTTCTGGAAAAACGTATAGTTATGCCTCCCAAAAAAATATGTATATAGGCAATTTCACCGAAGACCGGGCAAAAAAGGTAATTCTTTGACCTTGGGTGTTTCGATTTGATTTAAATTTTGCATTCAGAAATCCTATGGCGCCATTCAAAGATTGGCGTTTTTAGTTTTTAAAATTTCGGAAAATCCACGCTCGAAGCTCGATTTAGTTTTATTGAAAAATCCGAAATATGCAAAAACATAAAAATAATCTCGATGTATATAAAAACGAAAAACTAACAAAACTGTAAAAAAATATTACTTGAGCCGAAGTAAAAACTAATTTTTTTTTTAGTAACGTCAAGATGCTTATTAGGATAATACCCTAACCACGTGCTTGATTACTAAGAAGACAAGAATGGAGCAAAATTAATGATTAATAGATTTTTTGTTAAAGTACTGGCTATTATGGATGCTCTAGCTTTTCCAAAACTTCGGGTTCTAATGAGATCTCTAGCCAGATCGAAATACTAGTATCAACCTAGCTAATATGTTTGATTTGCTTTATTTTTGTAAATATACAGAGGTTGGAAGCTCGTTATAAATTACAAATAACATAAAAATATTCTCGATGTATATAAAAACAAAAAACTAACAAAACTGTAATGCAAAAAGTGTATTAGATTGTGTAATTGGATTTTCTTTAATAATTATCGGATCATCATTATTTAAATTGATTAGAATGGTACACTCGACTACTGTTTTTAGCGGAATGATTTTTTTTTCTCAGCCTCAAAAAGAAATTTTAAGATTAGTTCTGTACTTAAAAGATAAACTTATTTAATTTAATATTATGTTTTAAAAATTTGATGTTTAACCCTTCCAACTCCATGTTTCTTTCTATAAAAAAATTTGATATTCGGTAGCAAACTTGGGCTTGAAAGGGTTAAATATTTAACTTTTTAAAACAGAATATTTTTGTAAATTCTTTCACGTAAGGAACATTTCAGCTTTTAAATGCTGGTGTAGACCAAAATTATGCCACGGAAATTTAAAAAATATTTTTTCCATTATCTACTCCACATTAGGCAACTTATCACACCAATTTTGTAAAAAAGTTCAATTTATTAACAAAATACACTACGATAACCAACTGTAGACGCGTGTAGGATATGAAAGATACCATCAAAAATTTGTTTATAATAATTTTTCTTAAATTATATGAAATACTTAACAACGTGTAATGGATTTTGATAAAAAAAATAATATTTAGTTCAAACTTTGAAATGCTGAGGTGGACCAAAATTACTCTACATAAATTTTAGTAGTCTTCTTTCCTTAATCTACTCCACATTGAACAACTTTTGACGCCAATAAGATTAAGGCCTAACTGTATTGCTGCTTTGTGTATGTATTTTATTATACATATTTCTTAAAATAATTTAATTTAAGCATTTTGAAAAGCATCACTTTTTTTAATTACGAATATTATGCCAACTGTGGCAAATTAGCTCAAATCAACAGTTGGCCCCAGTTATCAATCGGATATCAGGACAATACTGTCAAGATTGGTAATCTCATGTTCTGCCAACGTATAACCAACCGTCGCCGACGCTTTGCCAACACTGTGCCGATTGTAATTTTCTGCCTGGGGGGTCGAATAAAACATTTTAAGACAAAATGTCTATGCCATGCTTGGACGGTAGGAACAACTACCACGTAGCACAATATAATCCATATTTAAACGGTTAACTGGGTTAACTGGGATAAAAAGGAAATTATGTCCAAAGAAAATTTATCGCAGCTGAGCTTATTAAATTGAAACAATCGACGGTTAATCAAATTACGCCATCAAATCAATGCCAACAATTCGCAAAAACTTACTTTAAAAGAACGTGAAACACTACCAGAGGAAGACAGTACCCAAATATAGTAAAAAAAAACAGTTGGCAGATTGGTATTTGTGACAACTGAGAAAAAACTTCATGAAGAAAAGTTCAAATAATTTTGGATACGTTTCTTTTGCTTGGTACAACGGAAGTATTAATTCTGGATTTTATTATGGTGACATGAAAAAAACTCCCGGAAAAGTACGGTATTCGGCCAAAGTCAAGTTTGAACCAAAATTATTAATATGGCCATTTCGGCCAAAAGTTTATCACAACTTTACATTCAGGACTCAAAAGTTATGGCTGTAAACTCGGATGTTTACATTAATAAATGTTTAGTGAAACTGGAAAAAATTATCAGAGATAGTGATATTATTTTGGACATATTTAGTAAGCTGTCACTATCTCAAAAAGACGTTAGAATGGCTTAATGCAAAAACATACCTTCTGTACCGAAATACTCAAATCCTCCAAACGTCCCAGAAGCACGTCCAAATGAGGACTTTGGGGTGTAATGGTTGGGAGACCAAGTGCACTGAAGAATTGAAGAAAAAAATTAAAAGATATGTATAAAAATTTACATGAATGTCGTCCAAAGCATGTGAATTAAAAAATTATAGTCTATACAAAGTTATAAATAAAAATAACTTTTGTGAAAAAATAGTTAGTTTTTTTAATTACAAGCATTATAAAATTGTCCATTTACTAAACTGGCATAGGTTCCTGTACCTTTTTGTCACAAAAAAAAATGTGGACGTGGTAGGAAAAACTAAAATGTTATTATACAAAAAAGTGTAACAAGGACTCTATTCACTCTATATTACACGTACTTTCAAGAAAAATAGAGTAAATATAGCAAATATAGCATTAAAAAATAATGGCGCCAAAGTTGAAAAAACTAAAAAAAAATTTGAACATTTTAAATATTTTGTATAATATTTCCATATGGGTTGCTAAAGTTAAAAACATACATATATATAGCGCATATCGAACCAACTGTCCTCATCTTTTACGCTTGATGTATGAAAAGGCGCAAAAACTTTGCGGACAGTCCCCAAAGTAAGCAAATGTCCCTAAACTATGCGGGGAACAAATAAATGTTCCTAGAGTATGCGCTGTGCATACATATATATATATATATATATATATATAATCGCCAGTAGGCGCGTTAGAAAGGTGAGCTCATTTTGATCAATTTACAAAAAAAAATCTCCAACATTGGTCCAACGGTGCAAAAGTTACGGGCATTTTTGTCGAAATGTTGGAGCATTTTTCCATTTTTTTCATGATTCTGTCCAAGAATATTACTTTCATGGCCATTTTTTTGGCTCAATTTTTTTTACTTACGCAGCTTACGAACCTTATGTTACGACTGGACTGATTTCCACTACCGGAAAGTTGAGCTCAAAAATTGCTGATAGTGAAAATCTTCCGGTATGTAATTTTTATAGCTGATTCTTTACCATTTTTCATTCTATTTTTTAGCTTTTATGTTTTCTTTTCAGGTGGTAACCGATTTTGAGGAAATCGTTTTGGAAAATATGCCTCCTGGTGATTTAAATCCAGAAGAATTATCTACTGATTCGAGGTACTTGATGTTAATGGCCAATGCAATTTCTAATGGTGTGGTTCCTGCGGACTTGTCTCACATTATGTGACAACTAATAATCCAACTGAAAATTTAAAAATTCTGGCTAACTATATAATAAAAGTATACACGCCAATGTATTTCAATGTTAAGTATTATAGCTCTGCCGCATACGGTAGTACATTACTTTTTAAATTTATTACTTGGACACGATTTTTACCACCGAATTTACTTGGAGTTGTAAATACAGTAATTCAAGATAATCCATATTTTGCACACTCAGAAAATGTCTTGCTATCTATGTTGTTTGATGATAGAATGGAAAAACGAAACATTGCTATAAAGAAGATTTTACATTACCGAAGAGATATTGTCGACCCAACGGAACTTAGAGTTTATAAAAAATCTCTTATAAACTTTAATTGTACGGAATATACAAATATGATTGATTTAAATGACGACACCATTTTATTCGAACCACCGTTTACGCAAAGTTATTCGTATGAACATTTGGAGGGATATTTAAATTACGAAGTGCCACCGTTCGATGATCCACAAATTCCTTTACACATTCAAGGAACGGAAAGACATGTCCAATTGCTGGCTGCCACTGCTAAACGAGTTGCAGGAAAGAATGTAGAAGGCGCTATGGCGACGACATTAGAAAGCCGTACGAAAACACCCAGACTTGAAAGCAAACAAGACTTTCAGAAAAAATAATGTTTTTTTTTACATTTTGTCTTTTACTACACTCAAATTGAATATTTTTTTTTGATAATAGGTTGATAGATACACTCACAATATTTTATAGTTAGAAACAAACGAATTTGTACATTAAAACTATAGAAAAAGTTGTTAAAAACAGGACTACTGATTTTTCGTTTAAAACAATAGTAATTTCCAATTATTTTTAATTGTTAAAAAATTAACTAAAAATATCGATAAAAACAAAGTACTTTCGTTTATTTTAACTATTAAAAAATAATTGCTTAATCCGTTAAAATAAACGACGTTCGTTTTTTTGACTATCAAAAAATTACCGAAAATCCATAAAAATAAAAGATTTTCCATTATTTTGACAATTAAAAATTTAACTCCCAAAACTTAAAAATAAACGATTTTTCTTTATTTTAACCATCAAAATTTTACCCCCAAAAACGTAAAAATAAACGATTGTCGTTTATTTTAGCTATCACCAAATTTAATTTAAAAGAAATAAAAATGTATTATTTACATAATGTATTATATACATAATAATATATGTTAGGATTTATTATTAAAACTAAATAATAAGATTAATTGAATAATAATTAATTGAGCGAATGGCGCCTAACATTTATATGGCAGCATAACGAAAAAGGATCACCTTTGAATTCATCTTTTACTATAATATGCAAATAACTTAAAAAACTATGTGTTTGTAAAATAAAAGACAATTAAAATCTAAAGAAAAACTATAGTGATGGTAAATAAAATATTTGGTTTAGTACTAAAGTAAAAAGCACTTTTGTAAACATTTTGGTACCTTTTGATTTAATTTAATTGTTAAGGTACTCTTGCAATACTATTGCACATATTACTGACAATTTTATTATCATTCAATGTAGCGAACTCAATATTAAATATTTAACACATATCTTGTGCAGACACAAAACCTTTTTGATTTTTTCTAACCTTCCAATATGACATACACACGGGTAATTTGTTGCAAACTAGCAAAAGTTGCACAAGAATATTGCTTAATTTTAAATTTACATTAAACATTGATGCGCTTTATCTTGTTTACCTAAAAAACACTAGACTTTTATCATATTGCTAATTAATTTTCTTGTATTCAAATAATCAGCTAACACATGTTCTATACTGCGAAAATTATAATCCTAACTTTTCGTTTTATTTTATATATATTAAACTTTGTTTTAACATATAAATTTGGAACAGTGAGGGAACTCCATCTATGTTCTAATATGCACATTATGCACCGTCAATACTGCTCAAGGATGAGAAAGTGCAAATTTGCATCGTGTGCAAATAACCACGCTGAATACCCTCAGTAAAATAAAAAAGTAAAACAAAATTTACTGAAACAAAGCACTTAATCGCCAGCTGGGCTACTTTGGTACTTTTTGGACTGAAAATGTAAATAAGTAATTTATTTACCATCCCCAGTTCATGCATATGAAAAACGTTTGAGAGAACTTTTAAAAAAAAAGATTACTGTGATTTTTGTGTGATTTTTTTTTTAAACAAGTAGATTTTTTTTAAACATGTAGATTTTAAACGAAAATATTAACTGCTACAGAAAATCCGTATTAATTCATAGTTTGTTTTTTAAATAACAGGCAAAAAAGTTGAAAAATATGTTTCTTTGTATTTTAATAGTTTATTCAGTTAAAAACAAACTTTACGGATTACTTTTTAAATAAACTACAATCGGTAACGGAAAATATATTGTGAGTGTACTTTATTATCTCTTAATTTGAATTTTTGTAGAAAAAAAAATAAAAAGGGAAAAAAATCAAAAAGTTGGTTTTATGTGTTATTTTGTTTTAGCAATATCGCATGAATTAATCAACCGAATTCGATAAATTTGGTCTTAAACTCTTCGTTTTGAATTGCAAATTGAATTAAATAATGGATTGAGCCAAAAAAATGGCCATGAAAGTAATATTCTTGGACAAAATCATGAAAAAAATGGAAAAATGCTCCAAAATTTCGACAAAAATGCCCGTAACTTTTGAACCGTTGGACCAATGTTGGAGATTTTTTTTTTGTAAATTGATCAAAATGAGCTCACCTTTCCAACGCGCCCGATCGATAGTTTTTGAGTTATGGATGTGAACGTGTTGGTAATATTTCATACGAACGTAAATTTGGGAAAAAATCTACCAACAAAAAGTAGGGGACTCGATTTTAACGATAGAGGTATGGTTCCTTCGGCAAATTTTCATGGAATAACCCATAGAATACGGAAATCATAGGGAAATTGGTGAATTTTTTCACTCCCTACAAATCGACCCGCCCTAATATATATATATATTAGGGCGGGACGATTTAAAAATCGCTCAACGTTCAAGGAAATCGTATTCCAGGGATCAAAATAAGAAACTTTGCCGAATGAACCATACCTCTAAAACGAATTCTGATGTCCCGAATTTTGACCCGTAGGGTGAAATTTTGAAAAATCCCACTTTGACCCATTTAGAGTGCCCCAATCGAATCCAACCCAATCGAATATATTTATACTCTATTTCTTCCGGAGAAGAAATAGAGACCTTAATCTTTTAAAGACTCCTCCTACTTTCTAAAATATCTCTATCCCTTTTTTAACTTAAATTTTAACCCCTAGAATGCTGATTTATGCATTAATCTGCTAGCGCGTCTACCGGAGAAGAAGTATCTCCCATAATCTTGGAGAGATTGCTCCTACTTTCTGAAATATTAAAGTGGGCTTTTTCAAAATTTGACCCTACGGGTCAAAAGTCGAGACATCAGAATTCGTTTTAGAGGTATGGTTCCTTCGGCAAAGTTTCTTATTTTTATCCCTAGAATACGAGTTTCCTTGAATGTTGAGCGATTTTTTTGCTTCCATACAAATCGACCCGGCCTAATATATATATATATTTGGAAATTCTAACTATACATCTCTCCAGTACCGTTCAAAACTTTAAAATCGCTGTAAAACTGGCTAAATTAAAAATATTTTAGTCTGTGGAGTCCTAAAAAATCGTTTTTTATCGACAACTACAAAATTTTGACGGTGTATTCAAAATTCTGAAAATTGAAAAGTAATTTACCCCACCAGACGTATAACATACACTAGGTCATTTTAAAAAGTGTATTATTTTTTTCCTATTTTATAACACCATATAATTAGCAATAAATATTAATTTAGCGACTAATCATTTATGTCAAAACATTATATATATTTATTACATTTTAAACTGAGACACTCCCTATAATACCAGAGTTTTTATGATATGCATTTATAATTCCTATCCTATTTATGATCCAAGTCTGTTAGTCAATTTCAAAAAAATATTCTTACTTCGTATTTGATTATCAGGTCATATATACAAGTTTGAGGGGAATTAAATCAGATTGGTTGGCAACGAACATTTAACAGGTGTTTTTAGTTTTTGTCTGTTACATTAATTAATTGAATTATCTTAAGTACCAGTCATTATTATCGGTGGTTAAACTACACCATTTTCAATTGTATTTCAGAAATTAGCAATTGTATTTAAGATTTATTAATAGCAATTTAGAAATAATTACTTATATTTCAGAAATTATCATTTGCATTTCAGATTTCCCAATTGTATTTTCGAAATGATCAATTGAATTTTAAAAATTATCAATTGTATTTCAGAAATCATCAATTGTATTTCAGATTTAAAAATTGTATTTCAGAAATTGTCAACTCTATTTTAGAAATTATGAATTGCATTTCAGAAATAATCAATTGTATTTCCGAAATTATCAATTGTATTTCAAAAATTATCAATTTTATTTCAGAAATTATCAATTGTATTTTAGAAATTATCAATTGACAATTTCTGAAATACAATTGATAATAATCTTAAATACAATTGATAATAATCTTAAATACAATTGATAATAATCTTAAATACAATTGATTATTTCGGAAATACAATTTATACTTTCTGAACTACAATAGATAATTTTTGAAATACAATTGTTAAGTCTGAACTAAAATTGACCATTTCTGAAAAACAATTGATTATTTCTGAAATACAGTTGATACCCAGCAAAAACACAACTTACCAAATAATGAGTCTTATAATCTAAACTCGAAGGTTTGGACCAGTGTTGCCAGGAGATTTGTTTTTTAAATCCCTACGTTAATGAAAAAAATCCCTTTTTTCCCTACAGACAGTAAAAATATTCCCTACATTTTTCCCTACACATTTTTTTTAATAAATGCAAAAATTTTGTTTTTTATCAGTAAATTATATTTACTTTTATTATAAATTTGTACAGTAATTCATTCAGGTACAATAGATTTTCATTAAACAAAAATAACAGAAAGTAAAAAATAACATAAAAACTAAAAATAAACGGTAAACAAATAAAAAATGCCATTTTCAAAAAATACTCGTATAAACACTTATGGCCTGTTTCTCGATTTCGAAAGAATGCTTTCTTTCGCTTTCGAAGCGAAAGAAAATTGATTTGGGTTTCTCTAACTAAATTTCTATGCAAACGATGACTTGAAGTACAAGTCGAATGAAAACGTAAAAGTTTTCATACAAAATTTGGTTTCTCTATTTCGAACGAGTTGTCAACAGTGCGAACGTAAATGTCAAAACCATTTTCATTTATGCAAAGCCAAGAGCACATGCAAACAATGGTGCCAAATGTTTTAACCTATTTCTCATTTTTCCAGTGCCATCAGATTTGTTGGTCTTGTTCTGTTACACTAAAAAAAATAAATGGTTATATTTTTCATTGTTTATTATAAATTCTAAATAGAATAAAATTTTTAATAAAAAAAATCCCTACAGTTTGACTGAAAAACAAAATCTGTCCTTTTTTCCCTACAGATGAATTTTTTGGAAAAAATCCCTACGAAAAGGGAAAAATCCCTACACTTGGCAACACTGGTTTGGACGCACTACCCTTTATATTATAATTCTAACTTTTTAGATTTAAAAAAGTACGAATGTAAAAAAAAGTATTATAAATTTTGTTTAAAACATGGTCGAGCCGGGAATCGATCCCGTTTCGTCATGTTAGCCTAAAGCTGTTATGACACTGTATAGTTTTTGTATAGTTTCAAGATGTATTGGGAGAAAGAAACAACATTAATGTGCGAATGAAACATATATACAATTTGTAAACAAACAGTTTTGTTTTTTTTTTTAACTGACAGTTCCAAAAAGAAACTGACAACAAACTTATTTGCCTGTGAGAAATGTCAAGATAAAGTTCCAAATTTTTGTTTGCACTTTTGACAGATATCCCAATTTTTCGCTGATTTATCGATAACAAAAGTATTTGTTTTGACATTTACTACAATTTGGCACTATGTGTTCGTACTCTTTACACTAGTTAAAAAATTGAGTAACAATATATTTGTACTGCTTTAATTTAGATTGTCAATACAAAAACTATACAGTGTCATACGGGCTTAAGCCACCGATGCATATGACATTTTATAGTTTAAAATATAAATTAAGTTTTCTTCAATGTAAATTCGTTCAAGATATACCAAAACCCTTTAGCTAAAAAAAACGAATTATAATGAGTCTAAAAATAGAACCTAGAAAGAAGTTGTTTCATTATATTTTTCCCGGAAGTAATAAGATGAATAACCTATTATTATTCACCAGTTATTTTTTGTATGAAAGTAATCCATTATAAGCTTCTTATTAGTAAGCCATTATATTATCATTTAAAGTAATGTCGAAGGTAATAAGTACTCATTACATTATAAGCAGTCATCACCCTGTTTTTACTTTGTAAATTCAGAAATGTATTGTTAACTATGTAATACAATTGATAATTTTTGAAATACAATGTATAAATCTGAATAGATTAATCTGAAATATAATTGATAACTTTTAAAATACAGTTGAAAATGGTGTAGTAGTAATACGTGTTTTTTAATAACAGTTTTATTACACTCATAGAAATAGGTCTGTAAAAATAGCAAGAAAAGTTACTAAAAATTAGTTAAAAATTACGTTGCAGAAAAATGTAGTAAAATCAATAGAATCTTCTTGCTAACTATTAGTAAAGTAAAAGGAGCAAAGAAAAACTGTAAAATCTACTAAATGTTAGTTAAATTTTCAATTGATTGCATTAAAACGGGTTTGCGAAAAATTTGGAGAAAAATTATATTTTAGTTAATTTATTTGCTGGAAATATTAAACAAAATTTGTGATTCTATTAAAAATAATTTTCAAAACGTTACAAAATATAAAAATGTATGAACATTGATGACATGAATTAATTAAATTAAATGTATATATAATATAAACAAAATTATCTTTCTACTATACAACCCTGTTTTTGCAATAAGAAAAGGAACCTTTAACAATTACCTAAGATGTGTGTCCTTAGTCTGTCTATCTGAAGGTATATTTGTTTTTAATTTGGCCACACTACATTAATAATCACTATAAAGACTTAGTTTAAAAATACACATTTAATTTTTATGAAATTAAAATTTTTAATTTTGTCTTTAATATAATTAAGAGACAATTATTTTGACAAGCTGGTGACAACGCAAAATTAGAGATTTTTTAATACATATTGGTATTAACTTTGTTGGCGTCCTTTTGTATGAAAAACAGATACAAAAATCTTCCATGGTTGAGTTTTTGCATATGTATTTTTAGTATAATTTTCCTCGTCTCTACTACATTTTGACATACCGCGACATCTACTCCATTCTGCGGATATGTTTCAATGTAGTTGTCGTTCACACTATTAACGTGCTTATCAGCACATTTTTTTTAGCAAAATAAATTAGTAAAACATTAGTTCAGATCAGTTAAGTGCTGAATAAGTATAACTAAAATTATAAATGAAAACACAATTACAGCAAAAAAATTTGCTGAGAAATAGTATACTTGATTTACAAGACGTTTTACGAACTTTTCTACTCTCTAATTTTTTGAGTGTAGATAGCATATTTTTCGAATTCAAAAACTTTTTAAAACCCCATATTTTTGTCTGCATAATAAATAAATAATTTGTTTCACTTTTAATTTTCACCCATTATCACAAAACACTTGAAAATAGCCAAATTCCATAAGGCTATAAAAATGAAATACCAGCTAAGTTTTCAAAATCATTCGGGGTGTTTGGTCTACTGATATTCTTGTTTTATCTGCCGCTGGCCTCGTTAGGGATACAATTTATTGTTGCTCAGTGTATCAAAAACATTAAAGAGCTGACAAAAAGTGAGTTAATTTCTTTAAATGCTGATTTTAACGATTGCGTTAATTTTTAAAAAAATATTTTAACACATTTAAATCGTGAAAATATATGGAAAATATGGAAAATGTTGGACCAACAAAAAAAAGAGAAGATATACAGTTTACTTTAAAAGATTGAATAATGAATCGGATTATTCCAACTGAAATTTGTTTTTAACATATTTGTTGTACTTTTTGTAAAAGAATATAAATTAAATTGAAAAACAACTATTAATGTGTGGGTCTTTTTTTAATTGTGAAGATTTTTTTCCAAAATCAAGATTTTTTTGTGAATGTCAAGCATTTTGAAAATTTGAATCGGGCAACCTTAAGTAATACCGAAATAAAAATGTAAAAAAAGCAATTACAACAAAGACATGTTTGTTATTATGTAGCCGGTATTAAAATACTTTTCCATTTTACATGTTTGATTTTGAAATATCTTGAACTAAAGTCAAAATTACGCTAAAGTAACGAAACGACAATTAAAAAAGTTATTTTGTTGATTAAACAAATATTAATGGGTAGAATTTTGAAATAAACCCTGTGATATCACAAGACACATGTCGCTATTGGAAACGTAACATCGTATCGGCATTTATGTGGGCGTGTTAGGTATAATGAAAAGGCAGTGTTGTCCAACCATGATTTAAACTTATTTTTATTTTATTAATTTTTATAAACTGAAAATATTTGAAAAACACCAAAACCATCTATTATAGTACTTCAATTCAACAAAAAAAAAAAAAAAATCGATCGCTTTTTGCGCTTTATTTTAATAACACTTGAATATTTACATAGTTTTATTAGTTTATAATAAAACCATTTGCATAACTATATCCAATTATTTTTCTAATACAAAGTGTTCACTTCACTTGTTCTTTTTTATACCGAATGTGAGACAATATAAAAAAATACACAAATACTGAAACGCGTACATCGAATTATAACAACTTCTGCTGGTTTGATTATCAAAATAATATTTTTATACTTAAGGAAATTCAACAATAAAAATTAGTAAAAAATTTTGTATTTTGTCATGTCAAAATAGGAAAATTGTGAACTAAAATCACAGTTTAAACTAAAAATTAATTAAAATCTTGCAAATTTGGATTACCAACTGCTTTACTAATATGTTTACTAACTTTTTTCTGCGAGTGTATGAACAAGAGTTAATATGTTTAGAAAATGTTTGCTACTATAATAAAATATTTGTGTCTGTAAAATACATAGCAAAGTACACTGATAACAAAAACTACTCATTAAAAAAATTGTTATGTTGCGTTAACCCTTTGACGACCATACATTTTGTGGGTAAGCGATTTTCACTTTCTTTTCGTGATTTCTTTGCTAAAAAGTAATAGTTATATCATAAAGTATGGGCCACCTGGACCCTGTCCTTACTCCTTCATTTCACTTGGTAAACATAACTGACATTTGAAAAAATCTTCAAATCGAAGTCGTCAAAAAACTATATGAAAAATTATCAACAAAACTCGTAAAAAAAAGTCGTATGAGTGTTGAGCTTGTGCGACAAGACAACACTCATACGCGTTAGTAACATATATTCATGAATATCATTGTATTTTATTTTGTAACGCAACAAATAAAATGTAAAATATTTGCAGATCCCACTTACGCCACGATCTCATTGATTCAAAAGATATACATATGTATATGGGACTTCAAAAATTGTCGGCACTTTGACCCAAAAAATTTCCAAGCTTTTTTTTGTATGACATGAATAACCTCTTGTGTACGTGCTAGCCGATCTTTAAACATGATAAATCCATTCACATTAAGCATTTATATTTAAAGGTGCAAAAATTTCGGCGGTTTATGTTTAAAGCAAAGAAAAATATTACAATTACATTTTGTGCTTGCGTGTGCCTTTAAACAACTTTTCATTTCATACCAAATTTGTCTACACACAGAGAAATAAGTGCCAACCGAACTGAAAAGTGTATTTTAATGGTAACAACTTATAAATTCAGTTAGTACAGTAGTATTTAGTCAGTATTTGCATTAGATTTCCGAATATATTTGGTGTTGCAACTAATGTTAAGTTGTACCAACCGATTGAAATTCATAATAACCGAATTTGAGTCGTAGTAACCGAATTTCAGTTGGCAAATAGCAAAATTTTTCTCTGTGTGTAGAGTTACTTTTAATAGACCGAAATAAAATGAAAAAAATTAAAATGGGGTAATTTTTGTCCCCAGCTAGTAACGCCTAAACATGAGATTGGGCAGCTATAAAAAAACCCGTGTCTCCTAAATGTTTACTCTCCACAACTTATCCGAAGTTCATTAAGATATGGCGATTCGTGTCGGGATACCTCCTTACCTGTGTCTAGCGACTTTTTGTTTGTGCCTATATTTCTGTTTATTTCTGACTTCTGTTTCTTCTTAGTGGTCCTCAAATTAGAAAGAAAAATGCATGTATGAAACCTCCCCCTCCAACCGTCCAAAACATGGGTCAAAAAATTGAATTTTTAAAACTTTTCAGCCCCTTTTTACCACTAAAAAATTTGAATAACCAAAAATGATTTGTTTGGTTTAGTTTTGATCATTAAATGGAGCTACACAGCAAATTTCGTTATTCTAGTTATTTAGTTTTGGTTAGTTTTGGAGATACGCCAAACGACCTTTTTTGTCGCGGTTATGACTAAAAATAGGACTTTGTTAACAAATATGGCAAGCATATTGCCCCGATGGTCAGTTTACACATATAATGATTGTTTTTTCAATTGACCAAGATGCTAATGAACAGATTTTAACAAAAATATAAAATATTACTGCATTATCATATATAGTTTTTCAAATGTGTACACTGTAGTGTACAAGGTTAGTGAAAGGGTTAACTCATTATTGGCACGTCATAGCTAAATATTTTTCAACCAAACTCTCCAGATATATAAAACCATGCTCCAGTAAGAAACAGTTTTGTATTTTTTTTTTGCCTCGAAGCGCCCTCTACTCAAAATATCAGCAACGAAAGATAAAAAAAAATGTATATGATATAAATTCTAGATGGTTGAAAATATTGTAAAAATTTAAATTTTGTATAATTCTGTGGACAAATCTTCATTCGAAAATATATAAGAAAATACATTAGCTAGCTTTTCTAAAACTTTGGGTTCTGATGAGATCTTTAGCCAGATCGAAATATTAGTATCAACCTAGCTAATATGTTTGATTTTCTTTATTTTTGTAAATTAAAAATAACATAAAAATAATCTCGATGTGTATAAAAACAAAAAAGCTTATTACTTAGCCAGAGTAAATATAAATAGAACATTTTTGGTCTTCAAAGTTTAGTAATATCATGATGCTTTTTCGGAAAAGACCCTAACCACGTGTTATATTACTAAGAACACAATAATGAAGCAAAATTGATAATAAATAGGTTTCTTGTTAAATCTCTGCTAAAGATTCTGTAGGCTCTAGCTCCTCTAAAATTTCGGGTTCTGATGATATCATTAGCCAGATCGAAATACTAGTATCAACCTAGCTAATATGTTGGATTTGCTTTATTTTGTAAATATATGGAGCTTGGAAGCTCGTTATAACTGAAAAATAATTATTTAATTAAATAAACTTTTAATTAAAACTTTTAAATTTGTATATATTTTGAATTCACCGATTTCCATTCATTGGCTTTGCATTCTTAATAAAGGGTGTTTTTATAGAGGTATAGAACTTTGAAATAGAATAAAACAAAGATGAATTTTTTAAATTGACATGAAATTTATAGATAATCTTCTGGCATTATAATTGAAATATGACTTCTGGCATATGACCGGCACGGCTGGCTCAGACGTAGTGTAATGAGGAGGTCGAATTTTCAATGACTTTTTCCAACATTTGCGGCCGTATATTGGCAATAACGTGCCGGATTTTGTCCTACAATTGTTCAATCGTTTCGGGATTTTTGGCGTAAAATAGCGATTTCACATATTCTTACAGAAAATAGTCTAGCGGCGTTAAATCACACGATCTTGGAGGCCAATTCACGGGTCCGAAAAGTAAAACTATGCGGTTACCATACGTTTTCTTCATTAAGTCACTTGTGGCACGAGCTGTGTGACATGTTGCGCCGTCTTTTTGAAACCATAGCTCCTGCACATCAATTGTACAATTAATGAACGAAAAAGTCAGTAATCATGGCTCTATAGCGGTGCACGATATCGGATAGACTGATTGGGGTATTTCTCTACGCTACGCTCTACAGCAGCAATGACTTCTTCTGTTCGCACTGTACAACGTCTCTGTGATGCCAAACCATAAATCATTTGACAGCTGATGGCCGCCAGTTAAAAAGTGTTGCCAACATTTTTTAATATTATACACCTCTTTCCGTATCTTAACAGCAAGCAAATTAGCAACTTTGAAAACTCAATATGTAAAGAATATTTTGAAAAGATTTGTAGAGCTAATGCCACATTTCTATGAACATTCTGCACAAACAATAATTGCAGACGATGTTGAAAAATTCCTAGAGGCGCACTGTGTCACGAGGGTGGCCAAAAATGGTCAAAGTCAATGTTAGGATTTGAACGTTTTTTTTTATTTATTTTTTTTTTAACACTCTGGTTAGATGATATCTAAAATATCATCTTAAAATGTTTACAAATTGTAAAGTTATAGTGGTTCAAAGTTAAGATTTGTTTACAGCATACGAAATTTATGGAAAAATCCCAAATTTAATGTTCATTTATAATACTAAGAATTTAGGTATTTGAATATAACGGCTACCAAAATTTGTAACAGGGTTGTAAGTGATGCTTCTAGTTATAATTACAACACTGTGTTTGTTTACAAATATTGATCATATGTCAGATACCGTTAGAAAAAAATAGTGGTGAGGCATTGTCAAGATTTTTCAGCAACCGTGAACTTTCGTAGAGAATTTAAAAGAAAGTAGAAATAACACTTTTCCTGTTTTTTTGTGTTTTTTAGCTGCAAGTATGTTTTGTAATATATTTAAAGTTCAGCTGCCCGATATTGCCCGAATTCTTTTTGTGATTGTTTTTTAGTGTCAACCTCGTTGCGGATTCGTACTATTTTTCAACTGTGGCTAGAGATAAACCAAAACAGACCCTGCGATGTTATGCGTTATGTTAAAGATTTTGTAGAAAATCATTTTAAACGAGTATTATTAGAAAGGGAACAACAGAAAATAAGGCTTACTTTTTTAAAATTTTCTAACAATTGGTCTAAATATCATCGCATGAGAGATAGATTTGAAACTGAGTTGAGTGACTGGCTAGATAGCGAATTATTTGGTGAATTCATTTGTAATGTAAGTTTCCGTATAAAGTTTTGGTTTTGCAATGAAAATACTTTTAAGAAAAAGTGATTTAAATGATCTGAAAGGGTATTTAGTTGAAAAGAAAAGATTTAACGACATAAAAACAGCGAATGAATCATTGGTAGAATCTGAAAGTGATTACAGTGATAATTGTTAATATACTTTGATTGCCTGTAATACTTATATATATTTTATGTATGTATGTTAAATATGTTATGTTAAATAAATAAAATTTATGTTTCTAAATTTGTTTTTACTGAGCGGCAAGGACTTACGTACTAAATTTACTTTTGTAAAATTTTGCTCTTATCTGATCACTTATTTACAAATTATAATAATTTTTTTATTTGGGTTGTATGGGAGGTGGGCGTGGCGCTTGTCCGATTTTTTGAAAATTGGAAATATGTTAAAATATTAATAAATATATTCACATGCAAACTGTCGCTCTTATCTGATTACTAATTTTAACAATTTTTAAATTTAGGTTGTATGGGAGGTGGGCGTGGCGCTTGTCCGATTTTTTTGAAAATTGGAAATATGTTAAAATATTAATAAATATATTCACATGCAAACTGTCGATCTTATCTGATTACTAATTTCCAAGTTTTAACAATTTTTAAATTTAGGTTGTATGGGAGGTGGGCGTGGCGCTTGTCCGATTTTTTTGAAAATTAGAAATATGTTAAAATATTAATAAATATATTCACATGCAAACTGTCGCTCTTATCTGATTACTAATTTCCAAGTTTTAACAATTTTTAAATTTAGGTTGTATGGGAGGTGGGCGTGGCACTTGTTAGACTTTCTCCAAATTTCGCATAAATACTTCTTTTCCTAAGAAAAACATTCATGCCAAATTTCACCTCCCTACTCTAGCTGCTTCTATTTTTGGCCACCCGATGTATGAAATCGCGACACAGTGAGGCGTATGGAGAAATGGGGTGTAGAATGTCAATAAAAATACATTTTTTGCAATCTCACTTGGAATTCTTCCCAGAAAATTTGGGTCAATTCAGTGACGAGCAAGGAGAACGCGTTCACCAGGAGATGTTAGCAATCGAAAAGCGGTTTGAAGGAAAAAGTCGCATTAGAATGTTAGCTAATTACTGCTGGTCTCTTAAACGTGACACCGATGTTTTGTCTTATAAACGTTGTAGATTAAATAAACATTTTTAAATTAAAGTACCTATATATTTTATAAAAACAAGTCGTATTACTGCTTTTTTCATTCAATCATAATATATTAAAAATTGTGTTTTAAGTGTTTGGAAAAACGTACCATAACTTTGTCAATTTTCAGCCAATTCAACTCATTTTAATCAGGAAAACATCTACTTTAAGAATATTGTTGCCTACAAAGAATATTCGAAAAAAACCCCCGTAGAAGTTTCAAAAGTTTGAAAAAAACTGAAAATTTTAGTTGTTATGAAGAAAATCTCTACATATTTATATTAATAATATAGAAAAAGTATATATATTTGGAAAGACGAGGTAATTTTCTTTTCAAACCGTTTAAAAATTCAAAATAGGTTGAAAAATTACTGAGTTATAAATGTTTGAATTCGGCAGTCGCAAAAAATACAGTTTTACCGTTATCTCGAAAATTTGGGGGTATATTGGAACTTCTAAAACTGGTTTCGTAATGTTCTCACCGAGACTAACAGCCTACACTAGGTCACTTTCAAATTTATTGCAATTTTTTTTTACCTTTGCGATGGAACTTTTTGTAAATATTATTTAAAAATTTAAAATATATTTTTTATTGTTATGTTGATATGAAAATGCCAAGATGTATTTCACTGCTAAAAATTCGTTTATTGATTGCATGTAATCTTTTAAGATCTCACCGATCGTAATATGAAATTTTCATATTTGTTTCAAGATATGTTTTTGGTGTGCCTTGAAACGTGTGCAATATACAGAAAAATTATATAAAAAAAATTGATTTTGTCTTCAAAAATCTATTTGATTCTTTAAGTCGGATTTTAAAAAAATAAGCAAAATCGATAAATATCGAAGCAAAAACTTGAACGCTAGTTTATTAATAATAATAATTAATTTGTAAATTAATTAATAACTTTTATGTAATTTAAATATATCACTTTAATTTACTTCTAGAGCTTTTACCGACCTCTTTCTCCAGATCTTTAAAAAAATATGGGACACATTAAAAGATCTTATGTTCCAAGGCACACTCGTTTCAATGCAGGCCACTTTTCCTTACCTGTAGTTAACTACTTCTCCGATACTTTTTTTCATTGCCTGGTATATTTTATCTTATTGAAGACACTTCTCGTAAAATTACAAAAATATTTTAAAATATGCACTGAATTCAAAAGTGTTAAATCAGCTTTATTATTATTTTGAAATCACATAATAAAAATGCTTTGAAACTCATTATTTTATCTTTTTTATTATATATTTGTGTAGCATATTTTTCTTGTTTTCATAAAAATATATGAATATTTTGAACTTAAGTTCGTTTTAAGTTTGTTGTACTGCATAAGTAACTTTGGTGCAAATGGTAGAGCGGTCTACTTCAATGCAGCAGATCGTAACTCTGATTTGTGTGTTCAATACTCGCTAACACCAAAATATTTTTTTTTTAATAGAAACATCCCCTAGAATATGCAGCACATTTTTATTAAATAAAAATGTTAATATATATTTGAAAAAGACCATCCGTGAACTGTTCAAAAAGAGCATTCATGCACTGTTTAAAATGCCATCCACCCAATGACACGACAATGTTAAAATCATTTGATTCACCACATCCGTATCAGTAGATGTGGTGTTTTTACTACTTCTTCCTAATTTTTTATTTTGCTGGGTATTTAGAGATATTAAATAATTATATAATGTACTATAATGTACATTTCCCTTGCCAAAAGAAATTCAAACTTAAAGCAATTATTTTCAAAATAATACACGTTAAGCCCTTCAGCAACTACTATTCATTCCGTTTAACTTTATTATTACTTTGATATATTCTTTAGACCCTAGATCTGAAAGATCTAGACCAAATATAATTTCACTTCAAAAATTATTAATTTTATATTTGACAAGTTTCACGCATAATGTCTGGATGTTTTGTTCTCGGATTGCTTTGATTTTAGTTATTGATTATAAAACATGTTCTAAGTTTTTATTTATATATACAATTTTTTTCATTTTGTATCGAAAAATAATTTTTGTGACACTTTCTGTATCGAAGTGAACGATTTTTATGTGAAATTCTTATCACTAATTTTCAATACATGAAAAAATTTTCGATTTTTGCCTTTTTTAAGGAAACCATAATCCATAATAATTAATTAGTAGAACTCCGTCTGCATCTCCTAGTTTCTGCATTTTAGTAAAAAACTGCCCAAAATAGATTCGGACATTTTTTCTCCTTTTGATTTAGGTTCTACAAGTTAAATTTTTAAGAACTAAAAGTCAGCTTGATTTTATATTGTTTAGATATCCCAGAATTCGAAAAGTCTAAAGTTATTTTCATTTTTCAAGTGCTAAAGGGAGTGACGTAATCCACGTTTATGTAAAAATTTTATCGTGTCCATGATTTAAGTTTAGTGACTAAATTTTGTATTGGATAGATTTCAAACCGTTCTCCTTCTTTTAACAACAAACACATTTTTTAATGCACATTCAAATATTTTTTGTATAAGTATACCAGGTATGTCCTACTCTTGAGATACCTGCAGTGATAGCTAATGTTAAAGAGTTTGAGATCTATGTAATCTATGGTATTGATTTTGATCTTAAACTTTAAAACTGTGAGCAAAACATTTTTTATTTGTTTTTTTAATTTTTCGACTTTAAATGGTCATCAATTCTTTTACAGCAAAAAAATGATTGTCATTAAAATTTCAGTTAAAGTTTAATTTGATGTCAAACACACTTTCAATTAAAAGATAAATAATATATATTAAATGTTTAGTTAAAAATTAATTTGGTGCCACAATTTAAATAAGTGTCATTTAAAAAAAAAAAAAAAAAAAAAAAAAAAATGGAAAAAAAAAAAATTAAACCTTTTTTCGAGATATGGACTTTTAGATTATTTTTGGAAATATTAGCAATTTTTTCAAAATTTGGCGATTTTTAAAATTTTTTCAACTTTGAGGATTTTTTTTATTTCGGTTATTTTATAGAAATTTGAATTAAATCTATCTACTAAAACTTTTGTTGAAATTAAAAAAATAGTCAATAACATATTTAATAGATATGATTAAAATCTTGCCTGAAAATAAAATCAATTAAATAGTTACAAATTATTTTAATTGATATTACAATTATTTTAATTTGACGGCATTGAATTTTAATTGAATTAACAAATATTTTATTTGAAACTTGATTTTAGTTTTTTTCCTTGTCATAGGCGAACATATTTAAATGTGATTCTTGGCATGTTATAGTTTCAAAGTAAAGTTCACATCACCCATTAATCGTTTTTCGCAATTCACAAAACCTTAAGAAATAAGAGGCCAATAAACTCAGCCTTGTCATTTTTTTAATATGTACTCAC
Source organism: Delia radicum (assembly GCA_021234595.1). Lineage (NCBI taxonomy): Eukaryota > Metazoa > Arthropoda > Insecta > Diptera > Anthomyiidae > Delia > Delia radicum. The sequence continues at coordinate 139,598,959 of CM037854.1, forward strand.
ATACCAAATTAGGTAGTAAGGTTTTAAATAAAATACACATTTGGTTATATAATTTTTTTTTTTTGTAATTTTTATTTAATTTTACAATTTTGTGTAAAATTACTTAAAAATATTTTAAAGAAACAGTGTAAAACATTAACAAAGTTTACTTATATATCTAAGATAGAATTACATTTTTTTTGTATAATTTTTTAATTATTCACAGTTAATGAGTAAGATATATAGAAAGAAAGATAGATAGATAGAAGACAGATAGATAAGACAGATACTTAGATCAGATGAAGACTTCAGAATATATTTTGGATATTGTTGAAAATGTGCCAGTGTAGCTTCTTGATTGTTGTTGGACTTGGTTTACAGGACTTGAAGATGATGTTGTTGTTAAACATTAAAAACGCCCATCGAAGATGTTAAAGATGTTGAAGAGTGTGGTTGGGTTCAGTGTGTGCTATATTGGAAGAAGTCTAATATATACTGAAGATAAAGAAGTTAGAAGGAGAGTAGTTGCTAAGTTAAAGAACTCTCTAAATGATAGAGCTAAAGGAAATTGGAGAATCCTCTTAAGAGAGTGGGTATTGGAAGAGTGAGCGGGGGCGGAGAGGGTGTAAGAAGAAATAACAAGTTTGGCATCATAATGTCATCAGTTGGTAGTGGCTTATAGTCTGGTTGTAGCAATTGTTTCGGGCAATTTAATGAGTACCAGGGGCGGCGGCCACATTTAATGAAGTGGCAGATGCAATATGACCAGCCAAAGGAGCAGTGTGGATAGCACCACGAGTCTTAGCTACATAAACACCAGGTCCATGAGCACCATGAACATGACCGGGTCCTTGACTTAAAGAGATACCGGGATGACCGCCCCAAGCACCATGAGCACCCCAGGCACCATGATCTCCCCATGGTCCTCCCCATGGACCAGCCCAACCAGCATGATCAACAGCAACAGCATGACCTCCCCATGGGCCACCCCATGGTCCACCCAAATGTCCAGCCAATGGTCCACCCAATGGACCTCCCCAGTGTCCAACGGGTCCATGAACAGCTGATGTCACATAAGATACACCAGGAGCATGAGCAGCTATTAATGATGATTGGACACCGGCAGCAAGGGCCAACATGACTACGGCAAAGACGAACTGGAAACAGACAAAGATAAAGTTTTTAATGAATGTTCTCAAAATTTTTAAAGGCTAAATGCAATAGCGATCATAAATTTTTTATTTAAATTTTGCACAACTAAGGTTTTTTTTTCAAGAAAATAGCTTTTATGCTGTCAAAAGTTTTCTGTAGCTGGTTTTTAAAATCAAAACTTTTCGATTTTTCTGAAAAAATATGTTTCTATTAGAAAAATCACGCAAAGCTACAATTTTGATGAGACACGGAAAAATGTTGAATATTTATTATTACAATACTGACCAAGACCTAAAGAAACTAATTTTTCTTTGTGTTTTATAGCATGAAGCTTTTTCAATTTCTTAATATTTTACACTGCTTTTTCTCTAAAGAAAGTATCGAAAAATTTTCCTTGTTAAAATTTTATCAAATTTTTAATCTTTATAAAATTACGCTCATGCTTTTGCTGCGTTTGCACTGCATTAAATTATATTGTTTCTAAAAAAATTTTAAATCTTTTGAAAAAAACTAAAAGTACATTTTTAAAAAATCATTAATGCTTTTTTGTTGTCAAAAGCTCTAAGATTCACTTTCCAAAAAAGCTCTGGAATTTAATGAACTTTCTGTATAAACATTGTCAGAAAGGCTAAGTTTTTATTGTAACTTTTACAGGGCACTTTTTAAAATTCTATAGTTTTTAAATTATAAAGAGCTATTTCATTTCGAAAGACTTTATATGGAAACTTGACTAGATTTAAAACTTAATTGACCAAATTAATGTTTTGGGAAATTATTATTATGGAAATTCTTAAACATCTGATTTTTTTTAAATGAAGATCTCGAGATCTAAAATGTATCCAATCCATACAGAGAGATTTTTGTTGGACGAAAAATAATAAAATTTTCAGTAAATCAATAAAACTTTTCTTCAGAATATAAACGAGAATTTTCCTGAAAATACTGGAAAGCTTCATCCTTTTTATGGAATTTCTTTATTGAGTGTCTGATACTTTAAATTAATAAAATGATATTTTTCATACCGTTTTATGAAATCTTGCATTTCAATAAGCGAAATCCAAAACAATTTCCTTGATTTATGGTAAAAATGTATTATTTAAATGTATTGCAGTTTAAAGCTTTTTTAACTAAAAATAACTTTAAGAAGTTGTGTTAGAAATTTAAATGCTCTTAAATTATTGAAATCTGTGCATTCTAGGAACTTGTCAAGTTTTTATGATCAACTTCAGCCAATAATACCGTAAAATTAGCTATTTTTAATTGCAAGATTAGCTTCCTTGATAGTTTTTAATTTTCACTGATATTTATGATATTAAAAGCTCAGCAATTTTTGTAAAATTAAACGCTCCATCATATCTATGAAATGATTTATAAATTTATTGAAACGTGTAATTAATGCAATAAAACATGTTATAGCAAAACAAACTATAAAGCTTTTGGTTAATATGGTAAAGATGTTTTCATCAAATAAATTGTTTCTTTTAAAAAGCTTACACACACAGAGAAATAAAGTGCCAACCGAATTTAAAAGTGTATATTAAGGGTAACAACTTATAAATTTAGTTAGTACAACGATATTTACGTTAGATTTCTAAATATTTTGGGTGTTGCAACTAAAATTTAGTTGAATTAACCGAACCTTGTTGTGAAAATTAATGTTAAGTTGTGCCAACCGTCTGAAATTCGAAATAACTAAATTTGAGTGGTAGTAACCGAATTTCAGTTGGCAAATAGCTACATTTTTCTCTGTGTGCAGGTTTTACTCCAGCTGTAAATTCTGTTAACGAAAGCCAGTTGCTTTTTTTTGCTTTACATGTGCTTTCTGTAAAAAGCTCTAGAGCAATTCTGAGATTTTTGAAAATATATGTGTTATTTTTAATAAAACTTTCAGAAGTTTTAACTTTTTAATTCAATTAAAAGGAACAAAGGAATATTAGCAGGAAAATTAAGACTCCTCTACAGAAAAATTCTCATATTGGTCTTGGTTTGATTATTTTTTTTTTTATATGAAAATCAACTCAAGGATTTCCACTAAATTTAATAAATTTTATATAAAATTTGTTACATTTCTATACACCATTTCAACCACGATATTATACTTTTCGTAACAGGAACATAATTTTATATTTTATATTAACGTTATTATCCTTTTTTTTTTGTTAGAATTTAAATTTTTACACTTCATTTCACACTTTTGTTAAAACTTTACCTTCATGTTGTTGAAAGGATTAAGAAGTAGAAATAAGAAAAATAATTAAAGATATTTAAAACTGAACTTAAAATAGTGTTCAATGAATGCTTTTTGATTTGATTCTGATGTTGTTAGCAAAATTATACCAACTTTTATACTAAAAAATTATTTGAGTTTCAGAGTCAAAGTTTTCTTTGCTGTGTGTGGCACTTGAAAAATTTTGCCACACCAAAAACCAGCAACAACAAACATACAAAAAACAATACTTTTTAGTTACTTTAGATATAATAAAAATTGAACAAGTGGTGGAAAATACTAAATAATAATAACCAGAGCACCTCCAACACCACCACCAAGAGCAATATTATATGAAAATCAAACAACATCAAGTTTTTTTTGAGTCATAAAAAAAAATAAAAATAACAGCAGAACAGTCGGACATTTTTACCTAGGAATTTTTCTAAATACCGAGGAATTTCTACAAAAAGTAAAGGGGACGGTGACTTTGAATACTAAAAAAAAAAAAATTTTTAAAGTGGTCTGCACATTTTCCGAAAATTTAACATTATGCACCCTTAAGGAATTCATATTCATAGTTTGACTCATCTTCATGGTGCTTTTTATATAGAAAAATTTGCAAATGCAATAAATCTGATTTCATTTTGTTGCACGGAGAGAATTCCTTGGACGAGTTTTAATGAAACTTTTTTACTAAACTAATGAAGTTTTCTTCACAATATGAATGAAAAACTTCTTAAACTTCATGAAAATGCTTCATAGTTTTAATGAAACTATTTTTAATGACACTTTTTCATTACTCGTATGAAATTTTTAATAAATAATATGAAAGTATTCATAAAATTTTATGAAAACCTGCAATTATCTCAGTGTGGAATCTAAGGACAAGACCAGTAGTACACTAAGGATATTATGTAGGTGAAGACGGCAGCAGTTGTAGTCTTAAACAAATGAATTGTAGTAAAAATAAGCCACATATGATAGTAAAATATAAACAAACAATTAATTTTTCATTTGTTTAAATAACAGAAAACGATTGTTAAAATGAATGTAAAATCATAAAACAGTAATTTGATATGGTTTGTTTTTTTAAATGAACTATAGGGTCAGTAAAAAATTAAATTTGTTCCACAAATGACTGACGCCATTTACATTAAAAATAAAGAAACTGTATTACACTCCCATAAACTACATATTTTTAAAGCAGAATTTCCATGAGTGTATTATTTATGGTAGATATTGGATTCCCAATGCTTAAGTAAGCGTTTTTTCTAATTATTTCTGGTTTCGCGGATTCTATCACTAAACAATTAAACGAGGTAATAAAATATTGACACAGTATTAACAGTCCTTTAAGAGGAATTATATTAGTAAGAAAAAAGTTATATTATCAAAGCATTTTTTATTCAAAAATCGCAATTTGACTAGCATTTGTCATGGCACCATATCTTTCCAGAATAACCTCTTTTCCTATGCTATGTATTTATGTTTCGGAATTTTCAGCTAAAAATTTTAAAATTTGCAAACGTTCTCCTAACAAAACCCTTCGTATTTTTCCCAAAAGTAGTGTTTTTGGTAGAAAAACTTTTTCGAATATAAACATTTTTGGACGATTTTTTGAAGGTAGTTGAAAGTTGGACTCCGTGTCCATCTCGGAAAGATATGCTGCATTATACAATGGTTAACAAATCGCGCGTTTTTTAAATGAGGCACCATATTAAAATAATTGTTTTCTTGATGAAATATCTATTAATAATACGCTCTTTCTACTACCATTTTTAAGGTCAATTGCTTGTGTAGCGATAAAATTCGCTTCAACAGTAAAGATTTGGAAAAATATGAAAAACCACTAAATAGCGGGTCTAATACAGTTTTTATATTATTTTTTTAATTATTGAAACACACATTTTTCAATCAAATTATAATAATTGTTCCCTGAAGAAGTTACACAATGTGGAGACGAAATATTGGAAATAAATAATTATAATTTAAAAATAACTAAAGAATCTTAAGCTCGTTTAAAATAAAAAGAATTAAATAAAAGAAAATCAAAGAAAACTTAACATTTTTAGAAAATTATTTAATCGAAATCAAATAATTGTCAATTACGGTTCTATAAAATTTTATTTGTGGTAACCAAGAGTCTTTAAATTTCAACAGAAAGGAGTCAGGAGTCACACTGAACCAAAAGTAGTAAGTGAAATCAACATAAAATTATTTATTTATTATTTATTTATTTTTATTTATCTCTTAGAGCCAGTTTTTGGGAGGACGATCAAACTTAGTTTTACTGCTGTTTAGTTAAACCTTAATAAGATATAAACTGCTTCTACGCCTACATGCTGTTTTTCAGTGATGGTTTAAAAAATCTCAAATTAAATAAGATTACCATATTCTAAACCAAAAAAAGTAATGCCATTTTCAAAATAAATATGGTAGCACTTTCGAATGTCAAAAATGAAAAACAAACAAAACAACGCGCGTAGAAAAAAATGTTTGTTTATTTTGTGCCCAACAATTAAATATTTCTTTTGTTTAATATTGGTTGTAATTAAATATAAAATGGACTCTTAAATAAATGTAAAAATGGAAGGCAGCAGATGGAGAAACAAGTTTTCAACAAGAGATATTCAATTTTTAATTCAATTGGTGGATAAAAAAGGCACCATCGAGTGTAAAAAAACTGATCGCATTCCTAAAAGAAATTTGTTAAATAATTTTGAAAATCCATAAAACTAAATAGAAACGCTTACCAAGTAATTGGACAAGCGGAAGCGCTGATAAAACTCCATATTAGTATATAAATGAAAATCATTTGGACGAGTTCGAATTGTACTTGGTTTTCTGAATATGGTTATTTTTAAATTAGCCTAAATATCCGAATCTCTATAATCTTCATCATCTGAGGAAAAACAACATTTTCAAAAATTTCTTATTTATTGTTTTTTTTACTTTTACTTAACAGCTGTATAATTTTATGTATAATTTTCATTCTCAGCTGTTATGTTTTGACAACTCAAAACTTAGTTTAAACCGCCAATGCTGGCCGGTTAAACTACAATTAAAATAAAATAAACTTGATCTCAAAAACAGCATTTTAAGGTTAAACTTCGTTAAAACTATAAACAAGGTTGAACTACATCCCAAAAATTAGCTTTTAATGTTCAGTGCAAAGAATTAATCTTATATGAGAGCACTGAATTACTGGAGTAGTTACAATGAATATAGTTTCAATTAAACATAATTAAACATTTAAATACTAATACTAATACAAAATTAAAATAATTGTAGAAAACATAAATTGTTCTAACAAGAACGTTAATAAAAATTAAGTAAAATAAGCAAATTTTTTTATTATAAAGTAAATAAAATATGAAAGTAGTACAATGTTTTAAAAAAAGTTTAATATAACATTTTTTAAATATTTTAGACAAAAAAAAGTTACAAGAAAAATTAATTGTAATAATCAAATATAAATTTTTTAAATTCGTTCCTGTAAATGATGGGGAAGATGATTCCAAATACTAATGGTATAAATAAAAACATGTTGATCCGAAAAATGAGTCCTGTGCGGTATTTGAATAATGTTTTTTAGATAGATAAGATCTTTATTTTTTCCAATATAAAAAAGTTGCAAAATATTTCTTATTAAAATAACTTATTTAATATTTAAAATAAAGATAACATTTCAATATTAAAGTCTTGGAGTTTTTGTTTAAAATCCTTGTGCCAAAAAATATTTTTTGATATTATTATCTTCGATAATTTGTGAGGCAGTCTGCTTCTGTCGTAATCTAATATGGTCTTTGAAATATATTGGAGATATAGGCTGTATGATTAAAAGTGACCCTCTTCTTGATTGGTTTCCAAGGCAATAACATAGTTGGTAGTGTTATTTATCAGCCTCAAAATACGTTTTGTGAAAAATCTTTGCAATTTATCAATATTGCTGAAACATGAATTTCCCCATACTTGTGCACCATAGCACTGAATAGATCTACACACCGCCAGGAACATTTTCCACTTAGCTTTTAAGGATACATTACATCTTCCTAAAAAATTCTTCCATGTTACAAAAAAAAGAAAAATACTGACTTTGGCAGCATCATTTTTGACACTCACATGTTTGGAGTAAGACATTTTTGGAGTTAGAAGCATTCCTAAGTACTTATACTCTGATACCACTTTGACAATTTCTCCATTAAAACACCAACTTTCCCTTGAACTGAGTTTACCTCCTTTCTAAATACCATTATTTCTGTTTCAAAGTAATTGGAAAGTTCGGTACCAGTCCATACCGCAGATTTCGTGTTCTGGTAAACTTTTTCTATACAATTTATCAGTTTTGTGGACAATCCAATTTGATGTAGCTTATATAAGAGTAATTTTCGTGGCACTCGGTCAAAAGCCGCTTTAAATTCTACAAAAAATGGATATATTTTTCGATTTTCCGCAAATTTTATGTTAACTATAGGTGTGAGGTTATAAATGTTGTCGATTGTAGAATATCTTTTCGAAACAAAGCTTGATATTCATTTAATACTTTATTACGATGCGACCATTCTAATATTCTTTCTTGTATTATTCCCATCATTATTTTTGCACAACAATTCATGAATGAAATGCCCCTGTAGTTATTCGGTTGGTTCAGATCTTCTTTTTTTATAAATGGGAAATATAATACTTTTTTGAAAAGCATCGTAACTAGTTTTTCCTTCTAATATTTGAGTGAATGCAATTGTTAAAGCTTCTAAGTAATTTCACTAGCCTCTTTAAGGGACTTATAGGGAATCCGGTCTTCACCAGGCGACTTATTTAACTTTGCTTTTGTCAGTTGGTTTTTCACTTCAAGTAATGATATAGGTGCATCAAGATTATCTTCCACAATGTGATTTTTTGCATAAAACATATCTCCTGATCTAACTATAGGATTTAGAAGTTCTTTGAAGTATTGATGAAATCTTTCGACACTTACATCACAACCAATACGATTTTCCTCCTGTCTTAACTCTCTAGCTAATGCCCCAAACATTTCACTATCATTTACTGTGTTCAATTTTCGATCTACTTGATTAAAATATTCGCATCTTTTCTTTTTACATAAAATTTTAAAAATATTTTTGTTTTCAGGGTGTTTCTGCTTATCGTTGTTGTTTTGGGAATTTCTAAAAGCTTTTAACGCATCCATAGATTTATCTCTTGCCTTTTTACATTCCTTGTCAAACCACTTATTTTTAAAAACAATTTGCTTGGGATTTACTATAGGATTTGGATTAGCTTTCAAAATCAGGTTGTTTAAATCTTTTAATTCAGGTTGCGCTATTTGTGCTTTCAAAATGCATAGTTGAATGTCCAAATTATTTTTAAAGACTGCTTTATTCTGAGGGTTCCACTTTAGTTTTCGTGGCAGATTGATATTTGAATAATACGATAGCTTCTTTCTGATCTAAAGGGTATAATTTGATCATACAAATATTGTGGTTGACGTGTATTTATTATTTTATGGAGGTAAATAAGCGATCTACATTTCAGAAGGTTCTTGAATGGTACTCCAAAGAGCTGTTTAGAATAATGCGAAATTCTACAAAAACGGCTAATAGCAAAGACGTATCGTGTAATATTATTAAAAGCTATTTTCAGTTTACTCAAACTAGAAGCATCACAACCAGAATACAGTTCACAGCCATATAATAAAGTAGGTATTAGATATGTTTTGGCCAGAAGCATTCTAACCTCTAGAGGAATAAACCATTATGTAGACCACAAGTTCCTTAACATTCCATTAATTTTTCCAGTTGTAATACTGACGTGGTCACTCCAGAGCAGATGTTTATTAAATGTTACACCAAGGTTTTTAAGAGTATCAAAATATTAATTTTTGATTGACCCAAAAAGACATCCGGTATATAAGGAGTACTTTTTCGCTACTTCGAAATAAACATACATTTAGATGTATTAGGATATAGACATAATCCATTTGATGAAGCCCATACTCTTATATTTTTCAGATCAACATTGATTTTGTGTACACAATCGTCAATGTTCGAAACTTCGCAACCGATGTAAAGTTATACATCATCATCGTACATCTGAACATGGCAGTAGACTAATTGGGTTGGAAGGCCATTGGCATAAACCGAATATAATGAAGGACCTAAGATTGACCCTTGCGGTACACCTCTGGTTTACTCAGCGCTACTTGAGACAAAATTTGCATTAAAAACAGATTCTGATCTTCCTGTTAAGTACGAATACATCAGTTTTGTGGCAGGAGTTGAAAAATTGAAAAATTTACTTAGCTTCAGTGCTAAAATATCAGCATTAACTGTATCAAACGCCTTGGAATGGTTCAGAAGAATTAAGAATGCAGCTTTATCATCATCAAGTTGTGATCTCATATATTCCGAGACATCAATCAAAGCGGACACACAACTGTGTTGTGGTCGAAATCCCGATTGCTGTGAAGTGAGCAGGTTGTGTTCTTAAATAAATTCAGTGATTTGATTATGCATTAGACGCTCTAAAACTTTAGACGGATAAGGCAAAATTGCTATAATATAATCCTGTTCGATTTTGGAATTGGGACAATCTTTGCGTCTTTCCATTTGGTAGAGAAAACTGATTTAGTTAAACAAATTTGTAATGTAAGGCAGTATAAACGGGAAAATTATTTTGATAAATTTTGGATGCACACCATCATAATTAGTAGCATTGGATTTAATGATAAGTTAACTTTTATATACCTCAGCTTCATAAAAACAAGAAAACTGAAATTCAATGTGATGGTTAGTTCTTATGTGGTTTCTGTAGTAAGCAACGTTAGCATCAGACTTTAGTAGATCAGTAAATTTTATATTTAATTCATCGACATTTATTTTTAAAATTTGTTAAAATAACTAATTTCTGTTAATACATTTGACGATATTTCGTCAAAACAACAATCAACAAATAGTTAAACGTCAAAAAATACATTTACTAAACAATTTGTTAAAATTAAGGACCGGTTTTAATTTTTGTATCGTGATCACCCATTTATCAATTTAACATAGGATTTAGTTGCTTTCATCACTGTATTTGGTTCAGTGTACTTAAAAAGCTGCATTTGCATGCGCTAAATTTTAAAGTAATTCTGTGAACAAACTGTACCATAGAGCGAGAAATAAAGTACGCCACTGAACCATTAACCTTATTAAAAATACGAGCCGTTATAATGCGTTCCCAGTTTAAATACGCAAAAAGTGCTGGGAAAAGTATATTTCACACGAAATCTATTTAAATAATTCCGTTTAAATGAGTCCCGCTTAAATGCGTTCCCCGTTTAAATGATTTCCTTAGGCTAAGTTAAATAAGTAAAGTAAGGACGAACTTGATCGGTTTAATGCGTCTTGGAAAATATGAGTTTTTAAATGAAACAAATCGATAAAATGCATATGATGTGAGCAAGATTATTCAAGTTCAAGATCATTTGTTTTTTGTTGAACAAAAAACTGCACAATGTTTATATATATATTAAAAAATATTTATCATCTGCTAATTTAAAGCAGACTTCATATACTGACAGGTCTTTACATGTTTCATTTCGCCTCACCGAAAATCTTCGGAGAACCACTGTAGAAGGGGTAGAAGATTTTATCCAAATTGGGAAGGAAAAAGATCAACGCTTCACCCGTATTGTTTTATTTACCCGATGAGAAGTAAAAAACAAAACTGGAAGAATTAAACTAATTCAAATCAAAAATAAAACGTTTTAAACTAATAAACATTTCAACATTTTTTTGTTCAACACAAAATTATGTTAAAAACTTTACTTATTTTTAACTTAAGCTCAATAAATTGAGCAAAAATTTCCTCAAATTAAAGAAATCAATATTTTTAAGCAAAAAGGTTGATTAAAGAAAAATAATTTATTTAAATGCGTTTTTTACCCATTTATGTGATATTTTTCTAAATGCGTTATTGCGCATTTATCCGTCGTTTCGGATAAATGATTCCCTGCTTAAGTGCGCCGAAAACTCTGAATTTTTTATTGATCATTTACGATTATTTGCTTAATTTTATAAAACTTTTTCATGATGGCGCTAATTGCATTTAACTCTTAAATCGTACGATATTAAATATTTTAAACAAATTTTTGAATATAAAATAATATATTAGTCGGAAAGTTGTTAAAATTATCTAATTAGACTGTTCAAATCATACAAATATAAGCCTAAACCGTCTTTTTATTTTTATATCAATATTTGTAAGAAAAACAGGGTGGCCTTGATTGAATTTCACTTAATGTATATTAATTTGTTTCACAATTTTCTCCATGTTTATTTTGCGAAAAACAGTTTAACAAAAATTTATACATTTTAAAAATAAATAAATATTTTTGAAGTTTTAAAATAATTTAAAATAAGTTAAATACTTAATAAATAAATAAAAAAAAAACGTAAAAGAAATATTAAAATTAATAAGGGAATGTACCCCAATGTCGCCCTACACCTGTGATTTGGACTACATTGAGAAAACTCTATTTACTTCAGTAATGCATTTCTTCATAGCTTTAATGAAAATTGTCACTGAAACTCGTCCATTGAAACTTTTCATAAAATCTATGAGACAGGTTTCATTAAAGTCAATATTTATGAAATGTTTTTAGAACTAATGAAAATTTTTCCGACAATGAACTGTTTATAGAATTTATGAAATAGTTTGATAAAATTGTTTAATATTAAGAAGTTCCGTGAATTAATAAAATTCTTCATGAAAGTCTTGAAAAATGCATTGGAACTAGTGTATCCAATTATTCGACATTGGCGGTTAACCGGTTCAGGCATTATTCGAAAAATCGCCAAATTTATTAACCGGTTATTCGGGGCTGTTAACCGACAAAATTGGCGATTAATCGCTTAAAACGTATTTCTAAAAAAATATTTTTTTTTGTTAAATATAAAGTGTTTTTTGAGTATGATGCAAAGCATCCTGCGATGTTTTAATATAACATATCTCAGCATCTTGGGATTTTATTTTAGAGGAATCCAATGGCGCTTGAAAAACTAATATTTTATCAGCAGGGCTAGTTGTTTTATAGAAAAAATTTAGTATTTAATAGCAAATATGGGCTTGAAAGGGTTAAAAATTAAATTTTTAAAACAAAATATTTTAATATATTCCCTTATATTTGACGTACAGAAAAATCTAAAAAATTCAATGTATAGTTTTTAAAATACTGACGTTTAAAGGGCCCCTTAACACGACATTTCTTACCAGCGTGTGTTTGAACGCACGCTTAACATTTCTTCTTAATAAGAAACATAGATTCATATAAATAACTAAATGTTTTTGTGGATTATTTTAAGGTTTGGTTTATTACCAATAAAAAATTTTGTTTTTGGATTTTTTTCAATAAATATATGGGCGGCGTGGACTTACACGACAATGGTGTTTCCAATTACCGTATTGGCGTTCGTGGAAAAAAATGGTGGTGGCCGCTCTGGGTCCAATGTTTGGACAGTGTGTAGTGTGCTGCTAGACGTATAGAGGTCGATAGGCATGGTAAAAGAAAAGATGTTCCCTAGCTAGCTCCTATAAGTGGTTCTCAACCCATGTTATTTCAGCACAACAACATATAAAAATCCATGCCAAAATTAAACAGAGCTATATTAAAATGAATGTAAGATGTTAAACCGACAGCTTAAAAAAAATATTCAGAAACAATTACCAAAGATAGATGTTAATTCTTTGGGGGTACAGTATTCCCACCCAATGACTCAAGGTCAACACCATGACAATCTGAGTACCCTGTATTTATTTAAGATCGTCCCTAAAAATTGATAGGCGGTTACTTAAGCGAGTTCATTCTCTAAATTGATTGACATTCCCAAAAAAAAAAAAAACTTAGAATCTCATTTTTATATATTTACAAAATTCATTTATTAATAGTAATAGTAATTCGTAAAACAAAAAAAAAAAACTATGGACTAACATGAATTATTTAGGTGTTTATAATAGCAAGGTAATAAACATACTGAAATCATAATATTTGTTTAAATTTAAAGAACTGATATAAACAGAAAAAAATAAAACCTGACTTGGAATGAATAGAAGTGGACTGTTTTACTAACTGAGAGTAAATGTTTTGTTCCTTTGAAAATGTAATTTGTTTAAATCATACTTAAATACTCACGGCAATTACAACTGCAATTTCGTTTTAAGTCGTTCCATCGATGGGCCCAGCAATGAAGATGACTGCAATCGGTGTGTTTTTTTTTTTTGTATTTAATTAAACCTTTTTTTTCTTAAAATTGGGCTAAAGAAAAAAGATATTATTACTGAGCAAAACATTAAATTCTCTTGTTAGGTTGTATAATAGATTCTATGGAAATAAAATACACCCATAGAAAAATGTTAGTAATATAAAAAGAAAATATACTGATGTAATTTGTTAGGGGAGATAAATATTAATTTTGATTTTATAATTCATTTTAGAGGGAATAAAATACTATCATAGAAAAATGTTAGTAGTATCGCAAAAAAGAAAAAATACTGATATAATTGTTAGATAAAAAAAAAATTGTAATTTAGATTTTATAATATAATTTGAGGAAATAAATTACTCACAAAAAAAAAAGGTTAGTAATATTCAAGAAAAATTATATTGATATAATTTGGTAGAATATAAAATTTAAATTGGTAGAATATAAAATTTAAATTAAATTTATAATTTAAGTTGAAGGAAAATTAAGTGTTAAGGGTTTAAGAAGTAATTAAATTATAAGAATGAATTTAATTTAATAATTTAATGTTATTAGGTAATAATTTAATTTTATTAAGTAATCATTTTAATGGGGTTATTAAAGAACGGTTTTCGGAAACTTTGTCTGCGAATGTTAATAAAATTAAATTGTAATTCTGTTCATAATAATTGACTTTCGAATACAAATAAAAAAAGTAAAATGTTGAAATTTAGATATACGGGTTTTAGTAATTTACGAGGTTTATGGTGAAAGCTATACTTTCTTTTGTTCCAAATAGTTCTTAGCACATAATATGAAGACTTGCAATCAGACCGGTTTACGGAATATTATTAGCAGGAAAAATTACGTTTCCAACCGGGCTTAGCTTTTCGTTCCCACTTCCTCCAAATAAAATATAGGCCTTTCGAAAAAACTTCCACGAATTAATTCCAATTACAATAGGCCAGAGTTTTATGACGTGGAATTACAATACGATGGTCAGTAAATTGTAAACTCCCTGATATTATTAGCGTTATCAGAAAACTCCGCTGGGATGTCCACTAATTCCCTATTAGAGGTAATAATTTCACAATTGAGATTTTTCAAAAAAAAAACACTTTTCTTTTTAAATATACGGCTTACCTATGCCAGAAGACTCTTGTATTTGGATAATTTAATGTGTAAAATTAATATTCTAAATTTAGTTGGATTCAGAATTTATAAACACTTTGATTTATTCACATGCGGTTATTATATCACACTTTTTAATTATATTTTTATGCGAAACTTTAAATGGTTTGAACTCTTCTTTTCAACAATTGACTGTACAATGATTTTCAATAATTTAGCTAATGCCTGTGAGGTCAATATCAATGACAAACAGGAAAAAAGCAAAAAACCAAATTTGCATCATACGATGTACTAAATATTCTCCCTCTTGTTCTTTCCTATTTGGTTACATATTGATAAGAATAATACCTACCGATATATAACTAGAAAAGGTATTGTAAAAAAATTTACTTTGAAGAGATCGTGAGAATTAACTAATTGTATGTGTTTATAACAGACCAAAATTAAACGCTGTAGCGACGCTTAAAATTTGATGCTGGAGCAAAAAAAAGAATATTTATATCATGCTACACATTTGTTCACGACAATCCCAGTTAGAAAAGACCCCTTTTGCTATTACAAATAATTTCATATCAAGCTTTAACAATGCAAAAAGGTAGTAATTTATGTAAATAATTTTAAATAAACTAAAAAATTAACGAATTTAAAAATGGTAATAAAATTTATAACAAGTGCTGTTGTCAATGCATGGAAACTACATTGCTTCGTAGCAGCTTCGAAAAAGGAGAAGCCTATGTCACAGCTAGACTTCAAAAATTCGGTGACCAAGTCCCTGCGTCTTTCGTCGGATGATACGATGGCAGGAATCGAAAATTCATCTACACTAATTTTAGTCATCAAAACCTTCCGAAAGTAGACGATATGCACGTTCCACTGGAAACCGAAAATCCCCGACGTTGCATTGTGTGCACCCCGAAAGCCACCATTTTCATGTGTGAGAAGTGCAACGTTCACCTACACTCCGAAAATTGTTTCATGAAGACAAACAAACAAAAGCCAAGAATTCAATAATTTTATGTCATCCGCTAAAGGTTCTTACCTTACTTTACCTGTATTTAACTTAAACTACTACTTGCTATAATATTTACCTTTAATTATTTTTTTTTTTTTTATTAATTAATAATCATATAATTACAAATTATATACTATTACCCTAACCGAGCACTAGCTACCATGGCCTTCGGAGCGTTGTAGCGAAAACCGACCAGAACCCACGAGCCACGACCCAGCACGCTATCAACTAGCCTACCAGGGCGCACATACAGAATTTTAATTTAAAAAAAAAAAATTGCAAAATTTCAAATTTCAGGAAAAACCGAAAAAAGTGCAAAATAAAATTAAAATCGCAAAACCCAAGGTCAGATTTCTCCCGATCTATTATGGAATGGCCGCGATGTATATATATAAAACATATATAGATAATGATTTTTTTATAAACTGCTTTTTTATCTTTCTATTCAAAAACCGTTTTACCTTCAATATGATTGTGAATTTTCAACAAAAATAATTTTTTAACATTCTAGTATGTGAAATTAAAAATTCAATCGATCATAATTTGTTTCAGAATAAATTCTAAAGTGATGAACTCTTAACTGGTCTCATTCGACTTTATTTCAAGAGTCTAATGATGAAATATGATTATTTCATCATTAGATTTGTTGACTCACTAGATTCAATTCTTGGGAATTCAACCATTAACAATTCGAAAAATTTTTACTCAATAAATATAAAATTTTTTCGAATTCAATCATAAATCGATTTTGATTCATATAATTAAGTGGTTTGAGAATGGCATTCGATTTTTTTAATCAATTTTAAAATTTGGAAAATAAACAACAAAGCACAAAAGTTTTTATAAGAGGAAATTCATAAAAATTTACAAATCCAAGAAAACTAAAAAATATATACTTTAAAAAATCTCTGAAATTGAAAAGCAGATAAAAATTAAAGAAAAAATGCTATAATTTTAAAAAATCTCTATAATTAATAAATAAATAGCGCCAACAATTTAGAAAGCCCGTAAAAATTTGAAAATAAGGAATAAAAAATGATTGTCAAAATTTATAAAAATCACCAGAAATTGAAAAAGTCGTCAATATATGAAAAAAACTTTTTTTTTTATGTTAGAAAGTGTTTTGCAACCGTCAGATAATGACAATCTTAATTAATTTTTATATTAATTACTGCAGAATATTACTTTAGTTTTTTTTTTTTGGTGTCGTACTGGTATTTGAACTCACTGCCTTAGCATCAAGCTATGCATCGCCACGGTCGACACAGCGATGACTGTGGCAAAAGTGGAGTTTGGTCACATACGTACACACAAGTATTGTTTCGATCAGAAGAGACAGAATTAACTAATACCAATGCACAATTCATTTCTCAACTAGAATGCTTTTTCTTCTTCTTTCTTCTGAAACTAAAAGGAATCGTTTAAAATTTAAAAATATTGTAAAAAGTTTAAAAAAATCACAAAAATTTAAAAAGTCCTTGTCAAAATATTCATATACGGATCCATATAGGTTCATTGTATGTTTGTAACATGTTACATGTTTGTTACATGCTCATAAACATGCACGTTTGTCCCTACATGGATACATAAATCTCCATATATGCTTCCATATACCTCCATACATGTGA
The DNA here is from genome assembly GCA_021234595.1 of Delia radicum. Taxonomy (NCBI): domain Eukaryota; kingdom Metazoa; phylum Arthropoda; class Insecta; order Diptera; family Anthomyiidae; genus Delia; species Delia radicum. Next base: position 139,616,290 of record CM037854.1, read on the forward strand.
ATGGACGAAATTACTTCTCGCTTACAAAAAATGTGAAACTAATTAGTCACTCATAGTGCAAGAGTAAGTAGTTACTCACAATGTTAGAATAAGTGGTTACGTAGGAGTTACAAAATAAGTGTTTACCTTTAAGTTAATTTTTTTAAAGAAGTATTCAAAAAAATTTGAAAATAACTTAAGCTTTGAAAACTTACTTTTAAAAGTTTTTAAAACCAAATAATATATACAATATTAGAAAGAAAAAAAAATATGAAACCGATAATTATGTAAATAATTACCAGTAACCTATATACATTGCAATTACATATAAGTACTTATGTAACCCATTATCAGTAAGTCATTATTTTGTATTTTAAAGTAATGTAATAGGTAATGCCCTATCATAATCTAAATGGTAATAACATATCTTTACCATGTTTTTGCTGGGTTAAAAACAATTTTTTAAAAATTGGTAATTTTCAGTGCTCGATAATGGCTCTTATTAACGTTAACAATAAAGAAACAAGTCAAATACGAGTTGGAAACATTTCCAATAAAACTGGTGTGTGTAGGGTTGTGGAGGGGGTGCAAATATTCGTTTTAAAGAGACATCCTAAAGTAAAGAAAACCTAGACCATCGTTTTCTGAGAAATAAGAACCATTTAAAGTCAGTTTCAGCAAGTGTCGAACATTTTTTAAATTACTCATAGGTCAAGCTTACCGACCTAAATTATAAATTGAGTCTCTAAATAAAATAAACATTCGATTATATATTTTTTTTGTGGAATTTTTATTTTATTTCACAATTGTGTGTAAACTTACTTAGAAATATTTAAAAGAAACAACGAAAAACATTAACAAAGTTTGCTTCCAGATAGAATTACATTTTTTTTTGTATAATTTTTTTTTAAGATTTATGTTGTTGCAATAATATACAATATTTACAGTTAATGAGTAAGATATATAGAAAGATAGATAGATAGAAGACAGATAGATAAGACAGATACTTAGATCAGATGAAGACTTCAGATATATCTTGGATGTTGTTGAAAATGTGCCAGTGTAGCTTCTTGATTGTTGTTGGACTTGGTTTACAGGACTTGAAGATGATGTTGTTGTTGAACATTTGCTAAAAAACGCCCATCGAAGATGTTAAAGATGTTGAAGAGTGTGGGTGGGTTCAGTGTGTACTATATTGGAAGAAGTCTAATATACAATGAAGGTAAAGAAGTTAGAAGGAGAGCAGTTGCTAAGTTAAAGAACCCTTTTCTAAATAATAGAGTTAAGTGAAACTGAAGTATCCTCTTAAGAGGATGGGTATACGAAGAGTGGGCGGGGGTGTGATTAAGAATTGGGGGCGGGGAGTATTTAAGAAGTAATAACTAGTTTGGCATCATAATGTCATCAGTTGGTAGTGGATTATAGTCTGGTTGTGGAAATTGTTTTGGGCAATTTAAATGAGTACCAGGAGCTGCAGCCAAATTCAATGAAGTGGCAGATGCAATATGACCAGCCAAAGGAGCAGTGTGTACAGCACCAAGAGTCTTAGCTACATAAACACCAGGTCCATGAGCACCATGAACATGACCGGGACCTTGACTTAAAGAGATACCGGGATGACCACCCCAAGCACCATGAGCACCCCAGGCACCATGATCTCCCCATGGTCCACCCCATGCACCAGCCAAACCAGCATGATCAACAGCAACAGCATGGCCTCCCCATGGGCCACCCCATGGTCCACCCAATGGTCCACCTAATGGTCCTCCCCAGTGTCCAACGGGTCCATGAAGGGCTGATGTCACATAAGATACACCAGGAGCATGAGCAGCTATTAATGATGATTGGACACCGGCAGCAAGGGCCAACATGACTACGGCAAAGACGAACTGGAAATTGATAAAGAAATAATTTGTTAAAGGATATTCTCCATATTTTTAAAGGCTGAAAAAGCAAAACCGAATATTAATAATCAATTCGGAATAGAAATCTTGCACAGTATAATTATTTTTAAAGAAAATTGCTTTTATGCTGTCAAAAGCTTTCTGTAGCTAAAGCTGGGATTTAAAATAAAAACATTTCGATATTTCTCAGAAAAATTGTTTTTCTATTGGAACAATCCTTGTAAAGAATCATGTTCTGTTATTTATACATTGAACTTTTTAAGGAATCTATTTATTTTTTGAAACATATTGCTGTTAGTATAAAATCTTTGAAAATATATGCTTTTAGTTTTTCCTTTGCAAAAAACGATTAAAGAAAATCTGACCATATTTACCAAGACTTAAAGAAAATAATTTGTCTTTATATTTTATAGCATTAAACTTATTTAAATTTCTTAAAATGTTTTAGGTAATCGTCGAAATTCAACTATTAGACTCTGCCCGTACTTTCGAAAAATTTGCATTTTTAAAATGTTATCGAATCTTAATTATTTCTAAAAGTATGGATTTTTTTTTTTGGTTATGTTTTTTACCGCATTAAATTATGTTGTTTCTCAAAAAAAAAAAATAAAACCCTTTGAGAAAAAGCTTTGAAAAATTATAGGAAATCGTTAAATTTTTTTTCTCAAAAGCTTCACTCTTTATCAGTCTGTAAATAGAGGTAAATCTAGGACTTTAAGGATAAATTTTGCAACAAAATTCTTATCTAGAGCTGATATAGGCTGTTTCAGAAAAGAACTTTATGCCTCTAGTATATATGCTTCCGAAAGAGCTCTGGAATTTAATGACTTTTCTGTGTAAACAAGTTTTTTTTATTGTAAATTTTACCGAAAACTTTATTGTAACTTTTACCGGAAAATTTTTAAAGAGCTTAATAAGCAATTTTTTTAATTCTTAAAACAGTTTTGGACAAAAAGTAGCTTTGGAATAGAACTTTGGAGTAGAACTTTTTAAAAGATTTGTCTTAAGTTCTTTTGTTGTTTAGAAATTATATTTGAATTGGAAAAAAAGCTTTGGAATCAGGACTTATATTCTTTTAATTGTATATAATTATCTAGTTTTTGATTTAGGAAAAAGCTTTGCTATGCCTTAACATTTGGTAGACTTTGCAAAATATGTATCGTGCAAATACAAGTAGGTCATGTCAGAGACTATAAGGCCCTCTAATCTTTCGTTATTGTAAAGCCTTTAAAATAACAATGGTTTTATGTCTATGAAAGCTCTATAAATGACATGACTTTTTAATGGTCGTGTTATGATACATACCATCATCTGAGCTATTATTTCAGAATATTCTGAAATATGAGCAGCTTTTACGCTAAGCAGAGAACTACACCATATATGTATATATAAAGCTTTAATAATGACAAAGCTTTCCCTGTTAGTGTTAATGACAAAACTTGTTGTCTTAATTCAGAGTTCTCGATACAATAATGTATTTAAATGCAGAAAAGCTCCTCCAATTTATGAATTTCCCCAATAAATCTGGTGTTTATTAGAACTATTCGGTAGAAAAAAATTTTGTAAAACGCTTTTGGTATACTAAAAATTTACTAAAGAAAAAGGTGAAAACAACCTTTTTATTATATTGAAAGATTAGATCAAATAAATAAGTTTAAGCCAAATATTATTTCTTGATCAAAGTCCTTAAAATACTCTTTTCCAAAGAAAAGTCTGCGTTTTTAGAAACAAAGATCTCAATATTTCAAGCTTAAAGTTTTTCTATGGAAGAAAGCTTTCAGAGTTTGTGACAGAAATTTAAATGTTTGTAAATTCATTACAGCAATAAATTCTTACTTATCGTCGAGTTTTTATGAGTTACTTCAATAAGTTTTTAGGATGAAGTAGTTTTAATTGAAAGATCCGTTCTCTAAATATTTTCCATTTGCACTGATAGAACACGCCTTTTATATAATGGTTTTTAAAAGCTTTATCATTTTTATCAATTGATTTATAAATTTAATAAAGCGCTTAATGAATACGATTAAATTTTTCATTGGACAACAATTCGTAAAGCTTTCTATTCATAAAATGAAGCTTTTTCTATAATATATATTTTTTGTATTAGAAAAAGCTTACAAATCTTCCAGCAGACACCAATTCTGTTTCGGAAAATCAGTTGCTTTTCTTAAAAGACTTTTCTCAAACTATGCACGTTCTGTAAGAAAAACTGATTGAGTTTTAAGGTTCTGTAAAACAGAGTCTACATTTAAAGCTTTTCCGTTCAAAGAAAATAAATTGAATTTTCAGAATTTTTTAATTTTAAATTTTCTTTAGCTAAATTTTAATATTGTCCTTAGTTTGAGGATTTTTATTAATAGGAAAGTCCCACTTAATGTCGAAAGGATTTCCACAAAATTTAGATTTTTTTTTTTTTTAATTTGTTGAATCCATACACCGATTTAATCGCGTTACTCTACTTTTCGTTTTATGAACTTTATTTATTTTTTTATTAACAACTTTAATATCCTTTTTTTTTTGTTAGAATTTTAAACTTTAATACTTTGTTATTTTACACTTTTGTTAAACTTTACCTTCATGTTGTTGAAAGGATTAAGAAGTAGAAATAAGAAAAAATTGAAAGAAAATTGAAGACTGTACTCAAAATAGTGTTCAATGAACGCTTTTTTGATTTGATTCTGATTCTGTTAACAAAATTATAGCAACTTTTATACTAAAAAATAATTTGAGTTTCAGAGTTAAAGTTTTCTTTGCTGTGTGTGGCACTTGAAAAATTTTGCCACACCAAAAACCAGCAACAACAAACATACAAAACACAATACTTTTTAGTTACTTTAGATATAATAAAAATTGAACAAGTGGTGGAAAATACTAAATAATAATAACCAGAGCACCTCCAACACCACCACCAAGAGCAATATTATATGAAAATCAAGCAACATCAAGTTATTTTTTTGAGTCATAAAAAAAAATAAAAATACTAGCAGAACATACATTTTTACCTAGGAATTTTTATAAATACCGAGTAATTTCTACCGACGGTGACTTTGAATATTGGAAAAAAAAATTTTAAAGTGGTCTGCACATTTTCCGAAAATTTAACCTTATGCACCCTTAAGGAATGTTATTAAAAGTGTTGGAATGTTATTTAAAGTTAAATTATTGTTGTGGAATGTTATTTAAAGTGTTTAACAAAACTAAACTATTTCACGTTTCAGTAATGTAAATAACGCCATTATATAAGATTCTATTACTATTTCAGGTTAAAGATCACAAAAGCTGGTCACCTTATTTTCTTCCACAATATTTGAAACGATTTCCACAGAAAAACCTATAATAACACGTCTTAACGCCGAAAAAACTAAAAAGTTTCTTACCTCCAGTTCTATATATTTCGGGCATCACCATATTTTAATGGCATACTTTATTTTTCGATTTTGGTAAAGTTTCTACTTTAAAGTTTGACTCATCTTCATGCTGCTTTTTATATAGAATAATTTGTAAATGCAATAAATCTGATTTCATTCTGTTGCACAGAGAGAATTCCTTGGACGAGTTTTAATGAAATTTTTTCACTAAACTAATGAAGTTTTCTTCAAAATGTGAATGAAAACTTCATGAAAATGCTTCATAGTTTTAATGAAACTATTTTTAATGAAACTTTTGCATTACTCGTATGAAATTTTTAATAAATAATATGCAAGTTTCCGTAAAATTTTATGAAAACCTGCATTTATCTCAGTGTGGAATCTAAAGACAAGACCAGTACTACACTTAGGATATTATGTAGGTAAAGACGACAGCAATTGTAGTCAAAAACAAATGAATTGTAGTAAAATGAACCACATTTGATAGCAAAAAATAAACAAACATTTAATTTTTCATTTGTTTAAATAACAGAAAACGATTGTTAAAAATGAATGTAAAATCATAAAACAGTAATTTGATGTGGTTTGTTTTTTAAATGAACTACAAGGTTAGTGAAAATTTAAATTTGTTCTACATTTACATAAAAATAAAGAAACTGTATTACACTCCAAACAACTACATATTTTTTAAGCAGAGTGTATTATTTATGGTAGATATTTGATTTCCAATGCTTAAAATCAAAGCCGCTTTTAAGCGTTTTTTCTATTTATTTCTGGTTTCACGGATTCTATCGCTGAATAATTAAAGGAGCTAATCAAATGTTGACACAGTATTAACAGTCCTTTAAGAGGAATTATATTAGTATGAAAAAAGTTATATTAGCAAAGCATTTTTTATGCAAAAATCGCGATTTGTCTAATATTTGTCATGGCACCATAGCTTTCCAGAACAACCTTAAGGTCCATCTTTTAGTATGCTATGTATTTATGTTTCCATATTTTTGGATAAAAATTTTTAAATTTTCAAAAGTTTTCCTAACAAAACCCTTCGTATTTGTCCCAAAAGTAGTGTTTTTGGTAGAAAACTTTTTGCGAATATAAACATTTTTGAATGATTTTTTGAAGGTAGTTGAAAGTTGGACTCTGGGTCCATCTCGGAAAGATATGCTGCATTATACAATAGTTAACAAATCGCGCGATTTTTTATATGAGGCACCATGTTAAAATAATTGTTTTCTTGATGAAATACCTATTAATAATACGTTCTTTCTATTACCATTGTTAAGGTCAATTGCTAGTGTGGCGATAAAATTCGCTTCAACCGTAAAGATTTGGAAAAATATGAAAAACCACTAAATAGCGGGTTTAATCGGTACCGTGAAATAACTCCCAAATGAAATAACTCCCAAAAAAAAAATTAAATAACTCCCAAAAATGTTCCATATAAATTGGCATTTATTTCATTATGAAATAACTCCCAATGCGTTAGGACTTATTTCACAATCTTCTGTTAGAAATTATTTCATTATGAAATAACTCCCAAATGAAATAATTCCCAACCAGGTTTTTTTGGCATTGGGAGTTATTTCACTTTTGTTGGGACTTATTTCATTTTCATTTTTAAATGTGATTTTATCGTTGGGTGTTATTTCATTTTTGTTGGGAGTTATTTCATTTCTATTAAAATTACATTTTGGTAAATTTTATGCATTTGTAACGGTTCTTAAAATTGTCGTAAAGTAAAAAATAGCAATACAATGAGTTATTTTACCAAAAGGAACGAAGTTCTTGCTAGAATTTTGGTAAGTAAAGATCGGTATTAAAGTGATTAAAAATAATGGCAAATCTTGAATTTCAAATAATGAGTGGCAAAAGAAAAAATAGTAAAGTTTTATACGTAAAAGTCGAAAATCAAATTTATTTAAAAAATTCGGAAGCTAGAGGAAGAAAATATTATACGTGTTACGAAGAAAACGTGTTACGACATAAGGTCCATGGACATTATACTCCAGTGTGGAAACAGATCAGTAATTTTGAAGTTTCTTTTGTGTCGCACGCAGAAAAAACTTTATTTCGCAGAGCCGCCTGCCGCGTTCTACAGAGGAAAAAAACACCTAAGAGTGGCCGAAGGCCGCCACCTGCGCTAAACTTTAAAATAATTCTTTGAAAAAACTGTACCATAGAGCGAGAACTAAAGTACGCCATTGAAATTAGCGTGCCTGAAATATATAGAATTGGTGCCAGACATGGGCGACATCAATTACATTTCACAATCATTCACTTGTGATATTTTTCAATATCATACACAATTTCAATTTGTTGGTTTAAACGCTTCCTTAGAAAATTTGTAAAATATTTAATACCATACATGGGGATTAGTAACAACATCTGAGTATTTAATTACAGGGAAAATACTCAATTACACCCAATTACATGGAATTAGTAATAAAAAAGTAATTGGCCTGTAATTAAATACACAAATATTAGTAGTACGTTCCATGTCTGGTATTGACAAAATTTCCTAATTTCCTAAACAAGCGTTTAAGCCAACATGTGTGAGCGTAGTTCTGAAGTTATTTAATATATGACAAATTTCAGAAGTGAATGATTGTGAAATGTAATTGACGCCGCCCATGTCTGATTGGTGTTCATAACCTTATTAGTTTTTAAAAGTTATGATTTTATCCTCCTATAGTATTTATTGCCCTTTGATATTCAATCAGTATTCTATACAGTAGTTCCCGCTTTAGCGCGTGCCCCGTTTAAATGCGCAAAAAGTGCTGGCAAAAATATATTTCACACGAAATCTATGGATATAATTTCGTTTAAGTGAGTCCCGCTTAAATGCGTTCTTCGCTTAGTAATTTTCTTAGACTGAGTTAAATCAGTAAAGTAAGAACGAACTTGATCGGTTAAATGCGTCTTGAAAAATATGAGTTTTTTGAATGATCGATAATATGCATACATTTTTTTAAAATATTTTTTGTTAAATACAAAATTATGTTAAAAAATTTACTTATTTTTAAGGATGAAATTAATATTTTTAAGCAAAAACTTTAATTTTGTTGATTAAAGAAAAAATAATTTATTCAAATGCGTTTTTTACGCATTTATGCTTTATTTTCCTAAATTCGTTATTGCGCATTTATCCGATAATTTTGAAGTTTTCAAATATTTTAAATACTTAATAAACAAACAAAAAAACCTAAAAGAAATATTAAAATTAAGAAGGGAATGTACCTAAATGTGGCCAGGCACCTGAGATTTGGTCTACGTTGAGAAAACTCTCTTCACTTCAGCAATGAATTTCTTCATAGCTTTAATGAAAATTGTCACTGAAACTCCTCCATTGAAACTTTTCATAGAATCTATGAGACAGGTTTCATTAAAGTCAATGTTTATGAAATGTTTTTAGAACTAATGAAAATTTTTCTAAAACTAATGAATCATTCCGACAATGAAGTGTTTATAGAATTTATCAGGGACCGTAAATAATGATTATTGTTCGTTTTTTTAAATCAAAAAATCAATCACTTAGAACAGACATAAAAAAAAATTATTGTACCATTATTATTATTTTTTGACAATCTTTGCATATCCGTCATGATTTTTAAAGTTTTCTTCAATGGTAATGATTATTTTGAGTAATAATAACAAAAATCAGCCATAATCATTATTTTGAGCTAAAAAAATAAAACTCAAAAATAATCATTATTTATGATTTTTATTGTTTTCGCTCAAAATAAAACTCACTTTCATTGACCAACTCGTGGAACTATGCCAAAAATTTGGTTATAGCCCTAATATGCATGTACACTTGGAATTAAGAATAGTAAAGCTGGAATGCAAATCTATACCCAATTTAAAAAAAAAATAAAAAATTAATGTCACGAAGACTGCAAGCTGTTATAATTCAAATTGAAAGAAAACTAATACTAAATTTTTTCCATATCATTTTTAATTTTACGAATATTTAGTCTTTTTATAGATTGTTGTTTGAATTGAGTACGAGTAAAATACTATTACTAACTCGATCACTTATAAGGAATATTAAAAAGTGAGCACAATATTAAAATTATTAAAATTAATAATAATAATAAATATTAATAATAATAATAAATATTAATAATAATAATAAATATTAATAATAATAATAAATATTAATAATAATAATAAATATTAATAATAATAATAATAAATTACCGCAACCATTGGTTGATGTTGCAACTCGTTGGAATTCAACATATGTTGAACACACTCCAAAAGTTCGAGGACTTTTGTGAAATGCACCTTAAAAATTCGATGAAAGTAAGTTTTATTTTGAGCGAAAAAAATAAAAATCATAAATAATGATTATTTTGAGTTGTATTTTTTTTTTGCTCAAAAATAATGATTATGGCCGATTTTTATTAATATTACTCAAAAATAATCATTATCATTGAAGAAAATCCTTAAAACTCATAATATAATCATTATTGTGTAATTTTTATTATAAAACCCATAATGATTACGGTCCCTGGAATTTATAAAAGAGTTTCATAAAATAGTTTAATATTAATGTCTTAAAAAATCCATTGGAACTAGTGTCTCCAATTATTCGACATAGGCGTTTAACCGGTTTAGGCAATATTCGAAAAATCGTCAAAATGGATTAACCGCTTATGCGGGTCGATTAACTGACAAAGTTGGCGATTAAAAAATATTTTTTTGTTAAATAAATAGTGTTTTTTGAGGATGATTCAAAGCATCCTGCGATGTTTTAATGAAACATGACTCAGTAGCTTGGGGTTTTGTTTTAGAGGAATCTAATGGCGCTTGAAAAAAAAATGTTATCAGCAGGGCAATTTGTTTTCCAGAAAAAATCTAATATTCGAAAGCAAATATGAGCTTGAAAGGGTTAAAAATTAAATTTTTAAAATAGAATATTTTAGTATACTCTTTTATCTTTCACGTAATAGAAACATCTTAAAAATTGAATGTATAGTTTTTTAAATGGAGACGTTTAAATGGACCCTTAACACGACATATTTTAATTTAATCTTAAGAAATTTACAAAAATTGTGGTTTTTCTACACTCGTTAGTATAAACTTTATTTGGTGCTAATCGAATGATTCGGTTGTTGCTACAAAAAATTTTGGTTTGTGATAACAGTCACTCGATTATAGCAACAGAAATTATGGCACGACAAAAGAATTTCGATTGCGTCAACTGGAATTCGGTGATAACTACCAAAAAAATTCGATAGTTACTTTCTGGGTGTATTTAAAAAATATATAATTTTTTTTTTCAAAAAATATTATTAAAAATAGTTTAAACCCCATTACCCAAAAAAGTGAAAGTGTAACGTTATGGTAACGTTACATTTTTACATATTTTTAATTTAAAAAAAAAATTGGGAAATTTTTTTTTTTTAATTTTCGGGAAAAACCGAAAAAAGTATCTCCGTAAAGATTATGCGTGCAAAATAAAATTTAAATCGGAAGATCCAAGTTCAGATTTGGCCGATCTTTCGTGGAATTGCCGCTACGTATATGGACAATTCCATCATGTCGAACGTGACCGTTGAACACTTTTAAGTTGAAAACAAAGTCAAAATAGAAAGAAATTTTTTCTTGACAAAAGGGCAAACTTATAGCTCTTAACTAGCCCTATAATTGTTGCTTAGGTTGATTTGGAAAATTGTTCCAGCTTTCGAGATAATCGCAAAACACCAATCATTCGCACGGGACAAAAAAACAGAAGTGGTTTTCGCGACTATCAATTAAAACTCTGTTTTCAGAGAAACCTGAGGCAATATCACAATGCGACTAATTTTAGAATGTTGGCTAATAATGTCTCTTAAAATTTTACCTCAAAGTTATTTTTACTTTTTTTAATTTAACTTTAATCACTGTCGCACGGGACATGTCGCACGGGACCTTTTTTTCCATCATCATATTTATGTTGTTTCAGTTGTTTTTTTTTTTAACAAATTATAAATAAATAAGCTTAGAAAACCTATTTTTAAATCAACAAAAGAATTCAGTGTATTTATTTTCATATAACAACGAACTTAACAAAAAACGAAATATGTAATTTGAACAAAGTATTGTGTAGTATTAATTATAATAAACAAAATAAATTTAAATGAAAATAGTGTCAGAAATATCAAACACAGTTTTTTTCAGAATAGGCAGTCCTGGCTGCTTTTACTTCTGGACCATCGCAACAAAAGAAGTGCAACTGGGATATACCTGAAATGCTTTTAACTTGTTTCCATTTTTCGTCTTAATTATATAGCAAGGAATGCTCTTCAATCTGTTCAGATGACACAAAATACATTTTAACTCCATTTATGTTATTTTCTGCACATTGCACTTTCCTTTTGATAACTGCTCCGACTCCATCGACGGCTCCCCTTTCATGTGAGCTTGCGAAAAAATTCCATTCTATTGAGGAACATCCTAATTTGTTAATAAAATCGACTAGGCTTGATAAAATAAATTTGTTTTTAACTTTTCTCTCCACCTTTTCTTTATTTTTTTCGCCCTTTATACTCATCTATATTTAAATAATTTAAAAGTATGCATTTAAATAAATAAATCATTCATGTAAGAAAAATTTTTTTTTTTAAATCCACACTTACCAAGTCGCACGTGACCAACTTTATTTAAGAACCAAGATCACAGATTTTATTTTTTTCAAAAAGTTTTTTTTTTTTTATTTTAATTGTAATAAAAATCTGTGTTTGTTCTCAATATTTGATGAACTTTTGTCATGTCCACTTGTCACACTAATTACAAATGTTGTTTTTCAATGTCGCACGGGACATCGCATAGCAAAAACTTACCGTTATTTTTAATAGCATAGTTTGTTATGCATTTTTTTTAGCTCTTTGTATCTCCAGAAAGATTTTTTTAAAAGCAAAAGTCAATATTAAATGCTTCTATTTAAGAACTTTTATCAAAACAAAAGGTGCAGTAGAAATGTCCCAATGAGAAAAAATTGGCTTGGTCGACTTTATATTGGAATATCCCGAAATGGGTTATGAATAAATGTAAAATTTGATCACGTTAGTTAAATTTGATTGTTTTCTTATGAAAATATGTTTAAACAAATTGGATTCAAGAACTTTTGGTTTTTTGGTCTTGGTAGACCTTTCGGTGGAATTGCCCATATATAAAAAAATATATATAGATAATGATTTTAAGTTGATATAATTTTTATTAAAAATAAAAATTATGTTTTTTCGACCTTTTAATTGTGCAATGAAAAATGAAAATTATTCAAGTTCGAGGCCATACTCTATATTTTTTATTAGGATATTGTCCTAACAAATAATCTATAGAGTTTTTTGTTTTTAAATTTAATATTTGACCCTTTCAGGAATGTGTTGATAGATCTATTTCGGGAATTTTCTAGGTTCCCATCATCAGACCACGTTTTGAAAGCGGTAACAATCCCATGCCAAACATCAAACATCAAACACTCATATAAACTAGTTTACTCACTACATGAGAACTAATGAATATATGAGCTTGAAGTTAAAGATTATAACCATTGATCAAAAAATAAATTGAAAACTCGTTTGTTATGTGTAAGGTTCACCTCTGGTGGATATTCAATACACGTTTTTTGTTTTTCTCTCCTTTTTATATATTGATTAAAGGTCGTAAAAACATAATTTTTATTTTAATAAATATTATAACAAACTTGTATAAAAGGCAAAGTACCGCTTAGTTTACTTCCCCTGTTTTGTTTTCAAACTAAACAAAATATAAAAGGAGAGAAAAACAAAAAACGTGTATTGAATATCCACCAGAGGTGAACCTTACACATAACAAACATGTTTTCAATTTATTTTTTGATCAATGATTTTTCATAACTGCGTTTTTATTTCATATGATTAAGTAGTTTGAGAATGACATTCGATTTTCTTTAATCGATTTTAAAATTTGGAAAATAAACAAAATTTAGAAAATAAAATTTGGAAAACAAATTTACAAATCCAAGAAAACTAAAAAATAGATACTGCACACTTTATGATGGAAAAAATATTTGAAATTGAAAAAGCCTATAAAAATTAAAGAAAAAAATTCTATAATTTAAAAAAAAGCACCAAAAATTTAAAAAGACCGTACAAATTTGAAAAGAAAAATAAAAAATGATTGTCAAAATTTATAAAAATCACCATAATTGAATAAATCGTCAATATATGAAAAAATCGCTGAAACTAAAAGAAATCGTTAAAATTTAAAAATATCGCAGAAAGTTAAAAAAAATGTATGTTTGTAACCTGTTACAAGTTTGTTACATGCTCATAAACATGCACGTTTATCCCTACATGGATACATAAATCTCGATATATGCTTCCATATACCTCCATACATGTGCATAGACGAAATTTGAGGTAATATCCACATTAACGAAATTTGAGGTAAAACACGTGTTCATGCATGATCATGTCTGATCATACATTAACAAACATATAGATATTACCTCAAATTTCGCCTATGCGCATATATGGAGACATATGGAAGAATGTTAAAAGAGCACACACAGAAAAATAAAGTGCCTACCGAATTGAAAAGTGTATTTTGATGGACACAACCAAAAAAATCGATTTGTTCAACCATATTCAAATGTGATTTATGAATATTTGGGGTATTGCAACTAACATTAATTTGTATTAACAAAATTTTGTTTTGAAAACCAATATTTTGTTTCTCCAACCATTTTTAGTAGTACTAACCAAATTTTAGTTAGCACGTGCATTAATTTGTCTCTGTGTATAGGAATTAAAAAAAAGAAAACGTAAAAAAAAGTGATGAAAAAACTAAATTTTCTTAACGAACTCTAACTTAAAAATTCACAAAACTTGAAATTGTGAAAAATTTAATTTTTCACAATTTCAAGTTTTTCACAAGTTTTTCACAATTTCAAGAATTTAATAAAAAAAACTTGTTTTCTTTTTAAATTAATTTTAAATATTTTGTTATTATTATTGTTTTCAATGCAAAAGCTGTATCGCAGACAACAAAAGCGGAGCGCTTATAAATTAAAAGTTTAAATGATTATTAAAACTGATTATTGTTTTTTTGAAAACCATCGAAAAAATTTTCTCAAGGTGATTCAAATTAATAAAATAATTTTTAAATAATAAACTAAAATTTTTCAAATTAATAAAACAAAATTATATATCTGAGTATAATTGTATAACATTCAAAAACCTGTTAAACGTTTTTTTCAAATCCCCGAAACCAAAACTCAGAAACCGAAAACGGAAAACCCGAAATCCGGTTTTCAAAAAATGTCGAATAATCGATCGTTCTAGTACCTACCTAGTATTTAAATACTTACACACAGATAACAAATTGGTTGGCAATAAATTGTAACCAACAAAAATTAATCATTCTTCAATAATTTTTTTTAATTAAACTATATTGCAGACAGAAATATATACTATTAACAAAAACACAGTCACATCATTCAAACTATTGGTTTTCCTTATCAATATTGAAAAAATATTATCTTCTACATTACCTTTAATACGAACAATCAACCACTTTTAGGAAATTATAACCCTTGAATAAAATATTTGCAGTTTAAATCGAATATTAGTTTCGCCTGCAAAATAACAATCACTCTATCTAAAATATAAGTTGTCGTTAGCAATTTTAAAATAACATGAAGTTTTTTAATCGTTTTGATAACTCTAATAAAATATTAAAATTAGCAACCCAATTTCTGTTTTACATGTAAATCTATTTTAGACATTAATATTTAAACTTAAAAGGAAAGAAATATTCAAGGTTAAAATTTGAAAACACAAATTCAAATTGAGTTAAGGCTAGAGGCAAAGTGATTGCCTGACAAGCAGAAGGTTGCCGGTTTTTATTAATAAAATAATTTTAAAATTCTTCTTAGTTTAAACGAGCTTAAGTTCATTTATTTATTAATTACTTATTTCCAATATTTCGTCTCCACATTGGGTAAATAATTAGTAAATAAATGATCTTAAGCTTTTTTAAACAAAGAAGAATTAAATAAGAGAAGATCAAAGAAAACTTAGCATTTATAATTTTAAAATAATATAATTTTTTTATAGTTTTTGGGAACTTTAATAAAATATTGAGATTAGCAACCGAATATCTATTGGACATACAAATCTATTTTTAGACAAATATTTAGCTTCGAAACTAGAAAATATTCAAGGTTTAAATTTAAAAAAAACATATTATAATTGAGTTTAGGCTAGAGGTGAAGTACTTGTCTGACAAACGATAGCCGGTTCAAGCCCAGTTCGAGGCATATAATTTATTTATTAATAAAATAAATTTTGAATTTATTTATAGAATATTATAGTAAATAAACTTAAAATATTCAATTGTTACAATAAAAATTCGAAATTTGTAAATAAACTAAAAATTTAATAATAGTGATAGTACGTGGAACCAACAAAAATTCGGTTGGCAAAAAATTCGTTTGCAACTACAAAACTGTTTTCTGTGTGTAGTACTTTTACTGTTCGTGGATCATTTCTGACTTCATGCTGAAGTGGGTTAACGATACCCGATGAATTCAGAATTCCATATCTGAATAATTTTGCGTATTTTAAATGAATAAATGAAACAAATAATTTCGAAGTTTAGACTTTTGGGAATGTTTAATATACCCAGAAAAAACAAATATTTTTGCGCGCGGGAGGGGGTGGGGGGATTGCAAATATTTTTTTTAAAGCGAAATCCTAAAGTATAGTATATCAAACCCAGACCATCGTTTCCTGAGAAATAAGAGCCATTTAAAGTCAGTTTCAGCAGGTGTCGAACATTTTTTAAATTACTCATATACTATTACTTATAGGTCAAGCCTACCGACCTAAATTATAAATTGAGTTTTTAAATAAAAATAAACATTCGATTATATATTTTTTTTGTGGAATTTTTATTTTATTTCACAATTATGTGTAAACTTACTTAGAAATATTTAAAAGAAACAATGAAAAACATTAACAAAGTTTGCGTCTAGATAGAATTAAATTTTTTTTGTATAATTTTTTTTAAGATTTATGTTGTTGCAATACTATACAATATTTACAGTTAATGAGTAAGGTATATAGAAAGAAAGATAGATAGATAGAAGACAGACAGATAAGACAGATACTTAGATCAGATGAAGACTTCAGAATATATTTTGGATGTTGTTAAAAATGTGCCAGTGTAGCTTCTTGATTGTTGTTGGACTTGGTTTACAGGACTTGAAGAAGATGTTGTTGTTGCACATTTGCTAAAAACGCCCATCAAAGATGTTAAAGATGTTGAAGAGTGTGGGTGGGTTCAGTGTGTACTATATTGAAAGAAGTCTAATATATAATGAAGGTAAAGAAGTTAGAAGCAGAGTAGTTGCTAAGTTAAAGAACCCTTTTTTAAATAATAGAGTTAAGTGAAACTGAAGTATCCTCTTAAGAGGATGGGTATACGAAGATTGGGCGGGGGTGTGATTAAGAATTGGGGGCGGGGAGTATTTAAGAAGTAATAACTAGTTTGGCATCATAATGTCATCAGTTGGTAGTGAATTATAGTCTGGTTGTGGAAATTGTTTTGGGCAATTTAATGAGTACCAGGAGCTGCAGCCAAATTCAATGAAGTGGCAGATGCAATATGACCAGCCAAAGGAGCAGTGTGGACAGCACCAAGAGTCTTAGCTACATAAACACCAGGTCCATGAGCACCATGAACATGACCGGGTCCTTGACTTAAAGAGATACCGGGATGACCACCCCAAGCACCATGAGCACCCCAGGCACCATGATCTCCCCATGGTCCACCCCATGGACCAGCCAAACCAGCATGATCAACAGCAACAGCATGACCTCCCCATGGGCCACCCCATGGTCCACCCAAATGTCCACCCAAATGTCCACCCAATGGTCCACCCAATGGACCTCCCCAGTGTCCAACGGGTCCATGAACAGCTGATGTCACATAAGATACACCAGGAGCATGAGCAGCTATTAATGATGATTGGACACCGGCAGCAAGGGCCAACATGACTACGGCAAAGACGAACTGGAAATTGACAAAGAAATAATTGGTTAAAGGAAATTCTCAATATTTATAAAGGCTGAAAAGGCAAAACAGAATATTAATAATCAATTCAATTTACTTCAATAAGTTTTTAGGATGAAGTAGTTTTAATTGAAAAATTCGCTTCCTAAATATTTTCAATTTGCACTGATAGAACAAGCCTTTTATATAATGGTTTTTAAAAGCTTTATCAATTTTTTGAAATGATTTATAAATTTAATAAAGCGCTTAATGAATACGATTAAACATTTCATTGGACAACAATTCGTAAAGCTTTCCATTCAGTAAATGAAGCTTTTTCTATCATATCTATTTTTTGTGTTAGAAAAAGCTTACAAATCTTCCAGCAGATACAAATTCTGTTTCGGAAAATCAGTTGCTTTTCTTAAAATACTTTTCTCAAAATATGCACGTTCTCTAAGAAAAACTGATTGAGTTTTAAGGTTCTTTAAAAGAGAGTCTTTACATTTAAAGCTTTTCCGTTCAAAAAAAAAGAAATAGGAATTTTAGAATTTTTAGTTTAAAAAATTTTTCTTAGCTAAATTTTAATATTGTCCTTAGTTTGAGGTTTTTTTTTAATAGGAAAATCCACTTAATGTCGAAAGGAATTCCACAAAACTGAACTTTTTTTATTAAATTTATTGAATTTCCATACACCGATTTAATCGCGTTACTCTACTTTTCGTTTTATGAACTTTATTTAATTTTTTATTAACAACTTTAATATCCTTTTTTTGTTAGAATTTTAAACTTTAGTACTTTGTTATTTTACACTTTTGTTAAACTTTACCTTCATGTTGTTGAAAGGATTAAGAAGTAGAAATAAGAAAAAATTGAAAGAAAATTTAAGACTGTACTCAAAATAGTGTTCAATGAACGCTTTTTGATTTGATTCTGATTTTGTTAACAAAATTATAGCAACTTTTATACTAAAAAATAATTTGAGTTTCTTTGCTGTGTGTGGCACTTGAAAAATTTTGCCACACCAAAACCAAAAAACAACAACAAACATACAAAAAACAGCACTTTTTACTTACTTTAGATATAATAAAAATTGAACAAGTGGTGGAAAATACTAAATAATAATAACCAGAGCACCTCCAACACCAACACCACCACCAACAGCAATATTATATGAAAATCAAACAACATCAAGTTATTTTTTTTGAATCATAAGAAAAATAAAATAATAGAAAAATACAGCATATATGCTGCAAAACTGCTACATTAACAATCAAAACAATAAGACAAAAAAAAAAATTAAACAAATTTAAAAATAGTTTAATATTGATAATTAAGGTGTCATTTATATCACAACTTTTCATTGATAGAATGAAATTTATTATATTTATTTAAAACTTTTATCAGTTTTCGATAAATTTATTGTTTTGTTAATACTTCCTATTTAAGACAAGCTTTAGATCATTTAATTATTAATTATAATTATTTATTTCCAATATTTCGTCTCCACATTGGGTGACTTCTACAGGGAACAATTATTACAATTTGATTGAAAAACTTATTTTTTGGTGACTTCTTCAGGGAACAAATTGTTTTTCAATCAAATTGTAATAATTGTTCCCTGAAGAAGTCACCCAATGTGGAGACGAAATATTGGAAACTATATATAGTTAAAAAACAAAATTTGTAAAAAACTCGTAAAATATTATTTTTATTGAAAAATTACGGAAAACTCACTTTATAAATAAGTTTTACCCTAATATTTGCTGAAAAAAAAACAATAAACAAATCCGCAATGTTACATTTAATCATAGAAAACTAAAATTAATAATAAAAAAAAAACACTGTTAAATTTTTTTGTAAATTGTAACGTTCACAGCCGCCCTCCCCTCCCCAGTCCTGTCCTAAACTTTATTTAAGCATATTTGACATGCCAATGTATCAGTTGGTTTTGTTTTTTCTTGCATTCATTATTTGGTTGTCTACAAAAAATCCAAATCGCACACACACATTTGTAATAGTATAACCTTTCACCACCATGAAGTTGTTGGTATTCGTTGGATTTGATAACACTTTGCCTTTTAGCCACCGCCTGCACTTAAAGGCGTTTGGGCGTTTTGCCATGTAACTCTAGTGTTGTTGGCTTATTTTCACAATGGTCATTTTGTTGTACCGGTTGCAACACGTTAACAAACATCAGTGGGTTATGATATATCTTGGTTTACATTTTGGACTATTTAGTGACAACTTGCAACATTGTTTATATTTTTATAAAAAAATTGCATCCTATAAATAATGACAATATCCTTATAAAAAAATTTGATTTGTTTAGACATAAGTAGATATGATTGAATCTAATTAGATATGATTGAATCGAATTATATCTAGTGCCAGATGTGATCATATATGACATTTGTAATGAACTTTGCACACAGATCTGATCAGATCTTGCACCAGATGTTTTCATACCTGACCGGATCTGGAATATTGGATAATTTTCGTGTTTAGATATGAGCAGATTTGGTCATATTGGATACTATCTAGCGTCAGATCTGTTCATACCAGAGTAAAAAAAAATATATAAAGGGTCCGCCATCTAACGCTTTTTTTTCCGATGCCGATTTCGCCAAAAAAATCATCTTTTCAGATGAAGCTCATATTGCATGGCCAGCCGAGGCAGCCATTTGAATGAAATTATTTTCCATTACTAACCGGAAGGATTGTACTTTCAAAGAAAAAAAGAAATTTAAGAAAATATTCAGTAGTTTTTTTTATAGCATTTTCAAAAAAAAAAAAGTTATTTGGCGGACCCTTTATATAACAAAATAGTTATAAATAAAATAGCATATGTATCAATATGTATTTAAATATAAATACATATTGAAATGTTTAACCAAAAAAATTCAGTCAGTTTCTATGTAACTATATATAATTCAAAAATCGCAAACTAATTTACGAAAATAGTTTACAATTTTGCAAAATCAATTTCCATTACAAATAACAAACCCTTTAGCAAAATTTTTTAGAACAGATTACCTATGAACCTGTTCTAGAAAAGTTTATTTTACCAACGGTGATATTTCCCTTCGGGAAATGGTGATATTTTCCTGCGGGAAATGGACCAGTCACTGGTATGACGTGACCATACTAGAACTTCGTGTGTATGAACCTGTCCTAGGTTCGATTCTGTTATATGAAAGTGACCGGTACTTTTAACATGGGCTTGTCTTAGCAGGTGGCAATTTCTACCTTTGGAGCACATTGTCATGTGGCGAATAACCTACGAAGGTTACCTATCACCGTACCGACTGAAATGAATAAGCTACGGAAGAAGTTAGAAGTAGGCAGTGTTAAAGTAGGATCATTTTAAGATTTCTGTGACATGCAACTAGACCCGTGGAAAAATAATTATCACGTACCTGGTGTAGGTGTACGTATCGTAGAACTGGAGATCAATTTTTGATTTAAAACTAGTCACATAATAAGCGCAATGTGTGCTGTTACTGGGGTAGTTTGAATGGAATAGCTTTGTGAAGTACCACTGCACTGGTCTAAGGAGTACATGTAGCCGTGTATACGAAAGTTATTAGGAAATAACCTGTTACTTTTTATTCACCGTGTGTTATGTTATATACGAGTTGCTACATTGCCCATCCGTAACCAGTCACTAAACTTCACTGAAAGAGTGTGTCATAGCAACTGGACACAAAACCTTCAAAAAGGTACAACAAATATCAATTTTAAAATAAGTTTATTTCAGTGTTATGTTCGCTTTGTAGCAGTCAAGGGACTGAATGGTTTGGCACTAATTGTCATGTTTTCATCCACTGCTAACGGGATTGAACCAGTTTAATGACCAGTAACAACTTCAACTGCAACGGCCCTAGTTGCTTCAGTACACTGTGGTGTTATGTTACTTTTTCTTCAGCCACATGATATACCTGGTACCAACTTTCAATATTTTATCACCATTGCCATAATCGCGTGATTGGTCATTTCACACAAACTAACACTTTTTGGTACACCACAGTTTTGGTTTCACTAATTTCGTGACGTGCCCCCCAATCATATATCACAAAATCGTCACTTTGAATCAATCGACCCTTCATTTCCCGCAGGGTATACCCAGCAAATTTTTTGAGAACAGATTACCTCTAAACCTGTTGTAGAACAACTTCTTTTACCACCGGTTACATGGAACCGGTTCTAGAACAGATTCCTGGGAGTCGAAATGTAAGGTGTCACTGTCCCAGAACCAGTTCTATAACTGGTTCTTGAACCGGTTTTAAAGCAACCTGTTCTTGTTTAAAGGTAAAGAACCTATTCCAAACAGGACAAACTCCATATAAAAAGAACCAGTTGCAGAACAGAAATTAGAACCTATTATAAAACCACTGCGGGAAACGAAGGGTCCATTGATCCAAAGTGACAAATCTGTGATATATGATTTGGGCGCACGTCACGAAAATGGTGCAACCAAAATTGTGGAGCACCAAAAAGCGTTAATTTTGGTGAAATGACCAATCACGTGATTATAGTTATGGTGAAAAAACATTCACTGGTGCTACCAGATATATCATGTAACTGGAGAAAGAGTAACATAACATCAAAGTGTACTGAAGCAACTAGGGCCGTTGTAGTTGAAGTTATTACTGGTCATTGAACTGGTTCAAAACCGTTAGTATTAGATGAAAACATGGCAATTAGTGCCAAAGGATTCAGTCCCTTGACTGCTACACAGCAGACATAACACTGAAGGATTTTTATCAGGTTATTTGCTAATTACTTTTCGCATGCCCGGCGACATGTACCCCTTAGACCAGTGCAGTGGTACGTCTCAAAACTATTACAGTAAAACTACCCCTATTACAAAACACATTGCGCTTAATATGTAACTAGTTTTCCTTTAAAAATTGTACTCCAGTTCTAAGATACGTACACCTACACCAGTCACGTGATAATTTTTTTTCCACTGGTTCTGTTGCATATCACATAAATCCTAACTACCTACTTCTAACTTGTCCCGTAGCATATTCATTTCATTCTGTATGGCGATAGGTTACCTTGGTCAAGTTATTCGATACGTCACACGGTGCTCCACAGGTAGAAAATTGTCACCTCCTATGACAAGCCCATGTTAAAAGTACCGGTCACTTTCATACAACAGAACCGAAACTAGGACAGGTTCATACATACAAAGTTCTAGTCACATGACCATACCAGTGACTGTTCCATTTCCCGCAGGGACAGTATAAGCTGTTCTGCAACCAGTTATTTGGATCTTACTATTTTACTGGGTAAGCTATTATAATACAGTATAAGTTATTTTGAAAGTTTGATGTCCTTTAATAATACAAATAAAATTTAAGTTATTTACAAAATTTCAATCAAACATTTTGTGTTCTGAAACCGTTTAATGGAGATCAAATATATGTAACTTTATATATTTTAATTTTAATATTTTTGGATTATTATGTATCTAATTGTATCTAATTATATCTATTTGTATCAAATATAACATAATTAGATGGGACAAAACTCAGATATAATTGGATAGTTTTTCATTAAATTCTATCTACTTAATATAATAAGCTCCAAAGTGGTTCAATTTAATAGAATCATTTTTCGGATCAAATTATAGCTAATAGGAATAGAAAACTGTAATTTACATTCGAGGCCATACTTTTGTGTGATCGCTAAACGGTCATGGCTTGGTATTGCTATGTTTGTAATGTAAGAAGAGCTCAGGTTTGATTCTTGCACCTGCAGGTTGATGAACAAATTTGTCATATAGAAACAGACTGACAATTATAAGACACAAAAAATAATACAATTTAAATGGAAAATCACTGATGACGCCTGTCCTTAAAAAGGCAGAAACTAGTCTAGTCTGATTTAAAAATGAATAGTATTTATAATTTTTAGAGTAAAACGTTTATTCTTCTTCTTAACCTCAACATTTCTAAATATCCTCTTATATTTGCGGAATATATCTCATCATATATAATTTTATATAAAATGTTTTACCCGGGTATCTAAAAAGACTTCATATTCGCTTTGACTTTAATTATAATTATATAATGTTATATATAACCGCATACATAATTATATATGTCAAATTATTTTTCTTAAAATGTTTCTATATTTTTATTAAAAATAATATGTCATGGGATATAAGTAAATACCATTTAATATCAAAATATCTCATTATATCCACCAAAAATTACTTATCTTTTTGGATATAATTATATCCAAGGAGATCTAAATTAATCCCGCATGATATATTGGGTTCTATCAGGATATTAAATTAAATATTTTTAGATCCCCCAAATTTTGAGATAAATGTTGATGTAACTTAATCCTGTAATATATTTGAGCGATCTTATCGGATATTAGTGGATATCCCAATTTCTATATAACATTTACAACTATATTTAGTTAATCTAGTTATGTACGAATACATGTATAACTAGATATAAACCAAATTAATGTTATATACAATAATATATAGTGTAATAAAAAAAAAATTAATATAAATTTCATTTTGGGTAAAACGATATCTTGACATATTCATAGTTCTATGTAAATATGCAATAATTATCACGTGGCTGGTGTAGGTGTATGTATCGTAGAACTTTGATGAAAAATTAGGCAGATATTAAGCGAAATGTGTGCTGTTACAGGGGTAGTTTGAATGAGATAGGGATTGAGCCAGTTCAATGAACAGTAACAACTTCACTCTGATGTTATGCTATTTTTTATCCAGTTAAATAATATACCTGGTGCCAACTTGTCAATGTTTTGTCACCATTAATATAGTCAAGTGATTGGTCATTTCATACAAATTTACACTTTTTGATACACCACAATTTCGGTTTCACCAGTTTCGTGACGTGCGCCCAAATCATATATCACAAAATCTTCACCTTGGATCAATCGACTCTTCATTTCCCGCAGGGAATTTAAAGAAGTTAAAGTATTTTGAAAATTCGTTAATAAATTGGAATCTCCACAACGTTTGTTTGACTTAGCGAAGTGAATATCCCAAATGTTTACAGCACTTTGGCCTTTCACATTATTTGGCGCGTAAATAATTATTTAATTTAATTTATTTTCTGTTTTGTTTTGTTTTATTTTATTTAATTCTTTTTCATTATTTGTATTCAAGAATTTACCATGTAATTGTTTAATCATTATTAAAGTTTTGAATTCCCAATGGATAAATTAGTTTAATATAGTGTTTGTTAGTTTTTGCTTTTCAAATCTATAAACTGCAACTCTTTGTTAGATTATTTCATGTTATGAATTCTAAAATTAATTTGTCACATTATATTCTGTGTAATTTAGTTTTTTATTTTTTGAATCAATTAAATATTAATTTATAGTAGAGTGTCAGACCGCACTGCGATTGCTTTTTTTTTATCGGCTTAAACATGAAGTAAATGTGTGTTGATTTGTTATCAACAACAATTTGTGTGGATTGAATATATAAAAAAAAGAATTATTTTAAAATGATTTGAATTAATTTGTTGCATATAAAAAGTTGGGCGCAAGAATGTAAAGATTTATTTATTTACTTATTTTAAGTTTCCCAGTTATTTCAGATTCAGGCGATAAAACGTCTTTAGCCGAAGCCTACAGAATGTATTTTTCGTTTTTTTAACTAATATACATTAGAGCGACTCAACTTGTATGGAAGAGAAAAACTTTATTTTGTTACCCCTCTGAAAATAAAGCTTGCTCTGTTTTATGATGATTCCCAAAATATTTTGGTTCTAGCGTTGACCATCCGTGAGCTGGAACATTTGCAAAAAAGGTCTTTTTTCAGTTTTTTGATTTTTTTTGTACTTTGCTCCAAGACGACATAAAGAAAATTTGGTATCATCGAAAAGAGGTTTGAAGCAGCATCCAATGGTATATAAAACTTGACCACTTGCGACCTACTAATTGAAATATTTAAATAAATACATATTTTCGTTTCTGGTTTTCATACAAATTCTACATATTTGGAAATAATGTTCTGCTCTTCAAATTGAATCTGTTTTAAAATAATGTTAATTTATTTGTTAATTATTCACATAAAAGGCGAAAATCGCGATATATTTTATCTTTTTTTAATATAGGCAATATGGGCATCAAATTTTTTCATTTTTCAATTATAATAATCTTGTGATAGCAAAAGATCTGTTTCTAGGATGATGTGAGATATATTTAAGTTTTCAAATATTAATTTTTTAGTTAAAAACATATTAATCTATTAATGACAGGTGCACCATAAATTTATAATATTAGAAAAGCAGAACATTATTTCCAACTACGTAGAATTTGTATGAAAACCCGAAACGAAATATGTATTTAGTTAAATATTTCATTTAATAGTTTTATTTACCATTGGATGCTGCTCAAAACCTCTTTTCGATGATACCAAATTTTATTTATGTCGTCTTGGAGCAAAGTACAAAAAAATTCGAAAAACTGAAAAAAAGACCTTTTTCAAAAATGGTCCAGCTCACGGATGGTCAACGAAAGAACCAAAATATTTTGGAATCATCATAAAACATATCAAGTTTTATTTTCAGATGGGTAACAAAATCATTTTTTGTTTTGAGTCGCTCTAATATACATATCCCTCGATTTTCGGAATAGTTACGTCATAAAAAATTGTGTAAATTGAATTTTTTTGTATAAAAAATCGTGATCATACACTCACAGTATTTTAACCCTTTCACTGCTGACTTTTTGTTTGTAGATATATTTATATTTTCAGATTTTGTTAGGGATCAGTAAATTAGAAATAAAACCGTTTACATATCGCTCATTTACTTCAAGACTGACATATCTCAAAAAACACGATTTTGCAGAAAACGAGTTTAAATTTTTCAATATATATATGCCTCGCTCGACCCTTTGGTCAGGAATTTTTATAAATAGGGGGGTTTTAATGTATTTGTATCTTAGTGAGAGTTGTGTGCGTATTCGCTAATTATCGAGAGATCCAAGATTAGCACAGTTTCTCTATGAAGTATATACTCTTTGCACCCACTTTAAAGAAAAAATAAAATATATTATCCTGTATCTCGAAAAGTATAGATGATATTAATACGATATAAACCATGATATAACTAATAAATTTGTATCATTAACTCATTTTGACTTATGACAGTCTTGAAGTAAACAAGCGATATATACCCAATCTCCTTTCTACCCACCAAAAAACTGTTTTCGTAAATTGAATTTTTGAAACTTCTCAGCCCATTTAAAACATTCAAACAAAAAAAAAAGTAATTGGCTCTATCTATCTTTGTATTATCTATATACTCGTATAAATTTTGATAAATTTTTTTAGCGGTTATGTTTAGTAGTTTTAAAATACATATTGCTTTGTTTTTAACGACTAAATATTGTGGGAGTATAAATTATTTTTTAAAGTATTTAAATGGAAACAACGAAAGATGAAAAATTATCAATAGTAGTCAGTTTATTAATAAAAATAAATTTTCACTTTTAAGTAGTTCATCATTATCTTACATATGCTTTAAAATAATGATAAAAATCCATAAATGGTAACCGATTCGATACGGTTATCGGTAAGGATAACGCTATATTCATTTATTTCGGTAACGATATTTTAAAGGTAACGAAATTTCAGTTATTTCGATAAAGGTTTTTGGCATTAACAGTATTTTACTTATTCTGGTAACGGCATTTTAGTGATAACGATATTTTAGTTATTTCGGTAACGTAACGTTATCTTAAGCATAATGGGTTTTCAATAAGTTCGGTATCGGTATTTTAAATGGACCATTATTTTAGTTATACCGGTAATGTCTAATTTGCAAATACCATTTGTTGATCAAACTTTTGGAAAATATATCTATTTACAGCGATTATTTTTTATTGATCTTGTTGGATTATTTCGGTAGCTGTATTTTTAAGATAACGCTATTTCAATTATTTAGATAACGGTATGTTAGCGATAATGGTATTTAGTTATTTCGGTAACGGTATTTTACGGATAACTTTATTTTAGACATTTAGGTAACAGAGTTTTGTGGATAACGCTAGTCTGTTGAAAGGGTCTAACATCGACAACGATATTTTAGCGGTATTGCCTGCCATAAAAATTGTTGGAAGGGAAAATCTTAGTGTAAATATGAGGTATCAAGGCATGTTTTCCACAATCAGAGATTAAAAAAATATATAATTCCGGAAATCAAAAGTAAAAGAATAATTCGTAATTAAGATAGCTTTCTTAGCCATATTCCAATTCGAAGCGACATATATAATTTAATTAACATATAATTTGGACAACTTCTAGTCTCCAACTAAATACTTTAAAAATTATTTTTCTACTGACTTCAATCCATAAAACTATAAATTACATCTAAAAGTTCTGAAGCTCTTCTTATGTTTTGTACTATTGCTTAAGAAATTTTACATTTCCAGTACAGTAAATTCAAGTCCCATTCCATCTCAAATATTGAAATAATTTTATTAACAAAACTCATTGATCTTTTCTGTAACAACTATGCGTCTACAATATCTTTTTTTTTAAAAGACAAGCAACACTCAGGAAATTCTTCCCATATATTAATGTGTTGCTTTCTTTGGAGATAGGGGTGAGATGGAAGGTGGGGAGAGATGAAGGGCTTCAGATATGGCAACACTGTAATTGCGCGAGATGTTAAATCTTAGAACAGTTGTTGCTCGCCACCTGATGGAGAGTTGGCGAACTTATCCAAGCTTTTTGGTTCATAGCCATGATTAATTATTTTACTTCGGTGGGGTTAAGTGCTATGGGAACACCGAAGGTGGGAGCTGCGATGTTTTCCATAATCAGAGATTAAAAATATTGTTCTTCATACATATTATTTTTCTAAATTGATGTTGCCGTCACCGGGAATCGAACCCGGGACCATCTGTGTAACAGTCCAACGCGCTAACCGTTACACCACAGCACCCACACTCTGACAAGAAAATATTTCTTCATTCTGAACATTGAAACGATTTAATAAAGAAAAGTCTTGGAAACCTTTTCTGAATTTTTTTTGTCCCAATAGTTAGCAAAAAATTAGCGCATTTACTTCTAACCAAAACACTTTCTAGCATACTAAACATTATAAAAATTTAAAGTTTTACCTTATATTTTTAAATTTAGTCAAGAATTAAGGTTTTTTAAAATTATCTTAACAAAATATTAATAATCCCAGAAAAGAAATCGTATAAATCGAGGTTAATTTCCATATCCCCGATTTAAAGGAGAAATAAAAAATAGTGTGAAAATGAAATCGTGTAAAACAGGTGTCATGTATGTGGAGGGATTGATGAATATAGCTAAAAAGCAAAATCGTGATAAAAAATAAATATGACATTGAATGCAAAATCACATAGAGCTCTAACTTACTAAGAAGGTCCTTTGAGAAGTTTTCTTCGATTTCAATCAAGTTTGGAGTAGAGGAAAGATTTTGTTGTCATTTTTTTGTTTCTAATTTTGATTTTAAATTAATAATTGTTTTTTATATTTCAAAACGGCAGAATTTATATAAAACCTTTATTTATTCAAAAATGTGGTAGAAAAAGGTTTTTAATAATAAATTTTTGCAATTATATTTGAAAAAAATAAAAAATTAAGGTGTAACTTTAAGTAATGTCTAGAATATATTAAAGCGTTTAACAATAGGACTTTACACATTAGAAAACAAAAGTAGATTAATTACAGCATTTAATTGGTTTGTAATCCATAATTATAGAATACTACATGTACCTAATTACTTAAAATTACACTTGTGGTTTAATTAACTTATTCACATATGGTTTAATTAACTTATTAAAAGACAAAAGAAATAATTGTTTAATAACATGTTAAAATATTTAATACATTTTAAAGCGAATTTTTATACCCTTCATTATTAAACTTTTGGAAACGGATTTAAAATTATAATATGAACTCTAATAGTTAATATCGATTAGAAAATCATAGAGATCACTTACGAAAAACTCAAATTATTTAGTTAAAAAAAGTTCTTATTTAAACCCATCAACATTTTTTTAAAACTAGTTACCTTTGAATCTATTCCAGAATTGATTATTTTACCACCATTTGGATGAATTTGGTTCTAAAGCAGATTCCTCTAAGTAAAAATATAAGGTTTCACTATCCCATAACCAGTTCTACAACTATTTCTAGAACCGGTTCTAAAGCAACCTGTTTTTGTTTGAATGTATAGAAACTACACTAAAAGAATTATCCTTCAAGATATTAATGAATCTATTTAACAAGATAAAAAATCTTCAATAAATAATTTCATTATATATATTAATTTTTTATAACTTTTTTTCAACAAATTTCATTAAAAAAGTCGTTAGATTTCATAATTTATCCTGCGGAAAACGAAGGGTCGATTGATCCAAAGTGCCAAATTGATATATGACTATTGGGGTGCACGTCACGAAACTGGTGAAATAAAAATTGTGGTGTACCACAAAGTATTAATTTGGGTAAAATTACAAATCACTTGTCTATAGAACATTGACTGGTTCGTACCAGATATACAGGGAATTCAGAAAAATGTTCCCTCACTCAGTTGTGATTTTTTTGTGTTTTTGTTTTTTTTTTTTAAGCAACCCGTAAAATTCAAATTATTTTATAAAATAACAATGGGTGATTAAAAAATATCAGTATTGTTTATTAATTAAGCAATTCTATTTCAAAATTTTTCAAAGTGACCTACATCAATTACCCCCGTTGAAGATATTTTTTGGGCTTCCGGAATAGGACCTATACAATTTTAATAATGGATTCGATAACCCTATGTCCGGACTATAAAGTGGTGCTCTAGGTTTAATCAATTTTCACCCCAAATTTTTTTCCTAGCGCAAAAACCAATATTACTTTCGGATTGGTTTTTTTGGACTTCGCGAATGACCTCAATAACCTCAAAAAAGTCCATTAGATGACAAAGCACACCATAGAGTGATTCTCTGTGGAAACAGAGGCGATTGATTTAAATGATGTGGGTTTTCATCGGTCCAGTACCTCTGATTTCGCTTGTTGCAATATCCTCACAGGTAAAAGTGGGCTTCGTCTGTGAACCAAATATCATCCAGGACATCAATCTGTTCCTTATCATTAATTAGGTCAAGCAAGATATGAGCAGACTCAAGCCTATTCCTCATGGCCAAATCGCTCAGCATTTGAACAGGGTGAATTTTGTACGCCTTCATTTTTAGTTTCTTGTGCAATATGGTATGTACCGACATTTGTCCAATGTTTTCATGCTTTAATGGACTGACCAAGTTCTTGAACAAAAAAAATCGGGAATTTTCATAACATTCTCTTCAGTAGTTGCTGTTACCTATCTGCCACTAATGCCTTTATGTTGATTTAACAGATTTCCCTTCAATTCAAATTTCTTAACCATTTTCCGAATTGACTTTTTCCATGGAGCGAAGATATGAAATTTTTCTTGGAATGCCCAGATCACATTTTCAATATTTCCTTGTAGTTCATAATATTTTTGAACTATAAATTGACGTTGCTCAACGGAAAACATTTTAAAGATTTTATAATTTGTTTCTTTATATTTTTATTATTCTGACTTTTTATTTATATTTTTATTTTCATTTTTTAATCACCCTTTATATTTTATAAAACAATTTGAAGATTACAAGTTGCTTTAAAAAATAAAACAAAAAATCACAACTGAGTGAGAGAACATTTTTTCTGAATTCCCTGTATTATTAACTGAAGAGAAAGTAACATAACATCAAGGTGTACTGAAGCAACTATGACCGTTGCACTAGAAGTTGTTACTGGTCATTGAACTGCTTCAAAACCGTTAGCAGTTTATGAAAACATGGCAATTAGTGTCAAAGTATTCAGTCCTTTGACTATTCCAAAGCGGACATAACACTCAAGGAATTTTATCTGTACCGACTTTATGACATAACAAATGAAGACATAACACTGATTTTTATGGCAATTTTTCGATTTTCTTGGCGATTTTACACATAAAATAAAATATATAATATATACACTAGAAATATAGCATCAGAATATTACTTTTTGCACAGCTTACTAAAAAACCAGAAACATTTTACAAGAAAATGTATTAAAATAAAGTTTTTTGGTAACGATTTTTAATGGTAACGATTTTTGTGAGAATTTCTTTAGGTACTTGAACTGCTGAACTTTTTGTATACAAATTTCTTTGGGTATTTGAACTGCTGGACTTTTTGTATACGTAGTTCATGTACTTTTCTAAATTTAGATTTTAATGTTATAGTGTTTTGTTGTGTATAGAGATAATAAACATGTATTGAAACTAATTTTTGTTTCGGCTTTTTGAAGGCTTTTTGAACAGGTGTTATGAAACACTGTTTTCGGTATGTTCTATGACAGGTTACGGACGAGCGATTTAGCAACCCGTACATAACCTAACATTCGGTGAATAAAAAGTGACAGGTTACTTGCTAGTTACTTTTTGCATACCCCACAAGTTCCCCATACACCAGTGCAGTGGGGCTTTACAAAACTACTTCCATTCCAACTACCTCTGTAACAGAACACATTGCGCTTAAAATGTGACTAGTTTTCCATTAAAAATGTTTATCCAGTTCTCCGATACGTACGCGCAGGTTGTACGCCACGTTGTAATTATTTTCCCACTGGTCCTGTTGCATATCACATAAATCCTAAAATTATCCTCTTTTAACACCACCAATTTCTAACTTGTTCCGTAGCTTATTGATTTCAGTCGGAACGGTGATAAGTTACCTTCGTCAAGTTAGCGGCCACTTCACAAGATGCTCCAAAGGTAGCAATTGCCACTTCCTATGGCAAGCCAATGTTAATAGTACCGGTGAACCATATACACAAGGTTTTAGTCACGTTATTATACCAGAGACTGGTCCATTTCCAGCAGGCTACATAATGAAATTTTTCTTTAGAGCTAAGAAGTTGTTCAACGACATATATAAGGTGGCGCAAAAGTAATCCTCCTATCAGAAAATGCTATACATAATAAATACATAATAAAAAAAAACATCGGAAGGTTATTTTTGCGCCACCTTATAAACTTTATTTTTTCGTCAAATTTTTTACGTTTATACATTTTTATACATATTAAACTTTATATTTAAGATTTAATTCTCAAGAGTGCCATATATATTGTAAGTGATTTATTAATTAAATAAAGCCTTTTATTAATTTTCAATTCCTGAGAAGTTTTTTCATAAATTGAATGAAGCTCTTCGTAGACTTAATTATAATGAATTTTTTAAAACATTCATAATTCAATGAAGCTTCACTCATATGTTCGGTTGTTACTTAAAGTTATAGCATACTTTTATTAGCATATTTATGCGATTATATGAGAATGTTCCCTAATGTGGCCCTAAACCTGGTATTTGAATTATATAAAAAAACTAAGTGGAATATTCCAAATTCAAAAAACATTAGCTAATAGGCAAACTCCTTGGGCATATTTCGGCATGCTTTCATTCAAAAATTATAATTTGTGTAAATCTTCTACCCCTTCTACATTGGTCCTCTAAGGATTTCCGGTTGCGCGAAATGAAACCTGTCAGTAGATAAAGTCTGCATTAAATTAGCGGATGAAGATATTTTTAATTAATAAATAAACATTGCACGGTTTTTGTTTAACAAGAATCAAATGATCTTGAACTTGAATAATCTTGCTCACATCATAATGTATGATATAAGTTCGAAAAATAAACCATTGGTTTAAATTTCTTTAAATTTAAAAGTAAATATTTTATATAAAATTACTTCATTTTTAAATACTGTTCTCAAAACTGAATTTCACTAAACGGAGTAAAAAAATTTACAAAAATCTGCGAGAGTTTAAAAATCGCAAAATTTTGGTTTTATTTGTAAACCACCACACAACTTTTTAAAAAACAGCGATAAGTCTATTGAGTCCATTTTGTATTTATTTGGATCAGAAAGCTAAAAACTATGAGCAAAAAAATAAAATGAAAAAAACTCGTCTAAGTTTAAAGTAATTTTTTTAATTTTTCGACTTTTAAATGACCATCAATTCTTTTGGTATAGTCTTCAACAAGTGAAACTTTGCAGGCCATAGCTTTTTAGTCAACCTAGCCCTTTTCATATTTCGTCTCATTTCATAAAACTTTGAGAAATTGGACGCATCTAAACAAATTTCGAAAATGAAGTAGACCATATAGTTACCAAAGGTCCACTTTAGAGACCACTTTTTGTTTTACTTATTTTATTACATTTGTTTACGTAATCAATTAATTTTATTAAAATTGTGAATAAAATTCCTACCGTTTACAAAAATCCGATTTTAAAATTCTTTAAAACTTGTTTGATATTCACTTTTTATGTTTACGAAAAATTATACTTTATATTGAGTTTTTATAACGACACAATATAACCAAGAAAAATGCGTGCATTAAAATAGTTATAGCGAAAATTAAGCTTGATGACGGTTAACAGTTTTGAATTATTCATGCAACAACACGAAAGGGAAAAGGCCACAATAGGAAACATTCCCTTACTGAAATGTTTATTTTTGATGAAAAAAAAAAAAAAAAAAAAATGGTTGGACTACCATACGAGACGTTGGAACCTTTGAAAAAAAGTTTATTCAATGAAAATGTTTCATAAATTAAATGAAAGTTACATTAATTCAATTAAGCTGCCTCTTTTTCTACATCCCAATGAAGAACTTCGTTTTATTAATGAACAAATTAATTTGTACTACGCACAGAATTCTATCATTGTATTTTAAAATTGTATGAACTTATTTCATAAATTATATGAAATTCTTCAATGTCGGAATGATTATTTCTTTTTATGAAGATTTAAGTTTATTTTAAAAAGCATTTTATAAGAATTAATGTTAATTAAACCGTTTCCATCCATTCTATGAGAAGTCTTAATGGGAGAGTTTTCATTAAAATTAATTAAGTGAAAATAATTCTTTCAGTGTATTACAGAACAAACTCCATAGAAAAAGAATCGGTTGTATATGATAAACTGGAACCTATTATGATACACTGAGAGAAGTATCTGCATGATATAAATGAATTGTTGCTTTTGATCTATGAATTGTCACTGGAACTCGTCAGTTGAACCTTTTCATCAAATTAATGCAGTTTTTCTTAAAATTAAAATCGGTTGTATAAGATAAACTGGAACCTATTATGATACACTGAGAGAAGTATCTGCATGATATCAATAAATTGTTGCTTTTGATCTATGAATTCTCACTGCAACTCGTCAATTGAAACTTTTCATCAAATTAATGCAGTTTTTTTTATAAAATTTAATGAAAAATGTCATATTATTTATTAAAAATTTCATATAATGAAAAAGTTTCATTTAAAATAGTTTCATTAAAACTATGAAACTTTTTCATGAAGTTTTTCATTCATATTGTGAAGAAAACTTCATTAGTTTATTGAAAAAATTTCATTAAAACTCGTCCATGGAATTCTTTATGTGTATAGTCAGTTGTTGTGTGACCTCTTATTTCGATTTTATTATTTTACAGAGAAGTTTTTTTTTCCAAATGGCAAAATAAAATTTTTTTTAACTTTATGAACAATTCCATTTAATATCACCGTGAAATTGATCGATGTTTTCCGATTTTGATAAAATTTTGGGAGTGTGTGCGGTGAACGCAAGTATTAAACATTTTTTTTTTTTGGAAAACTCTTACAACCATACAGCTTTAAATTGTGGTATAGGGACTTCACTTAAAAGGTCATAACTTTTGATATGTATAAAATATTACCTTTGTTCTAAATACATTGAAAATTTCAAAGTGAAAAGCTTCTTACTTAGTGAGATATCAGAAAAATGTAGAAGTATGTATACCAGAAAATGTGTTTTTTTTCAATAGTAATAGTAATAGTAGTTTTTTAGTAGCAACAATTAAAAAAAAAGGTACCGTGAAATAACTTCCAAATGAAATAAGTCCTAATGAAATAACTCCCAATGAAATAAGTCCCAAAAAAATTAAATGAGTCCCAATTTTAGTAAATGAAATAACCTCCAAAGAAAAAATTAAATAAGCCCCAACAATTGTGGGGGGGTGGGGAAGGCGTCACAGCGAGTGCGATTCGCGGCCGTGGCCGCATTACGCGAAACGCTGCCGCGCATCATATGCACCGCTTTCCAGAGGTGGTATGTCATAACGTCCAATGACATAATGTCCATGTCACTCGAAAAGTGTCATAATGTACATGAACTTTATGACAATTTGGAATATTATGGAATATTATTATTTTTTTTGGATATTATGTCACTTTCAAATGTGGCATAGCGTCCAGACTTTTTAAAATAAAAAGATTAATAATATTTAGTATATCAATACAATTTTTTTAAAATATTCTTTAGTAGTATATCACAAAATAAAACAAAATTTATAAATCGTATAATCGCACGCAGAAAAACTTTATTTCGCGAAGCCGCCTGCCGCGTTCTACGGAGGAAAAAGCACCTAAGAGCGGCCGAAGGCCGCCACACAGAAAAACTTGTTTTTACAAATTACTTGATGTCTTAAAAATATAAGATTTCAACTCATTCGACATCTGATTCAAAAAACAAGTTCTTCTGGATGGGGGACTTCGGCCGCTCTTAGGGGTTTTTTTCCTCCGTAGAACGCGGCAGGCGGCTTCGCGAAATAAAGTTTTTTATAGTAACTTCAAATTACTGATCTGTTTCCACACTGGAGTATAATGTCCATGGACCTTATGTCGTAACACGTTTTCTTCGTAACACGTATAATATTTTCTTCCTCTAGCTTCTGAATTTTTTAAACAAATTTGATTTTCGACTTTTACGTATAACACTTTACTATTTCTTCTTTTGCCACTCATCATTTCAAATTCAAGATTTGCCATTATTTTTAATCACTATAATACCGATCTTTACTTACCAAAATTCTAGCAAGAACTGCGTTCCTTTTGGTAAAAAATGTAATTTTACTAGAAACGAAATAACTCCCAACAAAAATGAAATAACTCCCAACGATAAAATCACATTTAAAAATGAAAATGAAATAAGTCCCAACAAATGCGAAATAACTACCAATGACAAAAATAAGTGAAATAACTCCCAACAAAATCTGGTTGGGAATTATTTCATTTGGGAGTTATTTCATAACGAAATAATTCCTAACTGAAAATTGTGAAATAAGTCCTAACTCATTGGGAGTTATTTCATAATGAAATAAATCATTGGGAGTTATTTCATAATGAAATAAATCCCAATTTATATGGAAAATTTTTGGGAGTTATTTCATTTTTTTTTTTTGTGAGTTATTTCATTTGGGAGTTATTTCACGGTACCAAAAAATTTGTCGATATTTTTTACACATCAAAAGTTATGACCTTTTAAGTTAAGTCCCTACCCCACATTTTGAAGCTATAGGGTTGCCAGAGTTTTCCAAAAACAAATTTTTTTTGATACTTGCGTTCACTACCGCACACACTCGCAAAATTTTATCAAAATCGGAAAACATCGAATAATTTCACGGTCATATTAAATAGAATTGCTCTTATATATTAAGAGCTATAGACATAGTTGCTTTCCATGAAATGATATCATGCTCTCTCAAGTAATCTTCAGTAGAATTACAATATCATAATTTGTTAAGAAAATGGCCAAACTTAACAGGCTATGGTACTTTCTGTATTCCTAAGTAACCAACTAAATGATAAACTAAACATAACCTAAAATCTATAATTTTTAAAAATCGTGTAACAAAATTTTCTTTAAGTACATTAAATATCTATCTAATACCAACATTTGTGCCACAATTAACACAACAAATTGGAGCAAAAAATATATATTTTTAAAACTCTATACTAATATTCAACAATAAATTGCAACGTAGGTCAATTGTCGTAAGTGCTGTATGGAAACAATGGCAAAATTTAACAAATGCAGTGAAGGTATTGTACTATGGACATGGCAAAGGTAGGTGTAATTGAGAATTGCATAAGATATATTAACAATAAAAATATGTATAAATCAACAAAAACTTCTAATGCTTAATATTTTAAGAACCATTTGTAAGGTGCTATATTTAATTGTAGGGTGTGGTATGTACTTTTTATAGGAAAATTAAATCCAATTGTCGTCTGTGCATATAATTGTAGTTTATTTTTATATAAATTTTATGAAAGAAAAAAAAAATCAGCAACATATGGTCATATAAAGTCATGAACGCGTGCGCTATAGGAATTTTAGTCATTTTTTGTTGATGCATTTGTAAAGTGTACGTGCCGCAATGCCAGCACTTATTAGGGGAAATATTATGTTGGTGCAATGATATAAATTACTGAAGGTAAGACCTGATCATTTTTTTTTTGTAAACATTTTGAAAATAACATCCGAATAAGAATTGAAGACGTAACGATACGGTTTTAATAAAGGTTGATTTTTTAAGAGCTTTCGGATTTGATTTTAAAAAAAAAAACATAATATTTAGAGAAATGTATGAAATCTTTATTTGAGTCTATAAAACGATCTATAATATAATTCAATGTTTATAGATGACTTCATGTAAATATTGACCGCGGCTACGCCTCAAATGGTTCATTCGCTGGGTTTAGTTTTGGCAACAATCGGCCGGTATCTTACAAATAAATTCTTCAATGTTGGCTTCCAGAGCGTCAACCGTTGCTGCATTGTACCTATAGACGTGAGCCTTAACATAGCCCCACAAAAAAAATCTAAAGGCTTTATTCGCACGATCTAGGCAGCCAACTGACCGTCCCTAAACGTGAAATAAACTGTTCACCGAACTCGCCTCTCGATTGGGCCATTGTTTCGCGTGCTGTGGGGCATGTTGCACCGTCCTGCTGAAACCACATGTCACCCAAGTCCAGCTCGTCATTCACAGTGAAGTCGTCTTTGGAAAAGTACGGTCCAATGATGCCACCGTCCCATAATCCATACCAAACAGTGCATTTTTCGGGATGCATTGGTAGTTCTTGCAATGCTTCTGGCTGCTCTTCACACCAAATACGCCAATTTTGCTTGTTCACGTATCCATTCAACCAGAAATGAGCTTCGTCGCTGAACACAATTTTCACAATTTGCACTTTCTTAAACGAGCATGAATTTTGATAATTAAATTCAATAATCTGCAAGCGTTGTTCGTTTCTAAGTCGATTCATGGTTAAATTATAGACCAACCAGAACATGTTTAACAGTAACAACCCTATGGGTAATGGGACCATTACTGGGTGTGCCACAGGATCGGTATATTCGTGCCAGAGACCGGTCCTCTGCTAAACCCTACCCTATGTAAACAACAGGCAACTTTAACATTGGCTTTTCATAGGAAGGGGACATTTGTCCGACTTTAAACCACATGCCACAGGGCTAACCAAAGATGGGCATACCACAAGACTGTCGCAAAAGGGTCATGTCGCATAAAATAAACGAAAACTAAACAGCTTCCAATGCGTAAAATTCTGGCCAACTGCCTTTTTCTTGTTAATAAGAATTCTGGTTAAGTGGTATGTCCTCCCTTTACCAGTCACAGGATTGGTAATTTTAGGACAATTGACACTGCTTAACTTCAGTATTAAATTATACCAGTCCTGTGACTGTCATTCCCCATAGGGATGTTACACGAAAACAGCTGAGCTGCTAAAAACAGTGTTTCCAAAAAGAAAGTTGCTAAAAAATAACCCTTTAGTAGAACAACAACAAAGAAACAAATGTTTTTCTCAGTAAAGTTCCTATTTGATACACTATAAAGTTTTTCCTATATAGGGGCTACTAAAGAATGAGTCTCGGATCTCATTTAAAATTTAAATATTTAATTTTACATATGCACTGATGTGATATTGAAATTTTAACTTCTTGTAATGGAATAAAACTTTTAAGTGCAAATAGAAAAAGTAATTGAAGTTTTGTAAAACTGTTTATGTCCCACTGTTAAGTTCTGGTACTAGTATTTAGTATTTAATCATTTTTCAATTCATAAAACTACTCAAATACTTTCAACATTTGCAGAACCGCAAATAATAATACACTTTTTTTAGAAGTTCACCCTGAAAACCGACTCGGTATTGGCGACCGTATTTGTTGCCAATCGAATGTGTCGGTTGCCAATTTAATTGAAATAACAATTCTGCTAAGGCAATAGAATATCAATTGCATTAACTGAAATTCGAAACCGAAACATTCGATTGGCTGAAAATACGGTTGCTACTACCGAGTCTGTTTTCTGGGTGTATAAATCTACACAAAATAATCTTTCACTTAATTACAGTTCTGTCGGTGTTTGTTTAAGGATATCTTACCGGTACTGGAAGTATTTTAAAAATATTGCGTCTTTAGTTTTATCCTTATAAATTGTATGTGTGCTAAACAAATTAAAAATTTTATAACTATTCAGAAGCTACACATTTCCTTGGATTTCATTTTTGTATTAAAATTACAAATCCATTGAAAATATCCTGAAATATTTAGAAAAGATGAATATTTTTAAATATAAATATATGGGGAATGCAAAGTAAATATGAAAACCGCGATATTTTAAAAACTTTAAATTACAAACATTGTTTGCCAAATTTAGACTCAGGGTGCCAAATCTTTTAGAAATAGGTGTTGCAAAGACAGATTCTGCAAAAATTTGCAAATTCTTCAGTAGTAATGTTAATAATTATGACAACCAAAAACAAACAGCTCTAAAAACAATGTTTTAAGAATTTAAGAAGCTCGAAAAAAACATATCAGCAAGATTGATGCCACGTAATTGAGGGTACAAAAAATTTCGAATCATGTTCCTATACCGTTCACCATTGACAGTAACATTCTGACCAGCATCGTTTTTGAAGACATATGGGCCTATGACTCCGTCAGCCCATAAAGCGCACCAAACAGGAATTTTCTGTGAATGTAATGGTGTTTCGACAAAAGCTTGTGAATTCTTCTCACTCCAAATTCTACAATTCTGCTTATTTTTGTACCCATTCAACCAAAAATGGACTTCATCGGAAATAAAAATTTGAATGTAAATTTAAAATTAATATCAATTTGTACTTCAGCCCATTCGCCGAATTGGCGGCGCACACGATGGTCGTTTGTCTTTAATTCCTGCACAAGTTGAATCTTGAAAGCTTTTAAGTCAATAGCCTTTCGTAAAATCTTCCATAAAGTGGAAGGATACAACCCCAGTTGCTAAGAACGCGACGAATTGATTGATTAGGATCATCTTCAATGCTTTCCTGTACAGCGGCTACATCTTCTTCAGTGCGCACTGTTCGGCGTTTCACGGGATGCACATTGTCAGTAACAATAAATGTGGTCCGAAAACGATCTATTGTTCTTCGAATTAGCCGCTCTAAAGGACGATTATTACGCTATAAAATGGAAGAATTGCACGATGAGTTTGACGAATAGAACAATTATTTTGATTCAAAATTTTAACAATTTGCACGCCTTGCTCTGGTGTAAGTAGATTCATAATGAAATTTCAAAGCAAAATAAACAAAAAGCAACTATCAGCTGTTAAATGGGTTTTCATATAAAGCAGTGATGCCAACTCAAAGTTGTGACACTCTAAAAAAAAACACGCTTTATGATTTAAAAGTGGTTATCAAAATCAAATGTTTCAAATTAGTTTAATTTTAAAGGAAAATATGTATATAGTGACCCCAGAAAAATTTTCTTGCTAAGAAACTGTTGAAGGGTATATTACTGTTCGACCAAATCTTTAAATCTAACAACTTTACTTACAATAATTACTGAAATTTAGATATTAATCTAAAATATGTATTTTGTGTAATAAAAAATTACTTTTATCTTAGATGACTTTTTTTTCAAAAAAACATAAAATTATAAACAATAAAGTACATACGGGGTATAGCCAGCCATTCCCAATGAGGGCGTTTAACATTTTTTGTAGCATTTTTTTTTTTTTTGTTTTTGTTATAGTTTAATGGTCATTAAAAAATATGTATATAAATATATATTTATGTTGCAACTGGTATAATAAATATTTATTTATGCTGTTGTTATTTATATAGTGAGGGATTTGTTGTTGTACAATCACAAAAGGAGTTGCATTGTTGGGTTTATTTTTAAAGTAGTTCAGCGACTTACAACGCCTCAACAGATTTGCATGAATTTAAACCAGTTTCCAATGACGTTTACTTCTATATTTTTTTGTTTCTGGGTTTGGAATTGATATGACAATGGTCAGTTTTAAAACACTTTTACGTGACAGTAATATGTTAATAGTAACTATATTTTAAGTGAATATATTTTTTCAAAGGAGTTGCATAGTTTTTAGTAGAGACGGGCGCGCGAGTTGAGTGATTCAAGTGAATCACACGTAAATCACGTGTGAGTGTGAATGAAACATAATTTTGTTCACTTGAACGTGAGTGTGAGTAGGAAAAAATTCTTCGTAAGTGAGTGTGCATGAGTCAAATTTTAGCGTGATTGAGTCGAATTTTAACAATTTTTTTTTTTTTTTGCTTTAGCAAATGTTTTCTTTAATTTTTTAGTGGATCAAATATTTTTTTGGGGCTTCAAAACACTAAAAAAATGGAAAAAAATTACTTATTCAGAAAAAATTTGAGTTAAGCATTCCCAATTTACATTTTAGTTTTACATTAACACTTAAATTTATATTTTTACATTTTATTTTTTCCAATCCGCTTTTATTTCGTACATCCCAGTAAAAAATTTTCGTGTTTTTGAAGCAGGATAAAACAAATGCGCTTATGTAAGTGCTTACTATACATAATATTGAGAAGCAGCAAAAGAAACGAATAATTTTCGTATAAATATAAATAAAGAAAAAATGTTTGCTTACTGTTTTCCCTAACAAGGATGCAGGTTGTAAGCAGATTACCCTAATCCCTTATAAGGATGCAGGTTGTAATGCAGAAATTTTCATATCATGGATTAT
The DNA here is from genome assembly GCA_021234595.1 of Delia radicum. Classification (NCBI taxonomy): domain Eukaryota; kingdom Metazoa; phylum Arthropoda; class Insecta; order Diptera; family Anthomyiidae; genus Delia; species Delia radicum. The sequence goes on from CM037854.1 coordinate 139,658,503, forward strand.
AAACTATCTGTAAAAAATTTCCCGAGTGATTTCCGATTGTGTTTGGTATTTTCGAGTATAAAATAACAAATAATTAGTCATTTAAATGTTTCTGAAGAGCTAGCAAGTGGAGCGGTTAAAAAAAAAAATAATAATATTATAGAGCAATTCCATATGAAAACGATCAAAATTGGCAAATTTTTGGACGACCCCTCTCCGATTTTAAAATAAATAGTCTCAATCGATTGCCCAGCAAAAAAAAATGTACCTACATATTTTTTTTTTTTTATAGTGACTGGTTTAGTGGTGGTGTGCACCACTGTCATGTGACAAAATTGAAGAATTCTTCATAAGGGACCTCATTGAAAGTTGTTTTAAAAAAACTACTAAAGCGATCGCAACGAGTGATAGCTCGTTGGACAGGTATTGAATCAGGCTTTAATTGAAAAATAAAATTTTTCTAATTTTTCTTGTTAAATAATTAAAAATAATTCAATTATAAAAAATATAAAAACAATGAGAACAAGGTGGTCTCTTAAATGCTCTTCTCCTGTCCAAACAAGGAGTCGGGGCCCATTTTTTTATTGCTGATTCTTAAAGCAACAATTATGAGGAATCCAAAAAAATAAAATTAGCCGGAAAATTTAGGAGCTTCTGTGGAAAATCGGAAAATTTAATTTTCATGGGAAAATTTAATTTTCATGGGAAAAGGTAAATTTCTGAGAAAAATTAGGAAAATTTTATTTTTCGATTAAAGCTTGATTCAATACATTTCCAACGAGCTATCACTCGTTGCGATCGCTTTAGTAGTTTAAAACAACTTTCAATGAGGTCCCTTATGAAGAATTCTTCAATTTTGTCACATGACAGTGGTGCACACCACCACTAAACCAGTCACTATAAAAAAAAAATAAATATGTAGGTACATTATTTTTTGCTGGGCAATCGATTGAGACTATTTATTTTAAAATCGGAGAGGGGTCGTCCAAAAGGTGATCGCTTTCATATGGAATTGCTCTATATGTCAACAATTTTAACAACAAAAAATTCATATCTATAGAGTTTATGTAAAATAAATTATGTATTATTACTTAATAATGTAGACAAGAAATATGATTTTACTGAAAACCATGAAATCACTGCTTTTTATAAACGCTGAAATCCGCGCTTATTTTGCCCGAAAGTAATGCTTCCAATTGGGAAATCGTCATATAAAAATAAAAGCATATGTAAGCGGGTTTGTAAGGGATTCTTTTCGGCTTACTCTCTTACAAACTTGCTTGCATGTAAGCAACTTTTTTTTACTGGGATGTAAATCATATCATGCAAAATTCGATTTTACTCAAAATTCATGCGAGTAAAATCGAAATTAACCCTTGTGAGCGTGACTGAGTGTGAGTTTTAAAAAAAATTATGGTTAGGGATTGTGCGTGAGTTGAAATGTTTCTAAGTGATTGAGTGTGAGTCAAAATTGAATCGCGACACCCGATTTAAACATGTTTAAACGAACGTTTTTGTTTGTTTTTTAAAAAAATTAAGCAGCCGATATTATTGGAAAATGATGAAATTTGATATATTTCTTAGATATGCAGCTATAATTGTATATGAACAATCTTGTGCAAGGATACGGCAAGTTCCAAAAGGTCCTTGAACTAAAAAAATACTTAAAAACTAAAAAATGGTTTCAATTTTACGAAAATAGGTTTATTTTGATTAAATTCTAAGTATGGACACAGCACCCATAATATAGCCAGGCACGTAATTTAAATGTTTTTTATAACAATCTTGTGCAAGGATACGGCAAGTTCCAAAAGGTCCTTGAACTAAAAAATTACATAAAATCGAAAAAATGGTTTCAATTTTACGAAAATAGGTTTATTTTGATTAAATTCCAAGTATGGATACCACCACCCATAATATAGCCAGGCACTTAATTTAAATGTTTTTTTTATAACAATCTTGTGCAAGGATACGACAAGTTCCAAAAGATCCTTGAACTAAAATAATTCATAAGAACTAAAAAATGGTTTCAATTTTACGAAAATATGTTTATATTGATTAAACTCCAAGTATGGATACCACCACCCATAATATACCCAGGCACGAAATTTCAATTTTTTTTGTAAAAGCTTTAAAACTGTTTTTTATACATTTTATTTAAGTTTTACAAGTATATTCATCATTCTTATTAAAACAAAACAATAGAAAACTATTTTCACAGCTATTTTTTGTATATATTTGTGCAATTAACAAAAAAAAAAAAAAACGAAACCAACCTACTTTAAGTTCAAAAAATTATTCAAAAAGCACATTAATAATATTGTCAGAAATGTAATAGTAAATTTTCAGAAAAATTAAATTTTTATTATATTTTAGATAGACGTATTAATTTTCAGGACATATAAAGTACTTATTATTATCCAAAAGGATATATGGAATTGAATGGAATTTTGCTCACATATTGACTACTACATACCAAATATATATACAAATACAAATATATATATATAAAATCAGGTTCCAGGGGCCTAATTCTCTCAGTCGTGATCGAAATTATTTCGTATCGAATTTTGAATCGATCGTTCGAATTTTTCTGATGATGGGACTCGTTAGGTATCGTATCGATTTTATTTTTCAGTGGTAAAAAGAAAATACTCAGATATTGTGCAACACTGACGCAATGTACAAGATTAAAGAAAAATAATGTAAACAAAACCATATGTGACTTGCTCCACGAAAAGGGACCTCTGCGCCGAAAAGAAGTTATTGAGAAAAACGCGTTTAAAAAAAGCGCTTCGTTTTTCCGTGTTTTTGCGCATGGTTATGCAACTCTTTCTTCAACCTGATCATCTGGCGATGTATTTCGACTCTCTGGTACTTTGTACCAAAAAAGCGTGTTTGTTAGGAGTAAAAAGAGTAAAATTTTGATATTTTTGTAATTTTGTACCTTTGATATTGAACTTTTTTTTTAAATTTCAAATATTATATATATTATCTGTTTATATCACATTTTTAAATTTTTTCATTAACTATGTTCATCTTTGCAGGCGATTTGTAAAAAAACTAAAAGACATAGAAACTTGCGGTTTGCGGCAAAAGAGCGATTTTTTTTTTGAAAGAGCGTTTTTTCCTATAAGCATCACTCAAAAAGTAAAAAAACATTTTTTCGGCGCATAGGTCCCTTTCCTGGAGCAGGTCACATATGGTTGTTATTCAAAGTAAAAAATAGTGTGAAAATTTCGTAAAAAAAAACACAAAAATAAATATATTTTTAAAATTCTGACGTACGAGTTGAATTTTGAGCTTTGATGTATTAATAGAGTTATAGTAGAATTTTATGGTAAGTATTTTTGTGGGAGATTTTAACCCGTTACATACCTGTTTTAGGGTATTTTTGACCTTTTTCACAAAAGGGTTAGAGGGTTCAAATTAAAAAAAAAAAGATCCTCGTAGTAGTTTACATAAATTTGTTGAAAATATTATAAACCTTAAATATAAGGGTCACATGGTAAGTCAAACTTAAAAAAAGCACATTTAATTACTATAAATGCTTAAAAAATAAGATTAGCCCTTAAACACATTTTAAGTTTTGACGTATTTCTGGCGATCGAAGTTGAATTTTGAGCTTTGGCGTATTCATAGACTTAGAGTAGAACTTTATGGTAATTTTCTTTGTCTGAAACTTAAGCCCGGGACAAAAAAGACCCATACAATAAAAATATGATACAATATTCCCTGTGAAGAGTTTGGCATAATTCCTATGGCCAAATCAGTGTATTCTGCCATGAACTCGGCAAGGATAGCTTATTTCTGTAATTTAATTTTGTTATAGTTGCACTAATATAAAAGAAAATTAGTAATTTCTTAAAAAAAAAACAAAAAATTGCTTTTCTTCAAACTTTAAAAACTAGGGAATACACAAGAAACGTAATTTCAAAAGCACTTTTGTTATCGAGTATACAATCGCACGATTGCATTTAAACACTCACTCGATATCGAATGCCGTCATTAGAAATTTCGATACAGTGTACTCGATATCGAATGACATAATCCAAAAAGTAGAAAATTTCGAACGTTCGGTAAGAAACTCGATAGCTCACGACTGCGAGAATTATCCCCAAGGATATTTTGAGGGTAGGCATGTCCGTGCTTGGAATTTATTAAGAATCAGCACACCTACCTTTAATGCGATGTTTATTGTATGTATCTATTTTCGTAACATTAAAAATATTTTATTAGATTTTGTGTAATTTTTTATTTCAAGGACATTTTGGAACATGCCGTATCTTTGTTCTGAAAAAAAAAAAAAATTACATACACAATTCTAGCTGCATATATAAGAAATGTACCAATATTCAACACATTCCAATCATTTCTGTAGCTTTTATTGCATTTTTAGCTTTAAGGATATATCTACCCGTCATATGTGGGATGGGATTTTGAAAAGAAAAAATTGTATTTTTACATATATTGTATACATACTCGTGTATCTAACTTCACTTACGTACAATAAATATTACTATTTTTGCTCACTCGTTATATGATTGACGACACTGTGCGACATAAATTCAAAATTAAATATTTCGAAAACAAAGAAAATCACCTCCCTGAAAATTTGCTCATCGATTAAAAAAAGTACGATCTTTTGTTTAAAAAAAATAAAAAAGAAACATGTTTTTGCCATATAACTATTTTTTTATAAGAAAATTTCAGACAAAGCACAGTTAATTCAAATTTTATTATACATTCCCTCAAAAATTGTCACTTTTTACAAGTTTGGTTCCGCCTACTTCGCTTACGTATTTGAAAAATTTAAAAATTTGCCCATTTCTTAAATTTATTAGCTTCTCTAATGATCATATATGATTAAATACGATCCAATAATCTTAAATAAACGTAACTTCAAAAGGCCATGAAAATGAAATCAGAGCAAAGTTTCTGAACCCCTTTAAGGGTTTTCATTTCCCATTGGTCTCATCCAGGGTACAGTCTGAAATTTTTATATGATGTAAATAACATGTCAAGTTAACTGTGAAGAGAAAATAACAAAAATTCAGCATACGAACTTTATGATATTTGCAAATCAAAGACATTTTTATATTTTTATGCTTTTTTAAAAAATAATCTAGTTTTTCTCAAAACCTTTTCGAGAAGGTTGTATATGCCTTAACATCCCAGCAAAAATTAACCTGGATTTGGTAAGCAGTAACTACATTTGTATGCTTCCAAAATAGCGCTTCGCATACCATAAAGCAATTAGGGAAGGCATTATGTTGTGCTTCCCAGAATGCATTCTTTGAAGCAGTGAATAATGCTTACAATGAAGCAATAAAGTATGCATACCATGAAGCACTAATGTTGTCAACATACAAAAAAGCGCTTTTTAGTGCCTCAGAAGGCATGAATTTATTGCTTCTAAGATCACATGAAAAAAGCGCTTTAAAAGAGACATAACAAGTAGGACATCGCGAACAAAAATCATGCCTTCTTTATTTGCTTTGGAAGCGCTTCGTCATCATATAATGCCTTCCGGAAGCGCTTCTATTTTTTGCTGGGCAAGAAGGCATGAATTTACTGCTTTTAAGGGTACATGAAAGAAGCGGTTTTCACCTGCTTAAAAGAGACATAACAAGTGTGACATCACGAACAAAAATCATGCCTTCTGGATTTGCTTTGGAAGGGTTTCGTAATTTAATAATGCCTTCCGGAAGTGCTTCTGGGTAAGCACTATTTTTTGCTGCGATAAATGCCACTAAGTTTATAACAATTGGATGACGTTGTGAACATCATGTGGTTCGCTAAAAAGTCACTTATATAAACAGCGATAAAACGCGAAATACACCGAATTTGTGAAAAACTAGAAATTGAAAACTTTTTAAGGTCAAAGAGAATACATACAAACAATTTTGTGAAAATCGGGAGAGAAGAATCTGACAAAGCCATTTTTTGTGTTTACGACTTTCATGTTGACCCTCTTTAACATGTTTAGGATTTCCTTAAAATCTGTTTACATAAAATACTAAAAATTTTATTGCGGCTCGATATAAAACTTTTATTCCTTTTTTGTGTTTTATTACAACATTATTAAAAGCTATTTGTCTAATTGTTAGTATAATGGCCTGATTTTGTTCTCTGTTTGTGGCAAATAAATGCCATTCGTTTTGATTGTTATATTTATAAAATATTTTTCTTAAAATTACAATTTAAATACCCTTTTTTACAACAATATCATGACAACCTAAATAATACTTTCAAGTAATAAAATAGATACTTCAACATAGAAATATTATACACTTCACCCTCAGCTGTCCCAAAAGTCTTTGTATTATAATCTTATATACAAGAAAATACTCTTCTTTTTTATTCATCTTTTAAGTAAAGTATATTAAAAATGTTTTTAAGTTTTATTTTAATAAACTTGGTTAAGAGAGAGTATAGTATTTTTATAATGAAAACCTTTAAAGAGCTATTTTATCAAAAAAGTACAACAAAAGTTAAGCTTAGGAATACAAATCCTTATCTTTTTGAAACTTTAAAATATCTTTAGCAATAACGCCTCTTTTGCAGCAGAATATACGAGGGTAGTTGCAGCACTTTAAACATGGTACCTTTACAATGCTAATATTGTACCCATTACCAATTACAGAATAAGTATTTAAAAAAATGTTTTTCGGTTATCTACTGGTTGTATTTTACAGCGGTCAAAACCTGAATTTTATGAACGATTAAAAGTACATGATTCACTACACTAAAAAAAATAAGTTAATAGAAAATTTAGTAAACATCTTGTAAATCAGGTATATAATTTTTCTGCAAAATTTTTTGCTAAACTTATGTTTACAGCTTAAATGTTAGTTATACTTATTCAGCACGTAACTGTTTTGAACTTATGTTTTTTTTCTAATATTTTACTAATGTTTTACTAATTTATTTTGCTAAAAAAAATTGCGCTGATTACCACATTAATAGTATGGACTACAACCAGATTGAAAGATATACGCAGAATGAATTAGATGTCGCGTCATGTCAACATGTAGTAGTGACAAGGAAAATGTTTCTAAAAAGTACAACTATAGTAAGACGTATAAAAAAATCAACCATGGAAGATTTTTGTATCTGTTTTTCATACATAAAACAAAATTTTGTTTTGCAACAACATACATTTTGCGTTGTCACCGGCTTGTGAAAATACAAAATAAAATATTTAAATTGAATAAAGACTGAATGTGCATTTGTAAAGTAAATGTTTATGGAGATTAATAATCCAATGTGGTTTTACAAACAAGTAAACAGACAGGTAGACCAACTAAAGCGAAAGACAACGACACACATCTTAGGTAGATTTTTATGTTTCCTTTCTCTATTGCAAAAAAGGGTTGTATATTTTATATTTTGTTATTTTTTCGTTTCGTTTCTAAAATTATCTGTCGCATTTCTTTAAAGATAGCATCATTTTGACAACTTTTGTTGTAAGTTGAAAAGATAATTTTGTTTATGTTATATATAATTATTTCTATTTTCTTTATATATTATATTAATTTATGTCGTCAATGTGGGAGTATGAACGTTTTTATATTTTGTAACGTATTGTAAATTATTTTTAAAAGAATCACAAAAATATGTTTTATGATTTTCAGCAATTAACTTAACTAAAGTATAATTTTTCTACTAATATTCAGCAAACATTTTATTAATTTTTAGCAAGGGTTTTTTAATTTCTGATCCACTAAGCAAAACTTTTGCTGAATCTACTAATGTTCTTGCTAAAAGTCAGATCGCTGACTTTCAGCAAAAGATTTTGCTGACATTAGCAATTTTTTTTGCAAGCACCCTCCTGAATAAATTTAGCTAACTCAGCAAAATATATTGCTGACCTTACTAACTTTTTTTTTTGAGTGTAGGTTATTACTCACATTGTGACATTTCAAATATTCGAAAGTGAAGAAAATAAGAAACGAAGTCAGAACAAATACTTCAACTTGTCGAATAATAAATTGTCAAAAAAATTCTGTAATTATAACTATGTAGTGAAAACATGTCATCTCATCCACACAGATTCAACCATCTGTGATTTCAATAAAATCTTCAACAAGACATCGAAGAAACATAAATTTCACATTCCGGTCCTTTTCGGTTTTCGAAATATGACATCATCCACGATTCGGATCGACCATCTTCGATTTAAATAAAATACTCGACAAGAAGTCCAAGAAACATAAGTTTCAGATTCCGGTGCCTTTCGGTTTCCGAAATATGACGGCATGAAAATAACGAAAAAAAAGACAAAATTTAACTATAGCATCGTTACAAAAAACACTATAACTTTTAAACTCTACAAGATGGCCTTATTTGTAGGTTAAAATGATATGCATATTGATTGTTTTCATTGAATGCTAATAGGTAATTTTTGAGGGTCTTCAGATCAAATGCCCATATTCCAACATGAATATATGTTTGTATTCTTAAAAATTATATGCTTTTAATTGAACTTTCCCAAATATTTTAGTGAAAAATTCAGGGCGGTATCTCGAATAGTTGCTGAGTTAAAAGCAAAAACTATGATAAAAGTATGAGAATCATTCATGCTTAATGACATGGTACACTAAAAAAAACAGTCTATAAAGTCAGCAATATTTGCTGAAAATTGTGAAATTACTATTTGTGCATTTACTATTTTTTTTTCTAATATTAGCAGTTTTCTGCGAGGATCCTCCCAGCAAAAATGTTGCTGACTTTACAGACATTTTTTTAGTGTATGCATACAGTACACATATATGCACATGCATAGAAAAAAACATGCTTTGGACCATGTTTTTGGCTTTAACTCAGAGAACAATCGAGATAACACCCTGAATTTTTCAGTTAGATGTAGAGGAGGGGTAGTAATAAGCGTATATTCTTTTACGAATTTAAAACAATTAATGTTTATCCCGATAAAAATAAATTTAAATAACAAATATGCAGGTGCTTGTGCAAATTTAAATGTAACTGACACTAATAGAAAACATATGATTTTCTATTGTTGATTTACTTGAATAAACGTCACTACATTGCTAGGTCTGTCAAAAAAACAGAGTAGTATTTGGAAGATGACAAAGCCAATTGTGACAATTTTTTGTTGTTGTTTTTGTTTTTTCTTTGATATTTTAAATTTTGAATCTCGCTCCTAGACGAGGACAAGAAATTCTCATTGAGTTTGTGATTTAACATAACAAATATCTCTAGAAATTCTAATAAAAAAGTCCCCTGAAGATTTCCTTGGCAGGAATGAAATCCGGATAGGGACACGCCTACATCAGATTGCTTTTCACAATTTGTTAAATAAGTTTTGGGACTTTAGCACATTTAATTACTATAAATGCAATTAATGTTTATCCCGATAAAAATAAATTTAAATAACAAATATGCAGGTGCTTGTGCAAATTTAAATGTAACTGACACTAATAGAAAACATATGATTTTCTATTGTTGATTTACTTGAATAAACGTCACTACATTGCTAGGTCTGTCAAAAAAACAGAGTAGTATTTGGAAGATGACAAAGCCAATTGTGACAATTTTTTGTTGTTGTTTTTGTTTTTTCTTTGATATTTTAAATTTTGAATCTCGCTCCTAGACGAGGACAAGAAATTCTCATTGAGTTTGTGATTTAACATAACAAATATCTCTAGAAATTCTAATAACAAAGTCCCCTGAAGATTTCCTTGGCAGGAATGAAATCCGGATAGGGACACGCCTACATCAGATTGCTTTTCACAATTTGTTAAATAAGTTTTGGGACTTTAGCACATTTAATTACTATAAATGCACCCAGTTTATAATTTCATTTTTTTTTCTTTTTTTTGTCATTTAGAATATGTATTCCTTTGGTTTTCCTTTAACACTACTCGAACAATTGTAACTTATTTGTTACTCTTGCTTTAAAAATCATTAGATGTTATATTATAAATGTTTTTTAACGCATTCTTATTTCGAGGTCTTCAAACCTATTTTTAGGCTCATATCAGAATTTGATGACAGATTTTACTTTTTTTCTGAACAACTTAATACGGTGATGTGGCATACACATGTAATTTAGTCTCAAACTAAATCTCGTTTACTACTGCTTTAACTTTTCATTTACATTCTTAATGTCGAAATGATAAAGTTAAGTTCAAAAAATGATAAATAACACAAATTTAATAATATTTCACAAAAATAAATCAACCTAGCTAATATGTTTGATTTGCTTTATTTTTGTAAATATACGGAGGTTTAAAGCTCGTTATAAATTGAAAATAACATAAAAATAATCTTTATGTATATATACAAAAAACTAATAAAACTTTAAAAAATATTACCTGAGCCAGAGTAAAAACTAAATTTTTTTATATAAATAGAACATTTTTGGTCTTCAAAGTTTAGTAACGTAACGATTCTTGTTGGGAAAAGACCCTAACCACGTGCTTGATTACTAAGAAGATAACAATGGAGCAAAATTGATGATTAATAAGTTTTTTGTTAAAGTTCTGCCTATTATAGAGGCTCTAGCTTTTCTAAAACTTCGGGTTCTGATGAGATCTTAAGCCAGATCGAAATACTAGTATCAACCTAGCTAATATGTTTGATTTGCTTTATTTTTGTAAATATACGGAGGTTGAAAGCTCGTTATAAAAAATAACATAAAAATAATCTCGATGTGAATAAAAACAAAAAACTAATAAAAAAAAAAAAATATTGTTCAATTATGAATTGAAATTCGTTAAAATCCTCTTGGTACCGATTTTCATTGATCTGTTCTTCTTTTAACGTATATTTTTCTGTGATTTAGCATTTTAAGTATAAACTGCACTTTAAGTGCTATTATTCAATTTAAAAAATCTTTATTTTTTATATAACAATTAAAATATAAAAAAATATTTGAAAGTACAAAGCTTGGGTGGTCAAATTTTTAACTCAATGGAAAATCCTATTAATTTGCAATGACTGCGTATGCGTATGCGCTAACGCAAACGAACTACTGTTTTTGACTGTTTTAGAGAGCTCTTAAAAAGATTTGCGAAAAGCCCAAATTTGTACAGCTTAACTTATTTTTTTTCGAAGTTATAGGATATTGAAAATTAAACACGTAAATATTTATTACATGTACGAAATTAAAGTTGTTAGGGTAGTATATATAAAATTTGGGATATCGTCACTTTTAAAAATTATTTTGCATTAATAAAAACAAAATGGAGTCATTACTTTTTAACATTTTTTTAAAATTAGAACTCCTTCATGAGCGTTGCGACCAAAAATGCTGATTTAGGGACCCTTTTCCTACAGAGTAAATATATGAAATTTGAATTCACCTGTAGATTCTTCACCAACAATTATTTCATAAAAACTGTTTTCCGTTTTAAATTGCTCTATTTAGGAAAATTGTTTTTTTTAAGTATTTTTTATGAGAAAATGGTGCAACCCAGCAACAATTTATTAAATAAGTTTTCATAATGTTGTCTTTACTAAAATGCAATATTTTATTGATTACCCAGTTTTGAACGGACCACTATATCGAACATTTTTGTAGCATTATTCATAGCTCAAAATACTTTTTCATTGTGTGTGTTAATAAAAATTATTTTACTTTCTTAACAAAATTTGTACCTTAATAACTTTTTAGCGTTTCCAGATATATCGGAATTTTTTTTACTATATTATATTCTCAGTTGCTAATACATTTATATTGTGTTTAATTAATTTATTTAAAGTTTTAAAGTTTTTTCAAATAAGTGAGTTTTCCATCCACTCTTTGGCTTCAAAGGTACACTTTAAAAACTGGGAAAAGATTTTTTTTTTTAAGAATTTTTGGCGTAGAATCGAACGTCTAGTTCAAATTAAAATTAAAATTTTCGTGACGAACTCTAATATAGCATATTTAAACCAGTAATCCGATCTGTATGAATCAAATTTAAAATTATAAAGGAGGTCTTAATCCTTCGAAGTAATGTGATTGGCTCACTCTGTTTCAGTACACGGTGTACTTACAGGATGTTAAATCTGACTGCGTTGTTTATGAAAACTCGAGAAAAAAACCGTTGATGGTTTTTTGGATGCATATCTGATATTAAATATTTGTATGAAAAAACCGTTTAACTACTTTCTAGTAAAATTACACAGTGCAACAAATGAAGACTTTTGGAAAAATGCAAGGACTCAACAGTATAGGTTCAATTGTTCTACCAAAGGTTAGTAAAACCCTTTACTTGTTTTGATCAATTTAACTACCATTTTTTTTTTGTATGGACCGCAAAAGATTTTGAAAATCAGAGCACCGCTCAAAAAAAGGTGTCGTCAGTTTTTGGCCAACAACTAATTCAGACTTGATGATAACAAAAAAAGTAAACAAAAATGCAATAAGAGTGTAGTCTAGTCAAAAAAGACTATTTATAAGGTACAAAGTGGTCTCTGTAAGCTATTTCGAATGCCTAGACACATTCAGATTGTATTGATATGTTCACAAAAGTTGTTCAGATTTACAATGGCTACAATTTATTCATATATTGTTAGTAAAAAATGGTGAGTTCCTGTAAGTTATGCTGAAAAAGGTAAAAAAAAAATTATTTTCTCCTATATTTTTTCAAAAAAGTGCGGGAAAAAAATTATTTTTTGCACATAAAATGTTTATAAAATTTGTTCGGTAGACTCTTCACTACAATATTGACAAGTATAGTTAAACATCATCAAGTCTGAATTAGCTGTTGACCAAAAACTGAGGACACCTTATTTTGAGTGGTGTACTGATTTTTAAAATCTTTTGAGGTCCATAAAAAAAATTGGTAGTCAAACTGGCCAAAACGAGTACAGAGTTTTACTAACCTTTGGTAGTACAATCGACCCTATACTGTCGAGTCCGTGCATTTTTTTCACTGTTGCACTGTGTTATCAGTTTGTTCAGTGAAATACTTCTTGCTTGAATCCCTTTTTCAAATGTTGCTTAAAAAAGAAAATTCAAGCGATTGGTCATAAGTTGACAACTTGTTTCTGCCGACTTAGCTACAATTTAAAGTACTTAATGCCAATGACTTCTGTATGATAGTGAAAAAAGTCTCTGAATTAATTAATAACGAGCATTCAACTTATGACTATCTAGTACACTTAGACCATTATGTAGGTAGAATCCACTGAAAATGGCAAATTATATTTGCAGTCGAAAAGGTGTACATTACATTTGCATTTAAATAAACTGCAATGTATAGTTATTTTTAACTGTTAAAATTTAACTGTAGAATGTAATAAAAACAACTACAATTGCAGTTAAATCAACAATACCAGCATTTAAAAAAATATTTCCCTGCCAGCCAACAAACTCCAAAATGGATCAGAATTGGGTTAAAAAAATATTATTAAATTTTGAAAGTTTTGTATGAAAAAATCTTCCTTTTTTATTCAAAAATTACTCACAAACTATAAAGAAAAAAAATTATATAGGCTCAAACATCAATCCAAAAAAAGTTTGTAATTTTTGACTAAAAAATTTTGAAATTTCAAAAATATGTGTTCTATTTGATTCATTTTAGACTTGCACAATAGGAGCTCTCAAAAAAAGTATCGAAATTTTGCTGGCTGGGTAATAAAAAACAGTATCTTTTGACACACACACATTTTGTCAAAAAGTCGAAACAGCTGCATAAAATAACTGTTACCGAAATGCGTTAATTTTGGTAGGTTGTTTAAAAAATCAACCCTCAAAAACATTAAAAATTATTTTTCTAAGTAAAACAACTGAAATTGCATTACTGCACAAACAACTGTCATGTAGTAACTGTAGAACTTTTCTGAGCGTAATTTCACACCTCAAGATCAAAACTTTTTTTGTTAAGAATATAGATTTAACATAAAAATGCATACTTTTAATTTCACTCTTCATTTGCTTGCTTTTAAATTCAAAGTGGATTGTTTTTCTCTTGTTAGAACAATTACAAATGATCAAGGCAATCATCTAACGCCCCGTTGTCGTTATTTGTTATATTATTGTCTACTTTGTAGTGAATATATTGTATTAATTACAGTTAAATAATTGTAACAAAAAATGTTCATAGCAATAATGTCCCACTAGGAAATATTGAAAATGTTGAATAAAACCTTGTCAAGGTGAATGTTCGGACTCTTTACATCAAGAACTTTTGAATGTTTTATTTGGGCACAAATTATTTTTCAATTAAATCGAAATCAAAACTCTATCATTAAACTCAAAAAAAAAAGTCAGTAAAGGTTAACAATAAAATATATGTTTTACCCATTTAATAACATTTTGCAAATTTGTGAATTTTGTCAAATTTTGACAAAATAAGTCATTCTCACTTTGAATTTTAAGTATTTCTGCTATACCGAGTTTTAAAAATCTGCTTGATTTATAATTTAGAGGGTATCTCTAAAATTCATCATGAGTGTTCTAAAAAAAAATTTTGTTGACGATTTTCTTTCTTTTTTTTCTTTTTAGTCAGATTTTTATTGAAATAAACGAGTACAGTATATAGTATTAAAAATCATCTACGCGCAGAAAAAACCAAAATCGAGTTACAATTAAAAATATTTATTAATTCAATTAATAGTTTAATTAGTTTCGGTGCTATTAAAGAAATTGTAGTGTCAATTAAAATAATTTTTAGCTAGTTAATTGATTTTAGTTTCAATTAAGATTTTAATCACAACTACAAAAAATTTAATTGAATATTGTTTTCGATTAAGGCTTTAATAAAAATTTCAAAAAAATCTCTAAAATTTGGAAACAAATCGCAAAAACTTCAAAATAAAAACACAACAAAATTATAAATAAATCGCCAAAATTTATAAAAATTGTCAAAACTAAAAAAAAAAAATCATCAAAATTGAAAAATCGCCAAAAATATGAAAAAAAATCGTTAAAATTAAAAAGAAATCACTAAAATTGGAAAAAAAATCACCAATTTAAAGATTTTTTTTTCTTAAAAGTTTCGAAATTTTTTTAAAATTTAGTGATTTTTTAAAATTATGGATTTTTTTTTAATTTGTTGTTACTACGGGTTATAAAAATTTTGTATGCCCCCAAATCGTTTTTAATTAGAAATTTAATAGATATTATAAAACTTTTAACTGAAAGTGGGTTTGAAGTCAAACACAAGTTTAATAGAAATTTAATTGAGAATATTTTTTTTATGTGCCCCAAAACAGCCGCTTTGCGATTAATAACAAACAATTCGGTTAAATAAAATATATTCCCGCTTCTTACTGCTTTTTAGATTTCTAAATTATTACGAGGAACATTCTTTGCAAATTACAGAAAACTTCATGTTTGTAGAATTTAGCTCATGTACAATGCTATGATTATACAAAATTTTAGCTTTCTGAAATATTAGCAGTTCAGAATATAATTTTTGTCATTGTGGAACACTTATGAAGAGAATGACATATGATTCGGACACCTTAATACCGGAATAGTGCTAAAAAAAAGTTTTTCGGTTGTAAAACAAACATTATAAAAATATTAACAATATATTTTTCTACACGTTTCAGTTCACAAACTGAATTTGAGATTTTAATTTCATCTAAATTTGCACCATGGTTAGTACATATCAGATATATGTATATTATAGATGCGATACGGTTTTTAAATAACATTTTGCTACGCACATCCGCTCACAAACTAAAAATCAAAAACTTGACTCTGAACAAAGGTTTTGAAATGCTGAATAAATATTTGTTCACGCCAATCAGGCCACAGACCGAAACTGAAAGATCTGTTTCCAAATAAACTTGGCTCGAGGTTAGTACAACAGCTATGTCAGTTTTCAACTTCATAGCTCATCAGATGGATATTGTAAAGGGTCCGCCATATAACTTTTTTTTTCCGATGCCGATGCTTTTCAGATGAAGCTCATACTGCATGGCCAGCCGAGGCTGCCATTTGAATGAAATTATTTTCCATTATTAACCGGAAATTATTTTCCATTATTATTACTTTCAAATAAAAAAGAAATTTGAGAAAATATTCAATAGTTTTTTTTTTTATAGCATTTAAAAAAAAAAAAAGTTATTTGGCGGACTCTTTAGATAACATGTAATCTTTAAAAACGCCTCTGCCTCGACTCTTTCACGCCTCTCCGCCCAAAAAGTGTATTTCGCTTTAGTATGTCTACCTGAATGTATAATTGTTTGCAATTTGATCACACTACATTAATAATCATTATAAAGATTTCACATTTTATGTATTTTGAATTTAAGTATTTTATTTTGTTTTTAATTTAATTAGACAATTACTTTGACAAGCAGGTGACAACATAAAATTAAAGTTTTTTAATGCATATATGTGTTTACATTCTTAGCGTCCATTTATATGAAAAACAGGTACAAAAATCTTCCATGGTTGAGTTTTTTATATGTCTTTGAGTTGCACTTTTTAGTATCATTTTCCTCGTCTCTACTACATCTTGACATGCACCGACACCTACTTGATTCTGCGCATGTATTTCAATGTGGTTGTCGTCCACACTACTAATGTGTTTATCAGCAAGCACAATATTTTTTAGCAAAATAAATTAGTAAAACATTAGTAAAATATTAGTAAAACATTATTTTAATATAGTTAAGTGCAGAATAAGTATAGATAAAATTTTAGCTGAAAACACAATTTCAGCAAAAAATTGTTGAGAAATAGTGTACTTGATTTACAAAACGTGATAGTAACTTTTCTACTAATTTTTTTTCGAGTGTACTACATATGCCAAATTTCATGTCATCAGCAGCTTTGGAAACGCACAGTCAAATAATACCAAATTATATAGACTTTTTTGTATACTCAGGGAACTTCTGCTTTAAAAATTTGTAGTTCTTTATATTGTAATACAGTTTCTTTATATTAATGTCAGTCATTTGTAGAACAAATTTAATTTTTTACTAACCTTGTAGTTCAGTTAGAAAACAAGCCACATTAAATGACTGTTCTATGATTTTACATTTATTTTTACAGTTGTTTTTTGTTATTTAAAAAAATAAAAAAGTAAATGTTTGTTTATTTTTTACTAACGTATGTGTTTGAATTTTACTCCAATTGTTAGTAATTTTTTGACCAATAAAAACAAATGCCAATGTTAGTTGAATTTAATGAAATGTTAGTTGTCCTTTGTTCAAGTGAAATTTCATTTGTTTTTTACTACAATTGCTGTCGTCTTTACATATATAATATTCTTACTGTAGTACAGCAAAAATTGTCATAATGTTGACGATCAATATGTTCACGCCATTTAGCCCACAGACCAAAACTAAGAGATGGTTCTTCTCCATGTTTAGTACCGGTTCTTAACTTTCTAGTTCAGCAGTTGAAAATTGTAGATAAAAATAATTTTAAAAACGCTTTTGCCTCGCCCCTCCGCCCACAAAACGAAAATATACTCTTCTGTATCACTCAAAATGTTCATTTTTT
This sequence comes from Delia radicum, assembly GCA_021234595.1. Classification (NCBI taxonomy): domain Eukaryota; kingdom Metazoa; phylum Arthropoda; class Insecta; order Diptera; family Anthomyiidae; genus Delia; species Delia radicum. Next base: position 139,675,901 of record CM037854.1, read on the forward strand.
TAGGTTATCAGGGTGCTTTAGAACGACCTGAAAAGAATAAAACTCATTAGCAAGAAATAGGAAATATATGCTGAAATGTAAAAAGCTAATTTTGACACACCCCCTTTCACCTAACGACCGAAATTCAAAAATCTGTCTTCGTCAGGTTTATTCTGGAGGTTGTAACTATATATTTGCCGATTTTAAGCTTCCTAGAACGACTGGTAGAAAATTATGGAACAAATGGAAATCACTGGTATGGTCACGTAACTAGAACTTTGTGTGTATGAACCCGTCCAAGTTTCGGTTCTGTTTTATAAAAGTGACCGGTACTTTTAACATGGGCTTGTCATAGAAGGGGCTTTTCAATTGCTACCTTTGGAGCACTGTGTGACGTGGCGAATAACTTGACCAAGGTAACCTATCACCGTACCGACTAAAATGAATATGCGACGGGACAAGTTAGAAGTAGGGAGTGTCAAAGAATGACCATTTTAGGATTTATATGATATGCAACAGAACCAGTGGGGAAAAAATTATCACGTGACTGATTTATGTGTACGTATCGTAGAACTGGAGAAAAAATGTTGAAGGAAAACTGGTCACATATTAAGCGAAATGTGTTCTGTTTTAGGAGTAGTTTGAGTGGAATAGTTTTGTAAAGTAACACTGCACTGGCCTAAGGGGTACATGACGCCGCGCATGCGGAAAGTAATTAGCAAGTAACCTGTCACTTTTTATTCAGCGCGGGTTGCTAAATAGCCCGTCCGGGTTGCTAAATAGCCCGTCCGGAACCAGTCGCTGCACTTATTCAAAACAGCGTGTCATACCACCTGCTCAAAAAAGCTTCAAAAAGGCACAACAAAAACCAATTATAAAAATTGTTAATTTTGTCTATACCCAACAAAAAACTACAACATTAAATTCATTATAACAATTTAAATTTGGAAAAGTACATAAACTAGACAAGAAGTCCGGATATTCAAAATATAGATTTTTTGCAAGTTTTTTTCTTTATTTGCTAACATTTTCTACTAATTTTTATTTTCCAACACTTCTAACAAGCACTTCATGAACATTTTAATTTTGCATTCTGTATTATAATTCAAGTTCACAATAATATCTTTATAAAAAGAAGGAGCTGCAACAATTCAGCACAAATTAAATGTATGACTTATAAAGCAGAGTAGCAAAATATATACTCAGTTTCAATTTTGTTCCTAAAGAAATTCTTAGAAATTGCCAATTACTTACACATATGTAAATAATCGTTACCAAAAATCTTGTAAAATATCTTAACAGATATTTCGAAACCAATATGCAGAAATTTTGAAATTTTAACTTTTGTATATTCTTGTAAAGTGTTTCAAGTTTTTTAATAAGCTGTGCAAAAAACCATATTCTGGTGATAGTTTTTTGGTAGCGATATTTTATGTGTAAAATCTCCATTCACTCGAAAAATCGCCAGTCGACATTTCGAAAATGAACTTGCCAAACGAGTTTTAAGATCGCGACGTTTGGCAATAAATCGCCATATCTGTCATTACTTCAGTGTTGAGTGCACTTTGTAGCAGTCAAGGAACTGCATCCTTTGGTACTAATTGCCATGTTTTCATCCAATGCTAACGGTTTTGAACCAGTTCAATGACCAGTAGCAACTTCAACTGCAACGACCCTAGTTGCTTCAGTACACTTTGATGTTATGTTACTTTTTCTCCAGTTACGTGATATATCTGGTACCAACCAGTGAATGTTTTGTCACCATAACTATAGTCACGGGATTGTACATTTCACCCAAATTAACACCGTTTGGTACACCACAATTTTGGTTTCACCAGTTTAGTGACGTGCTCCCAAATCATATATCACAGAATTACCACTTTGGATCAATCGACCCTTCATTTCCCGCAGGGTAGATTTAAATATTTCGTTATTATAAGAAATTGAAAAGTTGCTGTCTAATCGCATTAGAGTTTGCTAAAATTTTATGTTCATTGTGATAATTTTCCTACTTGGTCAGATCAGGAGAAAAATTAGCAGCTACAAGCATTTTAGTTACACTTTATGTTAAACATGTGGTTCTGACTTAAAAATATATTTTTTCCAATTAATAACAAAAAAATATGAAAATTAATAAAACATTCTACAAAACTAAATGCTGGGGGAATTGTCAACGCCCTGTTTAACGTTTTAATAATTATGAAAGACACGATTAAACATGCACTGGTACGAGTGTGTGTCCATACGTTACTATATACCACTGCATGCGGATTTGGCCATAAACTCAGAATGTGAATGCAGTGAAAAATATGTGTATAATATGTAAAATTAGAAAAAAAAAAAATGTAAATTTGATTAATAAGAGCAATTTAAATAATACATACAACAATTTATAAAACATTTAAAATAATTCATTAAGTAATTGTTGTGGGAAAGTTATATTAAAAACAAAAAATACTTTTACATAATAATTCTTTAGCAATTTAAACCGTAAACGTTGTTTAAGGTGAATTTAGTTAACATCAAAAGACACTGTTCCTGTATTGGGGTTATGTCCGGAATTAAAAATATAAACGAAAAATTAGTGGTCCTAATCCACCGATGGAACTTTAATAAAAGACATAATCCCGATAGGAGAGTGAAAGTTGTTGGCCAGACTTTGGTCGAGATTACAAATTTTCTCTCCTGGAATATGTCAAAAATTAGAATCCGACACTGAAAACGATAAACTTAAAAAACAAATTACGCTCATCCTTTATTCCAGCTTAAAATATCATAACTAACAAATTGCATCAAATGTGATCATAATATTTGACAAGTATAAATATAAAATAAATATGAAGCATTTCAAAACTTTTCGTCACTTTGAGGTAAATTATTTTAAACTTTTTTTTTAGTATGACATTTCGCATATGTGTTGATTCAAAAAATGTGGCAGTTTAAGTTAACAGACATCTGTTGGAAAATTGTGTCAAATTGACACAAACGATGGATAAATTACAGTTTTTGCTTGGATTCAATCGAAGTTACATCAATGTACAGATCTCATTGAATTTATCAAATATCAATATAGTTATCGTCCATTCCATGATAGATCGGCCAAAATCTGAGTGCAAAATGCAATCAAAAATTGCATTTGCACTATGAATGCATTTTCACAAGAAATTGGTTATTTTTTAATTACATTTTGTCCGTTATATGCTTTTTAAATCTTTGATATAAATAGTGAATCTACTTTGAGAAATATGGCTCTTCAAAGTTTACTTATATAAGCGTTTTTTTTTTTTTTTGATTTCTTATTACATTAAAACAGGAAAAAAACGCGAGTTTACACAATTTTAAGGAACTGAAAACCGTAGTAAGTAAAAGATATCTAGAGTATACGTATACTAAAATTTAACAAAATCAAAGGGCTGGAGGTAAAAAAATTAAAATTTTTCAACGTTCTTTCATGGAATGGACGATTTATTCCACAACCAAAAAATATAAAACTACACTCAAAAACAAATTATGTCATGCATTAAAATTGATAAAGAAAACATCAATCTTTTTGAAAAACACGCATTTTTGTGAGTTTAAATCCTAACAAATACAGGGTGGCGCAGAATGAGCTATGTGGTTTGAATTCTTTATAACTTTTTTAATTGCATTTATAGTAATTAAATGTGCTAAAGTCCCAAAACTGATTTAACAAATTGTGAAAACAATCTGCTGTAAGCTTGTCCCTATCCGGATTTCATTCCTGCCTAAGGAAATCTTCAGGGGACTTTGATATTAGAGTTTCTAGAGATATTTGTTATGTTAAATTACAAACTCAATGAGAATTTCTTGTCCTCGTCTAGGAGCGTGATTCAAAATTTAAAATATCAAAGAAAAAACAAAAACAACAGCAAAATGTTATCACAATTGGCTTTGTCATCTTCAAAATACTACTCTGTTTTTTTGACAGACCTAGCAATGTAGTGACGTTTATTCAAGTAAATCAACAACAGAAAATCATATGTTTTTTATTTTTTCTTTGTTTTTTTCAGCATTTTGTGAAGAATACTTGGGGAATTAATTATGAATCATTACACGATCGAACAACGTACAAAAATAATTGAAACTGTGTGTTTACACAGAGTGCATATCGTTTCCTATTAAATGGGTATGTCAACAAGCAAAACTGCAGGATTTGGGCTGCAGAAAATCCAGAGCAGTTCGTCAGCGACAATTACACCCACTTAAGTGTACTGTTTGGTGCGGTGTATCCAACAAAAGGATAATTGGCCCATATTTTTTGAAAATGAAAGTGGTGTCTCAATCTCTGTCAGCGGTGGTGCATATCGGACGATGTTGGAAAATATTGTTAGGCCAGCTGTGGAAAATCATCCAAACTTGTGGTTTCAACAAGATGGAGCCACAGCACATACTGCCGGTGCCTCAATGGCTTTGTTAAGGGACATATTTGGCGAACGCATTATTTCGCGCACAAGCGATTTTAACTGTCCTCCACGTTCAGTTTTCTTTGGGGATATTTGAAACAAAAAGAGTGTACGTTTACAAATCAAGAACCATACTCCAACTAAAAACCAACATTCGAAATGAAATCATGGCCATTACAACCCGAAATTTTGCGAAAAGTTATGGAAAAAATGCTAAAAAGAGCACGTATATGCGAAGCAGACAATTTACATGATATCATATTTCAAAGCTAATTGCAAAAAATCCCCAATAATATACTGTATTTTAAAAAAAAAAAAAAAAAAGTTATACTAATCGCATAAATAAAAAAGTTATAAACCATTTAAACCATATAGCTTATTCTACGCCACCCTGTACTTTTAAATTCGTTGAAGGTTATCAAAACTTTGTTTGTCTCATAAAATTTTAAGGCGTTTTAGTGGGCGTTGTGGTGTAATGGTTATCGCGTTGGACTGTTGCACAGATGGTCCCGGGTTCAATTCCCGATGACGACAACATCAATTTAGAAAAATAATATGTATGAGTTTCCTATACCTCCTATGTATAGCAATGCCCACCTTCGGTGTTTCCATAGCACTAAACCCCACCGAAGTAAAATAATGAATCAGGAAGAATTTCCTGAGTGGTGCTTCTCTTTCAAAAAAAAAAAAAATACACAATTTTCAAAAATCTTGAAAATTTATATATGTTGACGGGAAACCATGGATACTTAAGACAAAGTAAGATTGAAGCCACAACTTAAAAAAAGCTCTAATTTTTGTATAAGGACATACAGGATTCCAAAAGGATATATGTAAAGACATCGTATTCACTTGAAAACGTGCATAAAGTTTCTGTCCCTTATCATAACTAATTTTAAACAGGTTTCGAAAATTTTTTAAATTACTCATATACAGCCAAACAATTATAATTTCAATCACAAGGGTGGTCTTGCAAAAATGTTTTTACGTTGCCTACAATTTTTCTACACCTACTGCTCTCTATAACATGCCGATTTAACATACAATATTTATTTATCCACTTGTACATCTAGCAAATATTAATTAAACGGTATTCAATCAAATCGAACAATCAATTAAAATGCAACAAATATTTTTATTGCAAAATGCGTGGGTGTTAACCAGGCGCGCAATATTTACGTAAATTCGAATGCAGTTAACGAAATATTTTTTTTTTTTTGTTAAACTCCAAAGCGGACAATGCCAAACAATCTTAAGCCCACAAAGTGGATAGACAAAATTGCAACAGTAAAGTACCCGGTTATTTGGCTTAATTTCATAAAACCAATCAACTGTGTATGGGTTTGTTATAGATTAACAATTGATTTTTTTTTCAAACTTGCTAAACTATATTTTTTGTTATTGTAAGTTAACTTGGCCAGTTGCAAGTAACTAACAATTTAAAGTGTGGCATATTAAGCGCTTGTTATTGTTGCTTTTCGACTGCCATCAGAGTTATTTGTAATTTTCAAAGGTACATTGCATGCAGCAGCCGCTAAAGGCTAAATAAACATGATTGCACAAATCAATATAATTAAGTAATGCTGTTTGTGTTATAGATAAAAAAACAACAACAAAATCTATACAAAAAAAACTCCTTTATTTAGTTCAAATGGTCAGTTTTTTCAAATGGTCAGAGTAAAGAAAAATAAAATTTACTTGTATTCATTAGAGTTACAAATGTGCGATAACGAGGATTGTTTTGAAACTTTATAATGCACTGTAAAATTCGAAATATATATGAGAAATTTCAAACATTTCTGACACTTTGAAATAAAATACTTTTTTTTTCGTATAATAATATGACCGCCACCGCTGGCTCGGACGTAGTCCAATCTGGAGGTCCAATTTTCGATGACTTTTTTCAACATTTGTGGCCGTATATTTTCAATAACGCGGCGAATGTTGTCCTCCAAGTGGTCAATCGTTTCGGGCTTATCGACGTAGACTAGCGACTTCACATATCCCCACAGAAAATAGTCCAGAGGCGTTTCCTTCAATAAATCAATTGTGGCACGAGCTGGTTGACATGTTGCCCCGTCTTGTTGAAACCACAGCTCATGCACAGTCATGGTTGTTTAATTGATGAACGAAAAATCAGTAATCATGGCTCTAAAGGCGGTCACCATTGACTATAACGTTCTGACCAACATCGTTGTAAAAGAAGTACGGACCAATGATACCACCAGCCCATAAAGCACACCAAACAGTCAGTTTTTCTGGATGTAACGATGTCTCAACATACACTTGAGGATTATCATCACTCCAAATACGGCAGTTTTGTTTATTGACGTATTCATTTAACCAAAAGTGAAGCTTCATTGCTAAATAAAATTCGTGCGTGATACGTACTTCGAACAGAACCATGATTTTCAAAATAAATTTGCACAATTTGGAAGCGTAGTTCAGTTGCCAGTCATGTTGAAATGCCAAACCAAACTAAACATAAATCACCTGACAGCTGACAAAATGGCCGCCAGTTAAAAAAGTGTTGGCAACTTAAAGTTCTATACCTGTATAAAAAACACCCTTTATATGTTACGCTCAGGGCTGCCAGATGACTTTTGCCAAAAATTGTAAATTTTACGATATTTATTGGAAAAATCGTCAAATCAATTTGAAAAACTCGTCATATAATTACGAAGTTCAGTTTTGCCAATTTGAATACATTTTGTCTTTATTTTAAAGAAAGGATTTATTTATACGTCTCTGAGTATTAAAAAAAAATATATTTTGTCAAAATTTAAATAAATTTATATTAAAGTTATTATTAGAAACAATAAGTAAAATAAAAACATTAATTAACTAACAAATCCGTCAATTTCGGAGCGCTAATAAATACAACTCCAGAAAAAAAATGAAAACACTTTTTTTTGGTTTAAAAAAAAAAATACGAACAGTAAAAATTCAAAGTAAAAAGTTATCTCAACGTGTGTGATAATTTGTAAGACTCGTAAAAGACTAAACAATAGCAAAACTAAGAAATTGTTCATATTATATGTCAGTGATAATAAAGTTGATACTATATTCTTTTTTGGTACTAATTGAATCTAAAAAGTACCACAGTACTACTAAGACTCAGTTAGTACTATTAACGAATTTTCCTATATTCAAATTCTCTATCACTTTCAAAAGTATTTATACATATTTCAATCACGAAAACCACCGATTCAATAACTATAACTGAAATTTCGAAATTTTAAGAAAAATCTATTTTATTTACGTGTATTTTATATGGAAACTTGTTTCAAGCTGTGGGAAAATATTTCCCATTAACATTAAGGGTTATATCTTTGAGGGAATTATTTTTCGACATGTCCAACAAAATAAAGGGAAGTCGAAAAAAAATCACGCTACCCAGATATAATTTCCTAAGCTTGATCCTAAACTAGCCAGTCATTAGGATTCGGTCATGATGGGGTTACAAATATTGGTGTGCATTGATATTACCGTTAACCTTAAAACAGCGATAGCTAAATAAGTAAAACAACGTTACCCTTAAAATACCGTTAAAATGACGTTACCGCTAAAATAACGTTACCGAAATAACTTAAATACCGTTATCGCTAAGAAAACCGTTACCGAAATATCTGAAATAACGTTACCCTAAAATACCGCTACCGAAATAACAGAAAGTAGCGTTAACCTTACCGATACCCGCATCGAAGCGGTTACCATCCATGGTTTTTATTTGATAAAATACAGATTGTTTTCTGTGCAGGCACGGATCCAGGGGAGTGAAAATGGAACATTTCCTCCCCCAAAAATTAAATTTTTCAGTGCAAAAATATTAAAAAATCTTAATCAAAAATACTCTAACTTCAATCCCCAAAACAGTTATTTGGATCCACGCATGGTTCTATGTTTAAACTACACTCATAGAAATAAACCTGTGAAAAAGTACTAGAAAAAGCTACTTAAAATCAGCCAAATTTAGCAGATTTTTTTGCTAAATATTTTTGAAATAAAAACAACCAAAAATAAATACGTTTTACTAAAAAATTGTAGATTGCTTATTTCATAAGGACAGACAGTTATTAGCATTAAAAAAATAATACAAATCAATATATAGTAGGGTATTCAATTTACTCGGGTTTGCTTTTGTTCGAGTAATCGAGTAACTCGATTTTGAGGTTTTTAATTTACTCGAGTAGGCGAGTAAGATTTTAAAATTGCTCGAATAACTCGAGTAACTCGAACAATTTTAATACTTTAATTTTATTTTCCAAAAACTCACATTTTAGTAAGTTTTTATATATTATTAGTACTAATATAACATATATATAAAAATAAACAAATTAATTAAAAATTTTGGTAAAAAGTATATCTAAAAGAGAAAAACATTTGCTAAGATCATTTATTATTGCGGCAGTTTTGTCTCAGTACACTCAAAGCAAAAGCGTTATTATATCAATGAAATTCTTTATAAATATGTTGAAATCTTCATTGATTTTCTTTCAATATAACTGGTTCATAATATGTATTAAACTGTTTTATAAAAATATTTGTAAGGTGATCCGTTTTGTAATTTCACTCAGACTTGACACAGTTTTGTTATATTAGTGTGTTAGTACTAAACGAAAAAATAGTCCATTTTGTCCTATCATTTTGGGATTTTGAGATATGTAATTTTTCTAAAGAATTATAAAGAAGTTTTGAAACAACTTTCATGAATATTTAAGAAGATGTTCATCATATTAATGAAAACTTCATTACTTCTATATGTAATTTTAATATGTGGAAATTTTGCGTAGGATCGCTATGAATTTCCATAAGGGCTTCTAAAATTGGCTTGTTACAACGACATAAAAGGGACCAACAAAAAGTTTTTAGTAAATGACATTTAAAAATTCCTTTTTGAAAATATAGTATTTATATGTAGTTTCTTTAGATCAAATGGCAACTACATTAAAAAAAAAAAATAATGTTTGATCCCACTTTTAACCCTCAAATCCGCACCTCAAATCTTAAACACCCCAGTCTTAGAACTTGTTTTTTTAAAAAATATCCAAGTTTCTTCGATATCGGAGTTTTTTCGCATTAAGTTCTTCGTTTTTCGTAATATAATTTCTTTAACAGTGCTCACTTAATATAAAAATACACTTAACATTTAAATATTCACTATAACAGGCACATTATTTTATACAAAATATTAAAAAAATATAAAATAATTCATATTTTTAAATTACTCAAGTTATTCGATTAATCGACCAAAATTGTTCGAGTTATTCTTTACTCGAAATTGGCCACTTCGAATTACTCGAACAATTGTTCGACATCATTTCATGGATTAATCGAGTAACGGTTAACCGATTGAATACCCTAATATATAGTAAAGATTTTTTTGCTGATTTTAGCAGATTATTTTGTTACTTTCAATTATCTTAAATTTAGCGCAAATATAACTAAATATTTGCATATTCAACAGATTTTTTTTTTATTTTTTATCATTAATTTATTATCAAATATAAATATTTACAAATTTGTATTGCCTCAGCATCTTGAAGACATTTTTTATTGCTATTTTTGTATTACTAATATTTAGTAAAAAATTCTGCTAATAAATAGTTTTTTTCTGCAATCTCATTTTGAACTAATTTTTAGTAGCTTCTTTTGCTATTTATTGCTATGAGTGTAATTATGTGAAAGACATCGCTAATTTTCCAATTTACTACTAAAATTTCAATAAAACTAGTTAATTTATACACATTTTTTTAAAATGTTTTATTTTGAAATTCCGTTTATACTAAAAAAACATGGATTTTGCAATAAATATGTAAGTTTTTTTAAAGTATTAATAAATTTAAAGTCCCCTAATCAGTAAAAAATATTGTACAAACTTTTTCGTTTACAGTTCTAAATACGTTGAAATGCAAATCCCTTTATATCTCACTCGAAATAAATGCACACAGAGAAAAATTTGGCTATTTGCCAGCTGAAATTCGGATACTACGTCTCAAATTCGGGTAGTACGAATTTCAGTCGGTTGGTACAACGGACCATTAGTTTTGACAACAAATTTCGGTTAATTCAACTGAATTTTAGTTGCAACACCAAAAATATTCTGAAATCTAATGTAAATATCGTTGTAGTAACTGAATCTGTAGGTTGTTACCATTGAAATACACTTTTCAATTCGGTTGGCATTTTAATTCTCTGTGTGTGGTTCATATTCGGGGTTAGCATAGAAAAATAATTAAAAAACTTGTGTTATTGACGTAAACAAAATAAACTCGCTACGTATTACTTGGATAAGGTATTTGTTTAAACTTCAAAGGGATATATATGTCTCACGGATTTTTCATAGAAAGAGTTACAAGAAAATATGTTTGACTAGACTTTTCCTTGGAAATGTTGGGTCTGGGTCGATAAACTTGAATCCGTAAACTAAACTCAAACTTGTAGCAGCTTATGTTCAGTCGTCAAAGGAGCTTAATATCAGTTTTTTGGTAACCGGGCAACCAGACCAACAACACCCACTAGTTTACATTTTATGTACATTAAAGTTGGTCCAATTTGTAGCCCAGTGTAGTTTTTGTCATAATATTTTTTACATTAATAAAGTTTTCTACATAATAGATATAAAAGACTCTTACTGATATTTGTTTTCTAAAATTGGGTAACTTTGACCCAAAAGTCAAATGGGTTAAAATATTATTTCTTAATCGTAGGACACCATATGACCGGCTTCTTCCCATACAATTTTAACATAAATATTTCTAACCCGACCACACCTTTTTGCAAAGAATGTCATTGATCGATTCCCAAGCAAAAACTTCTTTGTTACAATTGTATTCTAATTCAGAGTTAACTCCCTTAAAATTAATATGCCATTTCCTATGCAAATGTGCATTAAATTAATTTTATGGCAATGATCTTGTACATATAGTTAGTATGTATATGCAATTTTGATTTATTAATAATAAAAAAGAACAAACATGCTACAAATAAAATCAGTCAGTAGTAAGAGACCGCGACAAGCAACTGAAAGGCGTTACCTTAACATACTTCAAGTTGTTGCAGTCAAAGCAAACTTTGTAAATGTAGTTTTTAAAGAAGACCAGTAGGAAATAGATAATGAATGAATACAATGAAAAAAAAGAGAGTTTACTTGGTTTTTTCAATGCAATTTGGTTATAATTAGTGGTTCTAAATTTCAGTTTTGACAAATTTTTTCTGTCGGTTAACCGATACTTCATTTTACTTTTTTTTTTTTTTTTAATAATTTGGGAAGCAAATATTGTATAAAAACTTAGTTGTTAAGAATAGCCAGTGGTTTTTAGCGTTAAAATTTTTCGCTTGAACATTAAAGGCCACAAATCGTAATTAAAATAATGAAAGTGAACGAAATTTTAATTTTATTAGTTAGCCAAAATCGCAACAAACGCAATTTTTCATATAAAATTTGAGTTAAATAAATTTTACAAAACTTTCACGTCCTTAAATTAAAAAAGAAATACATTTTTGATAGATTATAATTGCTTTTTTTTCGTGAAAACCAAACAATTTACTATGCTATAACATTCAAATTTATTCGAAATAAAAAAGTTGGCCACAACTGCGTAAACATTAGTAATTTAAAAAATTCATATTTTTTAAGAGACGCTACAAATGCTCAAACCTAACGATTCAAAATGAAATGGAATTTTAAAAGATCAGCAATTCATACAAATTTCTCAAACCAAGCTTACAGGTGCCATGCAATGTAAAATCTAATAGGAAAACAATCAGCTAAAATATGTTGTGTTTAAATGTTAGTATACATGCCGGAATCTCAATTCATTCACAGTAATCGTTACATCAGCAGTTGGCCTGGCAACCCTGCCAAATGAAAAGCTTTAATATTTAAAGCTGTTGGCTAAACTTGTAAGAAAAGACGAAAATAACTCATGTTGTTCGGGTAATCAATTAACATCGCCGATTTTCTCTGGTTGGTTGATATATATATACCTGATCAAACCTTGAGTTTCTTGTGGGTGGTGGATTAGAATGAGACTGAAGATGACCTAGTCGCTTAGGTCGAAAGTGCGGCACTCTCTCTAGCGCTGATCCCCACAAGATTTTTTTCATCTTTTCTTACATTTGTTAACAATTGGTGTTTTCTATTTGTAATAGTAACATTATAATTATGATCTCACATCTGACAATGCAAAATGAAACACTACATATTTAAAATAAAAAATAGTTAAAACAAAAATAGGAAAAATAAGATATTATATCGGGACTAACGGGTGATTACTCGAGAAGCAGGGTGTGAACTCAGATTTTAATGAAACTTTAATTAGTCACAGAGGGCACTTAACTTAATCCCTTAGCTATGGATACAGAACCTTCCAACATTTCCTTAAATGTAGATTTATAAAAATTTTTGTGTAAGGACTTTTCAAATATCTTTGGAACCAACTGAAAGATCGCCCAATTACAATTTCTACAATTTTCTAACCCTTCGATATGGCACTTAAGAAACAGGAAATTTTACCTTCAAATTTGTTTTTAAACATCCCAATTTCTGAAAAATCTGTTGTATTAGTTTGGAATATAAAAAAGTGTAGTTCATTTATAGAAAGCAGTTATAAGCAATTATAAAAAATTAATAGGTTTTTTATTCAAGAAATTATTTTCGCGATAGAAAAACACAATATTTAATATTAATCTAAAAATAACAATTTAGAATTCGGACTACCATGACTACACTGGTAACCATTATATTATAGACAATTAAAAAGGTAAATCATGTGCCATCGTGGAGTCTTGGACTCATCTGAGAAAAAAATTGTAATCTTGTTTCACACACGAATAAATTCTTTCTTTAAATAAAGCAATATCAATTTATATATATCATTGTATTTATAACATTTAAAAATATAAATTAAAGCATCAACAACTATAAAATACACTCAAAAAAACGTTTTGTCATATATTAGAACTTGAAAAGATATCAGCGATTATTTTGGAAAACACGAAATTTTTTTTTGCCGATTTTATGATATTTAATTGGGTTAAGGGTTACATATTTGCAGGAAATCATATTAAATACTTTTAATTTCTCAAAATTTAAAGTTATATATAAGGATGTTTTTTGAGGTTATGAAACTTTTGTTTGCTCCATAAAATTTAAAGTCCTTGGAATATAGTATTAAGCTCATTAAAATATTTTATTTGATGTACGTTTTGGCGGAATTGGTGCTGCGCTTTAGTTGTCACAAAGCGAAATGTGTTTGGAAAAATTTGCTGATGTAGACGCTTTGAATGAAAAATTTTTAAATTTTTTGCACTTAATCAATAAAGCCCGTGGTGGGAATTCACTGCAGATACCTAACTAAGTTCTCAAGTCATGTTTTTTTTTTATAAAATAAAAAATGCGAAACAAAATAATGAAATTTTACAAAATTTTTGCGTTTAAAATTTTTTAAATGCCTTTTTGGCTAAGAGTAACTCAGTTCACCCAATACGCTAACCAATTTCAAATATAATTGTGAATGTTTGAGTTTAAATGTTAACGTCTTTTCCAGACAATTGCAATTAATGCTATAATTAATATGCAATTTTATTTAATTTTAATTGTGAAAGGCGTGGTGAATGTCAGACGCGAAATACATACATTTCAAAATAATTTACGCCAATTCCCCATAAGATCGAGATCTTCGTATCCCGTTACTGGCGCGCTGACATCAACTTGGTGTACCTTATGCTGTATAAAATTACACGTTTTTCAAATACGGGTTTCAAAATTTAATTCCATTAAACGGCGCAAAACCCTTATAAAAAACTTCGAAAGATTAAAAATCGGAACGTTATGGTTTCACTTCTAAACCACCATACAACTTTTCACCAAGCAGCGATATGGAAATTACTTTTTCAGTGAATGTATCTCCCAAGTCTGATGAGTCCATTTTGTATTGGTTTGGATCTGAAAGCTGAAACCTATGAGCGAAAAAGTTAAATGAATCAAAAAACTCTTGTAAGTTTTAAGTACGTTTTTTATAATTTTTTGACTTTTAAATGGCCATCAACTGAAGACGTCTCATAAATTTAAAGTACAGTCAACCTAACCCTGATCATCGTTCCTCTCAATTCATAAATTATAAATTATACTTAAAACAAATTAATTAAATAAATCCGCGAAATAGCGGAATAGCATGTTTTCGTGCCCTCCATCCAAATAGATAGAATTTTTTTTATGTTAAATTATAAGAAAATTCTGAATACTTTGTTATTAAATGATATTTTTTTATATTTGAAAGAAAAACTAAAATTCAAAACTTAATCGCGTTTTGTGCGTTAACTTTTTTAACGATCGCGAAAAAGTACTACATAATTTCTTAATATTTTTTCACATTCTTTACGGCTATGTGATGAAGAATTTAATATTTGCAAAAAATTAAAAAAGTTATAACCCTACTGCACAGCGATTTTCAATATCTTGTTTGAGAAAAAGAATTTAAAATAAATATAGAGTAAGGAATTTCGTTAGCAAGCCGTACCTTTTTTTATTATTGCGATTTTTTTCCAAAAATTTTCATAGCATATACAAAAAAGTTCAAACTATTGAAATATAAAAAAAAAATAAATAAAAACCTAAAGCTTAATAATAAATAAACCAATTAATCAAAATCACACCTTTACAAGTATTTGTACATTTTTTAGTCAGAAAAATTATGATTTTATTAAGGACTGTTAATCGATTAACTTGTATTTTCACATTCGCTTAACCGAAACCCGGTTTCTTAACTAGTCGGTTTTTTGGAAACAATAGTTACAATATTTTAGGTGTAATATATAGACAATAAGGAGAGAATACTTAAAATGTTTTAAAAAAGTTTCAGTTAAATCGGAATTAATAAATGTATTACACGAAAATTTTAATTGCTTCTTTGATTAATTCATACAAAGAAAAAAAAAAACCGGTTTCAATTAATTTTATTGAATCAATTAATATTTTAATTGATTTTGCACCTATCACGGCAATGATAATATCAATTAAAACTTTTATTGAAAATAAAAAAGAAAAAAAGTTATTAATATCTTCTACATAAAAAATAAAAAATCTGATACTCACAAAAAAGTGTGTGAATGATACGTTGGGATGTGTGTTTTTTGCTAATGCTGCTTCTGTTTGTATGTTTGTCTCGGTGCTTATTTTGTTTGTAAACGTCAAATGCATTTGGTACTGAAAATTACCTATTTAAGCTACAGTGTATGAAAAAATAATTTGAAAATTACGTCTAAAATAAAATATGTATTTATATATTTCAAAGTCAATTAAAATATTAATTGATTCAATTAAATATTTGCTTAGAAACAAATTTAGTTCAAATCAAATCTTTAATTAGATATTTTAGATTGATATTTTTTTCTGTGTAAGCCGAATGCACTTTCCACTGGTTGCCAACTTTGACAGGCAATTTTGGGAAAAATCTAATAAAATTACCAGTTGCATTCCGTTAACCTTTACATTCAGAGTTTAATAAATTCATTTTTCTAAATTTCCTCACGACCATCTTTATACTTGTACTTTTGACCACTTGTGGTATGCAACATGCTATTGTGAATAAGATTTGAATACCATGATTATTAACTTACTATTATGTATGTTGTATTACCAACACACTCCCGTAGAGTTTTGAATACGTATTTAAGTATTAATTTGAATATAGTTATTAAAAACATTGTATCCATGATTACTACAGCGAGTGTAAAGTATATTTCAAGTTATTGACTTAAACACCAGACACCACCACCACAATTGTCAGCATTAGGTTGCAAGTGTCTTTTGATTTCTGTTGTTGCTGCAATTTTTTTTTTTCCTTCTCGACAATCTTAAGTGGCATTCCTTACATTTGTAAAATGAGGTTAGGCATTGTATTTATTAGTGTCCAGCACTTATGCCACCACATGCCAAAACGAGATAAGAAACAAATTTTTTATGTATGCTTTAATTTGGTTCATGTTACGATGTTTAGGACCTCGAGAGACTGGTTTTACATATGCTGACGCCAAATGTGCAAAGTATTACATCAGCCAATAAGTTAAATAATTGACGGAAGGATAATAATAAAAAAATTACTTTCAAAAAAACATTCCTTCACATATTAAAATTTAATAGTTTCAAGCAACACGCTACGGTTATTTTTGAATAAGCTGGCATCTAGCCGATTTTGTTTTCAAAAGTATTTCGTAAGTGGTTAGTACTTGTTAGTAAATTGACGATACCTTAACCTTAATAGACATATCCAAGATTTTGTTGGCAGCTCTCCTATAAGAATAGCACAAATTCGCAAGAAGAACATATTTGGTTATTCATTGCCAAGACAAATGTTACTGCGAACTTTTTTTTATCCTTTAAGTTTATATGGATCCAATGCTCTTTTGAAATCGAACACTGGGTGAACAAAGCTTACGTGGTTTTTTCAACTTTAACCCATTGATGACTGATTCCTATTGCTTTCTACAATATCGATGAAAGTTTATACATTTAATATTTAAGGTTTTTGTATTGATATGTTAAAGGGTTTTTGGACTTAATGCCATGCCACGAAATCACAACTGTAAACAAATGTTTTACGACAGAGAATACCCAAGGCTAATATCCAACAGGAAAGTTCTCGGATTTTTCATTTACCAAATATTTCAGAGGTATTGTTAACACCCTCTGGAAGGGTGGGAAATTTTACACTAACATATTCTTAAAGTAGTTTAATGCTTTCTCTACCTGTTTTGGAAAATAAAATTGATGCACTGCCGGGCTCTAGCTATATTTTTTAAAGTTGACTTCTTTTTGGATATTTAAATACCCAATAAGCAAGAATGGGTTAAAAAAAATTTTAGTTTTAAGTTGGGACTTGCAGACATCCAGAGATGGTTCCCTGTTCACGACTTAAGTGTATATTGACCTCTTGTTCTTGGGGGCACAGTATCATATTGCGTGAGGTTTGTGTTGTAGCAGGACACATTTTACAGAACGCAAGCTTCCAGAGACCTCTTATTATTTTCTTGCTGTTCATCCCAGAACTCATTCAAGTCCCGGTCAAATAAGCGGGCCATATCGATACAAATATATCAAGTGAGTTGGTTGTGCAGGGAAGTTGAAGAGGTGGATGGTGTTACGAGGGTGTAGTTATGCTAACCGAATCCTCCAAATACGACTGACGGCCACACATATATTTGACGATCAACCTATTCCTGCTGTTGTTTATTTCTAACCGTGTCAATGCATTTGACAAGTCAAGTGCAAGTAGAACCATGCGATCACTTGTATTCCTCTGATTTCGACCATGACCTATGTTACAGCTGTTGTGGTGCTGTGGTGCTTTAGTAATCCATGCTGATGTTTTATTGCTGGTATGCGTTCTGTCAAGCTGGAGAGGAGAAGTGCCTCTGCGACCGGTGACAGTAGGGAGATGGATCTACACGATTCTCCCTGGATCGCATTTTTTATCCAAAGTGCAGATCTCCCTGTTTAGTTGGCTGATCCTATGATTTGTAGGGTTGGTACTACGAATTTTGTCACGCTCGACTGCGAGTTCCGCTGCTTCAGCTGAGAAGTTATGTGGAAGGACCTTGATTATACCAGATGGAATAAAACGAGCGGCTGCTGCCGTGACGATTTTGCGAAACGTTCTCTCCGCTACTCGAACTTTGGACGGGGTGGCTAGATCGTTGAAGATAAGGTTGGAATACTCTCTGAAGCCTATCCATCCTATCTGCTTTCTTCTAGTTTACATAGGTAGGCCGTTCAGAGAGTACAAAATCATTTGGTCTGTCAAGCGTGATGAATATGGTGGTCTAATGGTAGAGTTACCATTGCACGCGAATTTGCATAATTCAAAATACCCGCGCTTGAAATAGTAATGTCAGGCGAACTAGCGCTATTTCCATAATCCAGGTGGGGGCATCATCATTGACAGTGAAGAACGTGGAGTCATCAATTTGCTTTGCCAGGGCTATTCCATTATCAAACTTTGTTATTCTAAGTGGTGATATTTACATATGGTTCTAAGATGTAGGTTCGAGAGCAAACTCTGGCCAACTAGACACGCCAGCATTCATTTGACTTCAAGAAGATTTTTGAGTGTTCCAGGCGAAAGTTTTTACAATTCACTTGGAGTCGAGCGACTAGTAATTAGCATATTTGATTATAGGTTTGCTGATTTAATGCGATTAGTTAGATCTCGGTTCATAGGAGACTGTGTTAAGTCCATTGGTTGAATTCTTCGGCACTAAGAAAGGCGAAAATCTCTCTTTAGAGAAGCCATAGAATAGAAAACTCCAAAGCCCGGTTCCGAATATTTAGTGAAAATATAATTTGTTCAGAATCTAATCATAAGTTGTGTCATGTTTCAAGATGAGGTGTTGAAATAAAGTTTCACGACATATTCGGTAGGGTCTGTCTGATATTTTTAAAAATGTTTAAAAAGTCAAGCCTCTTTATTATCGAGAAGGATCAAAGTTCAAGACAGATTGATCAAAGGAATTTTTTTATTACCGCAAGAATACTTACAACCGATGTTTCTATACAGACAGTGTTATACACCCGCACAAACTGGATTCAATGTACTGCCGTGTTTGCAGTACTCTCAGAGAGAAGAACTTTAATGATATTAAGCGATCTCACCTATTATCATAATCTCTTAGAAAGGATATAGTACTTCGCATCGATATATCAGCAACTGAATATTTTTCTCGCAACTATAATTGATGATCATGGTGTAACGTTCACAAATAATTCACCCTATTAATATAGCGAATAAAGTAACTTAATAATGTTAACAACATATGGCAATATATTGTATTTTCAAGATGTTTTTTATTCACTTTTGCTGTTCTTAATTAATTCAAGGTCTTTAAAGCAACAAAACGATAATTATTCAAATTAAAAAATACCATTCGAATTCATTTTCCCAATTATTTTTTATTAAAAGCATTTTCAAATAACACCCATAATTAAATATCTTAATAAAGTTTTATAAACATTTTTGTTGCTATTAAAAAGTAACAAAAAGTTAAGCAAAACAACTTTGTGGCACGCAAGCACACAACAAAAGTGAACAAAAAAACTGCACTTCCAAAGTGCATTCAACTTCAACAGTTGTTCCAATATAAGCACAAGCCAAAAACACGAAAAAATATAAATTTAAACAGAAAAAAAACTGGAGCAATATCAAGCAAATACTTTTGAAAACTTCAAGAAACACCTCAATCATTTGTAAAAACGATTTCCTTTACAATTTGAGTAGGCATACTTGTTGAAAGTGCAGTCTTGTGGTATTATACTGCGTAAAGAACTTGGCCAAGTTTACAATACATATGGCCTAAAGCCAACCAGTGTACATATGTTGGTTGCAGTCTGATGCTGTCTGTGTACAATGAACTGTTTCTTTATGACTCTTGGATACGCTCAACTTGTTGAACATGGAAAATGTTTAATAAATGCGTAAAATTTTATGCGTAAACTTGAACTTGTAGCTTAAAGAACTAAACTGTTTTATTGACGTAATTGAACTTGAATTGAAAATGTGTATTAATACATAAATGAAACTTGCACCGACGTCTACATACAGTTTTCGCAATTAATATGGGATCGGTATGAGAAAACACGCTTAATTAAACGAGATTAAAAGTAAATGCAACCATTGAACAGTGTGGTTCAAGTCGATAGTTTCTGTTCATAATTTTGTGACAACCAAATTAGTTTTTTGATACGACTATAAAATTTTTTGTTTGGGAATTAAAAAATCCGAATACGTTAAAGCTTACATCTTATACATCACTACTAATTTTAGAAATACATGGTCTTTAACTAGCTCAAACTTGAAACTTTTGATATTTGTAAAGTCTTTCCGTAACCATTCACCTCGAACTCCTTTTTGTTCGGATTCTAAGGTTTCTGAATGTCTTCATTACATTACAAATTAGTTCAAAATTCTAAAAAGCTTTTTGCCATTTAAGTGCACTTGAAATCCATTTTTTTAATAAAAAAAAAATCCTGAAAGTAATTGTTTATGATAAATTATGAAATGTTTTTCGACCTTTGAAATGAATGACTTTATTAAATAATTGAGCTATTGAGTTTTAAATGTTGTGTTGACCAGAATGGAGGTAAGCGGCAGAAAATTTTCGTATTAAATATTGTTTGCTGTTGTTCATACTCCCTCAGAATGTCATTCAAAGAATGACGAAATATTGGAGATATAAAAAATTATAAAGGATATTTTATAAATAAAGACGTGAGTTATAGCTCAATTATTTAATAAAGTCGTTATTGTTAAGATTTCATATACTAGGTAAGGCGTATACAAAACTTGTTTCATTCGATACCCCATATGTCTAACATATCTTTGAAATAATATGAAATAACCCGAAAAACAAACAAATTAGGTAATTTTCGATCACACTTTTTAACCCCTGAATATGAGATTTAGCCGCTAACATTCACATATCCTAATTGCATTAACAAAATTCTGTTACAATGGGCTTTTGTATAAGTCTATAATTAAAACAATATGGTCATATGGCATTCAGCTATGGGGAACGGCCTGTGCCTCAAATATTCAGAAACTGCAGAGAAGTGAGTTTGGGCTTTTACGACTAATCATTAGCGCCCCATGGTACATCAGAAATTACAACATTCACAAACACTTGAGCATTCCTACTGTTCGAGATGAAATATAAAAGTACTCAACTGAGTACGTGAGTAAATTAATCGTTCATCCTAATTCGCTTGCTCGAGAGCTATTGCTATTTGAAGGACATCGGCGGCAAAGAAGAAGTGATACTTTGGACCTACCATGATAAGATAGTTCGATGGTCAATTAATTAAAATAATAATATTCCTAGGTTAAGATTTGAATATTTATTGTAAATTTCTAAGGAAAGATTCAATAATAGAATATGAAGTTGAAGAGAAAAAAAAACTATTCTGTTGCGAACATTATGAACGGTCATTTACAACATAAAATAAAAAATAATGACACTAACAAGTTTCTCTGCAATATTAAGTAGAATCTACTCAACGTGAGAAATATACTCCAGGTGGACAATCTTAGCAAAGCGCAACTATCATACCTTATCAATCGGAGGAAACATTATTTAATGTGGTTGTTGTCACAATTGGAAAAAATATATATATATGGGAAATTACCCCTTCCCAAGATACCAATTTTTTTTTCTTATTTGGACTTTTGTGACTGAAATGGTTTTTTTTTCCAAAATTGTGAACATAATTTAACATTTGTAAGTAAAAATGGTCGTAATTTAACTTAGAATGTGGACAATAATCGTCTATCATTCTACAGAATGCCTAGCGTGGTATTAAGAGGATGTGATTAAGGCATATACATTCGATACGAAGACGGAGGTTTGCGTTTTCCAGGCAGAATAGCCTAGCTACGGATCCATCATCGTGGAAAGCCTTGGAATCTGATATAATCTGTGTATATTGAGGCCTGATTTAATTCCCTAGACAAATCCTTAGGCACACAATTAGTATTGGCTGATTAATATGCGGTGAATATCTCTCATTAAGGAAGAGAGGTTTGGTGTCTTTAAAAGCATATCGGATTGATCGACAAGATCGAGGTGAAAAACATAAACCACTTCTTAGCTATCCAGATCTTATGGAAGTTGTCATTGCCTTGCAGGGCCAATCAGCATATTAACGATTTCACTTACTATTAGCTCCATTACAGTAAAAAAGTCTCATTACTATTCTTTCTTACTTCTTCCTCTTTATGAAAATGCCTTCAATTATTCATTTCAATTCAACATCTTTATGTAAGCCAATAAAGTCCAGGGAATAATTTCGCAAATTTGTTAAAGATCCTCAAGTACATAAGGATTAAAACTATTAAATCTTTTAAGCGAAATTGCTGGGCATTTACAGAAAAACTGATGGCTGAAAACTGATCCCTGAACATTATGCGTGTATCGTTGTTCGTCTTAATTATTTAAAAAAAAAATATTTTATTAGAAAACCAGCAAAGCTTCAATTAAATTAATTATTAGAGTTTTAAATATGTATCATCGATACAAAAATGTGTTATTTAAACCGATTATGGTAAAATTTTTAAATTTCTTTTAAATCACATTTAAAAATTATTAAAAAAGTGTCAAAAAGACTGTTCATTTTACAGAATTACGATTAATAATCAGAAAACCTTTTTAAGAATTGAAGTCACCACAAGTTTTAAATATTAGATTTGCGGAAGTATTTCGGAAAGTATACATACACCATTTTCAATTATATTTCAGATCTATTAATTGTATTTCGGAAATTTGTTATCAATCGAATTTCAAATTATAATTACACAGCGCTACAAAATTGACACCTAAAATCGAAAACAGGAGTACCAACCCCTTATCATAAACATTTCGGCCACACTGATTTTAATGGCGTGCCCAGTTTTTTTACTTATGTTTCAGACTTTTCGCAAATATACATTAAAGTTTTGCATGTTCTAGTTTTTGCTAAATTTACCATTTTTGCACAATTTATCATCCCATTCCGCAATCGATCAAAGCATTTTTGTGCATGAGCAAAAAGAAAAATCTGATCAATTATTTCATGTAAAAAAAAGTGAAAAGTGTAATAAAACTCGATCTAAAAAGCTTAATATAAAGGTGGCGTATCCTTCAAGTGTCACGCGACATTTGTTACAAAAAAATTTGTTTTTGTGGCACGCAACGAAAAAAGTCTTGCCGCCCCTTATCTAGAGTGTTGTGACTCGTAATTAGCAGTTGGGTCATATCCTTATCCAGAGAAGAGTTACTACACTTTACCTATTTTACATCCAATAGTGATTTTGTATGCTACTTTCTGAAGTTTTTTATGGAAGGAAGCGTGAAGGACTAATTTCTAATTATGCATATATTTTGGTGGAATATCACGGTTTTTAGCAAGCTGATCGTCCTCTTCGTTTCCTATTATATCTTTGTCCAGGTACCCAGCAAATTTTTATATTCAGCTGCTCATTTATGTGTTGTGATTTTTCATGAGCATGTGAGAAGGGACTAGAGGAAATTGTAGTGAAATACATGGCTTTTAAGTGTACTTTCAATATTGTGGGCTGGCATTCCTCCTAACTCAACCATAACATCTTACAGAGATGAATAAGCTTTGCTTCAAATTTTATGTAAATGACAGACGAGAATTTTGCGAAAGTGAGTTTGACAAGAACGGTCGTAAGTTTTGATTCTCGATTTTCTTTTCGTTATGGTATATACCTACGAGATTTAGTGCTAGTGAGTAATTTTTTTTGCATGGGTAAATGTGAGTAATATTGTTTTCACTATTCTCTTTAAATGTGCTTAAAAGTATAAGATTCTTTTAATGAGAATATCGGTTCTTTGACGGGATTTGGTGAATGTTTTACTTTAAACGAACTTCTAATAAGTAAGCTGAGAAACAATATGGTTTAATAACATCATGTAATAATTGAAATTGTTATTATATAGTACAATCTTTATGCTAATAAATTTTATCCCAACTCATCATAATATGATCATTAGGACCATACTATAATAAGAACTTATTCCCAATCGTAATATGATACTTATTGACCTCATTTTTTCTGTATGAGTCTGGACAGAAAACTCGTTTCTTGTATAGGTTACCGAGTTGTAGAGCCGCTTACAAAGAAGGACCGTTGATAGATTCTCTCCGATTACAATAGAGTTTGGAGATGTGATAGTGGAGACAAAAAATTCATGGCTGCCTGTTTAAGCGAACCTATTTCACGTGTAAGTGTTAAAATGTGGGGGTCAAAAGCTATACTATTTTCCGTTATTTGCATTTCGTTCAAGGTGGTTTTAAAGAAACGATAAACAATGTATCAACTATAAGGTGATTTTAAAATAATAGAAAAAGTTCATGTTAAAATAATATAAAAAGTTCATGTTAAAATAATAGAAAAAGTTCAAACAAGAAGTTTTGAATAACTTCGAAAGATATTTTTACGCTTAAAATGTCAATGAACCGCTATGTTTGTAAAAAAAAAACTTTTATTTCTGTTTCCTCTATCTAATGCCATAATGTCATCGAAATCTGGAGGAACATGTCCACAGAATTCCCTTAATAGCTTAATTTGAGTACTCACGATATAAATCAGGATTCATAGATTGGGAAACCAAATAGAATTACCATGGATACATGGATTTTCCAATAAGTCCTTCACACCCTGTAAAATAACTTATATTTTAGTGAGAGTTAACAGTTTTATCGATGGGGTCATTAGAGACTATGATAACATGTTTTTTTTATAACATTTAACAATTTACATTCTAATCTGTTAAGAATAAACAAAAAAAAAACACTTGATAGTAGCTACATAATTACAAGTATTCATATTTATTATTCTTAGGACTCACTGTGGCCTATGGCGTTTTATATTTTTTTAATAACCAGTTATTACAAACCATATAACAGTCTGTGACGCATGCTCTGATTTTGTATTTGTTTTCTATGTTTTTTTTTTGTAACAAGATTATATTTAAGATTTATATATAGATGCCTTTGGGCTTGGCTACTGCGTATTTCGTTCCCAACTCTAATAGATGTTGTTCTACAAGTTGTCTCTTAGGATTTGTTTGTTAGCCATCATGTTTTATCAAGCTCACTTGTCCATTCAGGCACTGGAGTGTTGTCGGTTGGTGTGTCAACATCACAACATGTTTTGCAGCAATGTTTTCCTGTACACAGTCATTCATTCATTTGTTCAGTCAGTCCGTCCGTCCATCACTCATAGTTTTCAATCATTTTTTGAAGTATTGACGTTCGTAGTAGTAACATTGATATACAATACCCTTATGATGTCTGCAATTGTTACGTTTTTATTCAATTGACAGTTTTATTGATCATATTAGACACGTTTTTATACATTCGATGTTGTTGAGATTGTATAAATTTTATAATGACAATTATTTTCTGAAACGTGTTTTAAATCTGATATGGGTTTAGTATACTTTAGCGGTGAACCGCAGTAAATGGAGTTAATAAATAATTCCCTTTTTTTGTAAAGTGATAACTGATTGATTGATTCTTGGAAATATGGTCATTGAAGTGTACTACACTAATCAGTTTGGAAATGTGTGAATAGCTGCTAATATTCCCAGCTGTCAGTGGCATTTCCATAAATTTTATTAAAAAATGTGAGAAAATATCCAAGTTTACTTTAGTAAAAAGTACTTTTTGAATCACAGAAGATTTACAAGAACCCAAGTATAAATACCATACAAACAATTTTTGCTTAGGGTAGAAATTGAACTACTTTTTGTTGATATAATCTGAATAACTACGAGATTTTGTTCCTGTCTATTGCAAATAGTGTTGCCAGATTTGAATTTGCAAAATGTTCACCAGCGCGAACTTCGTGTCATTTAGGTGATTGAAACCTCCCTTTGGAGAATGGGACCGGTTCTGAGTGTGAAACAGGATCGGTCCCTCCGTGCCAGAGATCGGTCCTTTGCTAAACCCTATCCTATGTAAACAACTGGTAACTTTACATTGGCTTGTCATAGAAGGAGGTCATTTGTCCTGCTTTAAACCACATAGTGGCATGCCACAGGACTAAATAAAGATGGGCATACCACAAGACTGTCGCAAAAGGGCCATGTTGTATAAAATAACAGCTTCCAATGGGTATAATTCTGGCCAACTGGCTTTTTCGTGTTAATAAGCATTCTGGTTAAGTGGTATGTCCTCCCTTTACCAGTCACATTATTGGTAATTTTAGGACAATTGACACTGCTTAACCCACTTCAGTATTAAATTATACCAGTCCTGTGATAAGTCTTTCTTTAACCAGTCACTTTTAGGTCAATGAACTCCTCATTCCCCATAGGGCTATAATATGCTCTTCCCAGATGGCGAACTTCGTGGCATTTAGGTGCTTGAAACCTATAATATGCTCTTCCGAGATGACATGATTTGTCAACATTTTTTATGACAAAAAGAAACACTAAGTAAACTAAGAAACGAACAAAAATCATGACATTTATCACTGCTATTCATTAGGCTTAAATCTCCCTTACCAAACTGCTTCTACGGAAGCATTAATTTTGCTGGTTTATGATAACTTTAAGTTATTTACCCCACCCTTATTAGATATCTTTGGCTATACACAAAAGTATTTAAAAAACCTTCCCAGACATAATAGCTTCTTATTTAATCTCATGCTTACTTTGTATAAATATTCAATATTGATTAGCCGACTTAAGTATTATAATAATAATTTATTTCTCAATTTTAATGATTTATTAAGTATTTTATTTTCTTAGAATAAAATCGTAAGTATTATTGGTTTTTTAGTGATTTTTGTATCTTTTTGTACCGCAAGTCATGTCTGCCATTCAACAATTTGCATAAAATGTATACAATTTCGTGTTATTTTTTTTTCTATTGTAACTTTTGCTTAAGCAAAAACATTATAGTTTATATTATTATTATTTGATTTACTTGTATACTAATAATAATAACATATTTGCATTTTTAAATTGTTCATAAATAACATAAATAATATTTTACTATATAAATTTAAACACCAGATGCATACTTACCTACTATTTTAAGGTAAACTTCATATGAAATGTTGAAAGGCCGTATGAGGGAGATAAAAATGTAATTCACCTTGATTGCTTTAGTGTATTAACTAATTGATTTGATTATTTTCGAATAATATTTTTATTAAAATCTCTAGTGCAACACCAACAACAATTAATTCGTACACTTACAATAGTTTTTCCGTAAAGACTAATGAATATACACATTAAATTAATTTAAAATCAGTTAAAAAGAGGACTATTTACTTTTCGTTTAAAACAATTGTATTTTTTAGTTTATTTTCAACTGCTGAAAAATAATTTGACAGAATAGATAACAACAATACAAGGGCGGATTAATAAGGCTGTGACTTTTCGAACTTACAACACTGCTCCCTTTATGTATTACCTGTTAATAGACTACTGTCAAATTTTGAGCAAGTTCCGTCATTTACTTTGCGCTTAACATCTGTTCAAAATAGACAACTTCGTGGATTTTTTAAAAAATGGAAAAAAAGTGAATTTCGAGTGCTCAATAAACATTAGTTTTTGCAAAATCAAACCAAGAAAAAGCTTATTTCATTTTCGAAATGAGGCTTTATTTCATTATGAAACAAAGCCCCAAAATTTCGGCGTTATTTCATTTATTTTAGGGTTTAGTTTCATTTTATAGGGTTTTTTGGGAACTTGGCTCTGTGCAATAACTCCCAGGTGAAAAAAGTCAAAAAAAAAAAGAAATAAGTCCCAAAAATTTTTCATACAAATTTGAGAGTAAATTCAAATGAAATTCATTATTTTTTTAATATTATTACTATTCTAAACGGTTCCTATAACGGGATCTTTCGAAATATTTTGATGATCTTCTTAAATTGAATTAACTTAATCTGTTCTTTAACAAATTTTGAAGGCGTAACGTTATATTACCCAAAGTCATATTGCCCAAGAAAAAAACTACATAGCGCCCAAAAAAAATTATATGTAAATTGTTGTTTTAAAAATTTTCTTGGTTTTGGGCAATACGACATTGATTTGGACGAAATAACATTTTTTGTTGGGCGCTATGACGGTTTTTTGTTTGGCCAAAATAAATTTGGGCGCTATGACGGTAAAAAAGAAGTTATTGCCCAAAATCATATTTTTTTTTTTTTTTTAAATGTCAAGGCTGATTCATGAAATCAAACAAAATATCTTTAACGAAACTTAAAAAAATTGCTTCAATTTTATTTTTTTGTGTCGCAAGCAGAAAAAACTTTATTTCGCTTAGCCGCCTGCCGCGTTCTACGGAGAAAAAAACCCTAAGAGCGGCCGAAAGCCGCCACACAGAAAAACTTGTTTTTACAAATCCAATGTCGAATCCGTTGAAATCTTATTTTTAAGACAATAAGTAATATAATTTGACCAGTCATAGCTTTGTCATTTAAACAGCTAATTGATTGTTTTTTATCTTAAATAAAAGAGTAGAGCATTGGCCTTCTGTTTATTTAACGTTTAGACACTAATATATACGTAAAATTTTTAATAAAATAGACTTTTAAAAAATGATCATTAAAACACAATAAATCTTGGTGTGGGTTGGTATTTTGTGACATAAAAAGTTATGACAGGTTACTTGACGTCTTAAAAATATAAGATTGCAACGGATTCGACATCCTTCGGCCGCTCTTAGGGGTTTTTTTCCTCCGTAGAACGCGGCATTCTTCTTCGCGAAATAAAGTTTTTTCTGCGTGCGACACAAAAGACATTATGTCTTATGACATTTAAAAACAAAAAATTATGATTTTGGGCAATAACTTCTTTTTTTTACCGCCATAGCGCACAAAAAAAAAGTTTTTTCAAAATTAAATGCCATAGCACCCAATAAAAAGTTTTGGATTTTCTGTCATTGATTTGGTCGCTATAACATATTAACATTCACAATTTTGTTGGATATGCGGACATATGGGCAATATGTCATTTTGGTTTTTGGGCAATACGACTTTGGGGAATATAACGGTACGCTGTTACTTCATTTGTGTTGCATTGACTATTTTTGGGAGTTATTTCATTTTTATTCTTTGGAAATTATTTTATGATGAAATAACAACCAAAACCTAGAATTTGTTTCATTTTTGTTTGGAAATTATTTAATTTTTTTAGAATTTATTTCACTTTTTCGAGACGGGACTTATTTCATTTTTTTAGAATTTATTTCGTTGGGAGCTTTTGCACTGGGAGTTTTTGCACCTGGGACTTATTGCATAGAGCCTGGGGACTTATTTCATTTGGGCCCTATTTCATAGAGCCTAAAAAATTAATTGACAAAATCAGTTAAAAACAATAGATTTATTTTTTTATTGTTTATTTCAATACTCAATATAATATGAAAATTTCTTGTTTTAAATAGAATATTTTAACTGCATTTTTTAACTAAATACTACAGAAAATCCGTTTTTTTGTGTTTATTTTGTTTATTAAACAACAGACAGAAAAATTAAAAAATATATTTCATTGGTAATTTAACAATACATTTAATTGAGACAACTTTGCAGATTAACTTTTAAATAAATGCTGAACTGTTATGAAAAATTTGTTCTGAGTGTATAAATATGATTTTAAATAAAGTATTTTTATTTAGTATGAATTTATCAATATAGATTTTTCTAAAGCTTTGATATGTCCTTTTTTAAAGCAACTTTATAAGGATTTTCTCAAAATGTTTTAAAAATTTGCTTTAATAAATTTTTTTTTAAATATTTCTATATAAAATAAACGAGTTAACTTTTCTTAGGGTTATAAATATTTTGATGTTTTTCGACCTTTATATTTTCCTAAGTTTATTTAATATATAAATGTTAAAAAAAATTTGTATCACAGGTAGTAAAAAAAAATTTCATAATAAATTGAATAAATTATAATAAATTAAAAGGGTTCGAGTCGAAATCCTGTGTATAACAAAATCCTGTTTTCAAAATCCTGTTTTCAAATACTTTTCATAATACTGTTTTACAAAATACTGCATTTCATAATACTGTTTTACAAAATACTATATAACACAATACTGTTTTGCAAAATCCTGTTTTACTGGGCGGCGAAAGTTTTTGTAAAAAGCGCGCGCTTTTTGCTTTATTTTTACAAAAACTTTCACTGTAATAATTAAGTAAAATTTATCTCAATTTATATATGATTATTAAAATAAACCATAACAAAACCAATAGACAATTCTAATGTAATCAACATATATTAATAACAGCTGATCTCATTGCAGATGTTATCAGTTCACCTGTATTGTTGTTATCATATGCGAATGTTTTGATATTGCAAGCAGCATTAAACGTGTTGGTTGTTATACACAGGATTTCTACCCAAGCCCTTTCTGTTAATTTTTGAAAATTATATACTTTTGTTGAAGGTATTTTTAATAAATAAATTTCGTAAACCAGCAGTATTTTGCAAAACAGTATTGTGAAATCTAGTATTTTGTAAAACAGTTTTATGAAACACAGTATTTTGTAAAATAGTATTATGAAAAGCAGGATTTTGAAAATTTTTTTGACCAGTAGTTTGTCTAAACAGTGTTTTGCATAACAGTATTACGTGGGATACGTATCCCAAATTAAAAAAAATTAAAAAAAATAGTTAAAAATCAAATATTTTCGAAAATATGCTTATTTTACCATAAAACTTAAAAAGAAATTGTATACAAAAACAGAAAAAAATGTCACTGGGCGGTTCCGGGATTCTAACCCGGAACCATTTGATAGCTAGGCCAGCACGCGTCCATGCAACCCCCATACAAAATATTAACATATTGTCACCACTGAAAAATAACTCCTAATTGCCATATTTCTATTACAGACCACTTCTTGTTGATGTAATGAAACAAGTGATACATTTAGAAGTTGTTCCGTTTAAATTTTTGGTGAGGAAGTTTGGTGCCGATTGGATAAAGAAAAGTGGAGGCGGAAATCGATTAAAAATTGAAACAGTGTTTTGTATGGGAAAAAAATACTTTTTTCTAATTTTTGCAAAAAACATTAAACGTTGTAATAGTTTTCATTTATTCCAAAATATGACAAATTAATCGATATATAGTTAGACAAAACAATATTTTTAAAAATCTATACAAATACAAAATCGGCTACAAACTAGCCAATTTCCCCAGACCACTAATGTACGTAGTCAAGCGGTATTTGACTTGACCACGAAATTCGATCATACATCTTAAACGTTTTTGAACTTGATTACCGCAATATAATTTAAATAAAAAGTCTTATTAAATGCGAGATAAAAAATGTTTTTTTTGTAGAATGTTGTTAACCTGTTTTAAGGTGACTTCAAAAACGAACAATACCTTTGGTTTTTTATTAAAATCTCTAATTTCAAATTTCAAAATAATTTCTTCAGCAAAATCGATAAAACGGTGATTTGAACTTCGTGGAATTGTTGAATGCATTTTAGGGAACTAATATAAAAAAATTTAAATAGCCCCTGTTACACCTGGGTTTCGCAGAGAGTTAATTTTTGCGTATTTCGAAGAAATTGTGTTTTTAGGTAATTACAATTTCTAATTTGTTAGCATAAAATATTTAAACTCGTAAGTTAGCTTCTTTTGTACGGTTTGTTGTTTTATTTCATCATCATTACTCAAGGTTGAAAACTATTTTTTTTTTACATCATTATTCCATGTGGACCCAATTTTGGACATGAGTAACCCATGCATGTGGACCTATGGCCCAATGACCACATAATTATTTATTTCAATTTTCAAAAACGTCAAAGCTTGAATTTTAAGAAATGTAATTAAACTACTATGACGCAATCTGTGTAGGTACCCAGGCAGAAAAATACAATATGCACAGTATTGGCAAAGTTTGTACTAAAATTAAATTAAATTAAAATAAATTAATTTCGAGAAATTTGTTTAAAAAACAACAATGCAGTTCGGTCTTAAACATCATATTTAAATGTGTGAAGCTAAAAAAACCAAAATAAAAATGCTTCTTTTTAATTGGTTGTAATATCCCTGCGGAAAATGAACCAGTCACTGGTATGGTCACGTGACTAGAGCTTTGTGTGTATGAACCTGTCCTAGTTTCGGTTCTGTTATATGAAAGAGACCGGTACTTTTAACATGGGCTTGTCATAGGAGGTGGCAATTGCTACCTTTGGAGCACCTTGTGAAATGGCGAATAACTTGACGAAGGGTACCCATCACCGTACCGACTGAAATTAATAAGCGATTGAACAAGTTAGAAGAAGGCAGTGTTAAAGTAGGATAATTTACGATTTATGTGATATGCAACAGGACCAGTGGGAAAATAATTATCACGTAACTGGTGAAGGTGTACGTATCGTAGAACTGGAGAACAGCTTTTGATGGAAAACTATTCACATATTAAGCGCAATGTGTGCTGCAAATAATCTTTTACTTTTTATTCACCGTGTGTCATATTATATACGAGTTGCTAAATTGTCCTTCCGGAACCAGTCACTAAACTTCTCCAAAACAGTGTTCACAAAACCTTCAAAAAGGCAGAACAAAAATCAATTTAAAATAAGTTTATTTCAGTGTTATATCCGATTTGTAGCAGTCAAGGGACTGAATCCTTTGGTACTAATTGCTATGTTTTCATCAACTGCTAACGGGATTGAACCAGTTCAATGACCAGTAAGAACTCTAACTGCATCGGCCCTAGTTGCTTCAGTACACTATAATGTTATGTTACTTTTTCTCCAGTTAAATGATATACCTGATACCAACTTGTCAATGTTTTGCCACCATTACTATAGTCACGTGATTGGTCATTTCACACAAATTAACACTTTTTGGTATACCACAATTTCGGTTTCACCAGTTTCGTGACGTGCCACCCAATCATATAACACAAAATCGTCACTTTGGATCAATCGACCCTTCATTTCCCGCAGGGATTTTTCAAAATAATTTCGGAAAAAAGAAATTTTCGGGTGGTACTGGTAAAACTCATACTTTGCAAACAAAATAGTATTTTCCTAATACAATATTAGTTGTACCTTTGGTAACGGTGAGGTTTACAAAAATGGCAGTGATTTGCCAGTACTATTTGTTTGGTACGGTTCGCAATTTCTACCTGGGTAGGTTCTAATAAGCACAACTTCGGTATTAAAACTTTTATTTTGTAAAGTGGATCATCTATGAATTAAATTAAAATTTTGCAAATTGAATGCATTTTTCAAGGTTGAGTTAACCAAATTTTGAAAAAAAAAATCAATTAATGCAGTCTGCAAGACGAATCTAGTTGATGCATGGATGGAAAATCGTCTTAAAGAAATAAATTACACCCAGCGGGATTTTTTGCGGCATTATTTTTTTCGCAAAATCAAAATTTTACAAAGTTTTTTGTTTTAAAAATTCAAAGCTATATCGCAAAAAAAAACTTGTATCGGATTTTTTATCCTAAACTATAGTTTTATCCTTACATCAACTACTATACATCAACTACAAATATTTTTGCAGATTGGATTAGTTAAAAAAATTTGGTCTTGAACACTGAGGACCACGGATGGCACGGACGTAGTCTAATCTGGATGTCCAATTTTCGATGACTTGTTCCAAAATTTGTGGCCGTATATTGACAACGCAATGCGACGAATGTTGTCCTACAAGTGGCCAATCGTTTCGGGCGTATCGGCGTAGACTAGCGACTTCACATATACCCACAGAAAAATAGTTCAGCGGCGTTAAATCGCAAGATCTTGGAGGAAAATGTACGTGTCCGAAACGTGAAACAATGCGGTTACCAAACTTTTCCTTCAATAAATCAACTGTGGCACGAGCTGTGTGACATGTTGCGCCGTCTTGTTGAAACCACAGCTCCTGCACATCATGGTTGTTAAATTGATGAACGAAAAAGTCTGTAATCATGGCTCTATAGCGGTCACTATTGACTGTAACGTTCTGACCAGCATCGTTTTTAAAAAAGTACGGACCAATGATTCCACCAGCCCATAAAGCACACCAAGCAGTCAGTTTTCTGGATGTAACGGTCTCTCAACATACACTTGAGGATTATTATCACTCCAAATACGGTAGTTTTGTTTATTGACGTATCCATGTAAACAAAAGTGAGCTTCATCGCTAAATAAAATTCGCAAAACTTATGAGCGATACGTATTTCGAACAGAACCATGATTTTCAAAATAAATTTGCACAATTTGCAAGCGTTGTTCAGGCGTCAGTCTATTCATGTTGAAATGCCAAACCAAACTAAACATAAATCACTTGAAAGCTGGCAAAAATGGCCGCCAGTTAAAAATGTATCAAAGTTCTATACCTGTAAAAAACACCCTTTATATGTATTTAAAATAATTACAAAAAAAAAAAATAGGTTTAAATTTCAGAAAAATAAATTATCTAAAATTAAAATTTTATACGTTTTTAATTTTTTTTTTTTAATAGCCTGCAAAAAAAGTTGTTGATTTCAACAAGTCGATTTCAGTTTACATTAAACTAAATGTCAGCAAAGCATTTTGCAGAATTGGCAAACTTTGGCAGATATGCAAGGATCCTTGCTGACTCAAACTTGTTTTTTGGAGTGTACTAAAAATCAAAACTCATTCATATTTGAACCATATTTCACATCTCATTTCGCATATTTGCACTTTCAAAAGTTATTGTTAAATAAAAATGCACATTTATTATTTATTTTTTAAGTTTTTCTTTATTTTCTTTCAAACATTTTCAAATTTTTACCATTTTACAATTAACATCTTTTGTATTAATTCTTATTTTTACTTGCCAAAAAAAATTCAAACACAACCGACTAACGGTAAAGATATAGTAAAGGATATCATAAAGGATAACGGCAGTTTTATAAGATAGTGATGGCAGGTGGAAATGACTTAGAGGAAGTTATAAGAAACTTAAAAGAAGAAAAATATCACAAAGAAAATACAAGATAATATCAAATGGTTGAAACAAATGAAAAAAAAAAGAAATAGAGCATGGAAAGGAATAAAAAATGAAAAAGTATAAAAGAAGAAAAAAAAAAAATGGCAAAAGAAAATAATAACATAAATTATTAACACTTTAATTTTGTTGCAATTTGTTTTAATTTTAACTAAAAAATGGAAGACATAAAATGTTGTGGGTTGGTAGATGAAATGAGTATTATTCATTGGTGCGGTGCTGTGACAAGCTTTCCTAGCTTAAGGTGATCTTAGGTTGAGATTTATTTAAACGGGACGTAGGGTAAGAAATCATTTAACCAAATTCATAAGCAAAATTTAAAATCAACGTACAGGGTGTATCAGCACTGTCGATAAGTAGGCATGATATTTTATTTATTTTTTTTGTGTTTGGGATGAGTAAAACTATTTAGATAGTTCCGGGAGCAGGTTGCAAGTTAGATTGCACAACTGATTGGGCATGTCCTGCCAAAGGTGCAACATGAACAGCACCACGGGTTTGAGATACAGCGACACCACCGGGAACAACGGCTGGTACTACAGCGGGATGTACATGAGGACCGGTAACAATTTGTACGGGACTGCCAACAACATGTGGAACACCATGAATATGTGGTACACCAAGAACATGTGGAATACCATGAACAGCGGATTGAATAGCTAATGAGCCGGGTGCACCGAGCACAACATGTCCATGTCCATGATCGACGCTTATGGCAGCTGGGTGGTGATCAACTACAACAGCACCGGGCCAACCAATGGGAAGTACGGAGGAATTAGCACCCAAGGCCAAAGCAACCAAGACTACGACAACGGCGAACTGAAATATAAAAAAAATATTTGGCAATAGAAACTAAAATATTATGAAGTTAGTTTAAAATATTTTTTTTTCTATCGCACTCTTAACTTTGCGTTTTACAGGGAGTTTAGACTGAAAGTTAATCTTGTAAAAATTAGTTTAGATTTTTCGTCTAAACTTCCTGTTATACAAATAATAGGTTAGCTATCTGAAAAACTCCATAATCTTTTGGAAATTACAGTTTGCTGTAGAGTCATCGTGTCGTTATTATGCTTCGTTAAAGAGTCTTTCAAGAGTTTTTTTTTTTTTGTAACTGAAGATTTGATCACTGAACTTAATAATTAGTGAAGTAATTTTAGCAACGATTTGCAGCCCGATTTGCAGCCCGATCTAAATTAAATTAAATTATTTTTTTTTTTGAAAATTCAATTTTTGTAACTTTGAAATTTCAATTTTTTAAACTTTTTAAATTCAGTTTTTTATTTGTTTTTAAATCCTTTTAGTTCCATCTTCATAGGATTTTCAATTCTCACCTTCATGTTTGCTAGATTTGTTATTTTGTTTAGATGCTTTAAAGTTAGAAAGTATTCTACTGTTATCTGTTGGTAAGCGACAGCCTTTTATACCGTAATTGCTAGTTCTTTTTTTATCCCACATTCTAACATTGTCAATTATGGCACAGTGGGATATATCAAAAAGTTTTGAAAATAATTTGGCCATTTCTATAAGTGGCATAATGTCGAGCTTAAGTATTGATTGCAAACCCCCCGGGGCATCAATATGACCACCTAAAATAGGGAACTTTTTGCATATAAAATTTTGAGTGCTCACCATTTTTTTGGTTTCTTTTCCGATTTTCAAAAATGAACATGCATGTGTAATCTGCTTATAGAGAACAGGCTTACATGTGTGGGTTATCTTTAATAGTTCCCGAGATATTTCAATTTGAATATGTGAAATTCCAATTTTGATACGACTTACGTCCAGCTTTTTGCAAATAGCGGGACGAAATCTAGGCCAATTTCTTTTTTTAAAATATTGGTTATTTATCTAAATAAATTCTTGATTAAATACAAAAAAATAAATTTAATACCTGGTTTCACTCAAAAACTATATTCGTTTAAAATACAAATTAAAGAAAAAATCGAATTTTTGCGATTTTTTTCCCCAAAAAGCATCAACAGTCTTTTACCTCCAGATAAATATGTTCTTTCTGAACATATACAGCGTTATGTTTTGAATTTAAATTAAACACAACTCGATTTTATATAAAAAGACATTTCAGAATAGTATGCACACTTTATTTATATCTTTAAAAAGAAAATTTTTATCTATAGGTAAAAGAGTTTTGCTGCTATTAGAGGAAAATATTAAAAAAATCTATTTTTTTTCTTTTAATTTATAATTTATAGTTTTATTTAATTAAGAATTTATTTAGTTAACTAACCAATATTTTAAAAACAAATTGACCCGTTCTGCAATTCGCAAAAAACTGGACCTGAGTCGGGCCAAATTTGGAATTTCACATTTTCAAATGGGAATATCTCGAGAATTATTAGAGATAACCCACACATCTATGAATGTTTTTTTTTAATATTTATTAAAGTCTATGGATTACATACTTACAGACTATATTTTTTTTTTTGACAATTGTAGTAGTTAATGAAAAATCAATTAATTTATATAAGTCATTAAAATCTTTTCCAACTCTCCGCCACGGATCATCATTTGCGCAATTGCTGCAAAAAATGGTAATGATATGGGGTAAAAGTAACGGGTAGGTCTTTGAGGGACATTAAAAGTAATATTTTCCTAAATAAACTCTGATGAAATATCGCCTTTGATTATATTCAACATTTAGCACAACTCTTCGGATTTTCAAAGTTGGCAATTTAATTAGACCAAGTCTACTTAGATATGATGGTAGATTTATAGATGGATTCCATTGTAAACCTCGCAGATAAAACAGAAGAAATTGTTTTTGAACAGATTCGATATGGTTACTATGTACGTTGTACAGCGAGTCCCAAATTACAGATCCATATTCAAGGATTGGTCTTGCAAGTGAGGTATAAAGCTGTTTTGTAATATCAGGATCAGTAACTCATTTGCTCATCGCTTTATAAAGGTACGAACGGTCATGTGAATGTGCAGAACAAATTTAAGTTTTGAATCAAGTAAAACTCCACGATCAAGAAAAACATCAACTAGATCCAGTTTACGCTCTCCTAAAACATAATTAAAATTTATGAAGTTACTCCTATAGAATCGCATATATTTAGCACTTTTTCAGGTTAAGATCCATAAGATTAGCTTTACACCACTGATAAAAATTATCAAGATCATTTTGAAGATAAATATGTTCATATGGGTTTTAATAGCTAAAGAAAATTTTGACATCATCAGCGTACATTAAAATGTTACAGTATTTTATTATAGTTGGAAGATCGTTAATAAACAAGCTAAAAAGAATGGGTCCAAAATGGCTTCTTTGAGGTACTTTAGAGGAGATTTATTTTTAAATCGGACAGTCTGCTTTCGGTCACAAAGGTATGATTTGATCCAATTAATGCTGATAGAATTTAGACCAAGTGAGTCACTAGCAGATTAGAAATATGTTTTGAAAGTCGGATTAGAAACAAAATATGGAGAGCACTCAAAATTTTAGATGTAAAAAGTTTCCTAATTTGGGTGATCATGTTGCCACCACCGTGTGGTCTGGAAAATTCAAAACTTAAGCTCTATATTAGAACACTAATGTCTGCTTTTAGTTTCATTTCAATCGGACTACTAATTGTAAGTAAATGGCCGAATTATTTCCAAATATTTTATAATATATCCCCCACTGTGTATGACCAGTAGAATTTCAAAAGTAATCTTTTGTCTAACCAACTTTGGTCTGTTTAATTATTTCCAGAACTTTTTATAAAACATATTTATTCACTCTCTCTTGCAATTCCATAAACAGTTAGTATTTAGTACTACGTACTCATATTTTACAAAACAAATTCTTGTAAAACCCAACAAAAACTGTGATTGCTAAGTTATGCTGCATTTCATGGCCATAATGCATAAGTCAATTAGAGTAGTTAACAAATTTAAAAATTTGTTTGCGAAAAACATGCTACTATTTTTTTATTATCGCATTAAACATTTTTTTTTATGGAGTAGTTTTTTAAATATTTTTTTTTCGAGTAATTTTACTATTTGGACTATATCTCGATTTAGGATCAAGCTACTTTGTTCAGTCAAATGGCAAAACAAATATCATTTAATGCTCAACATATTTTTTGTATTCTGTTTAAATCACTTCGTCAAAAAACCCATGTCAAATTGGCATGTCAATACTGATGAAATTACATTTCCCCGTATCCTACTTTATCTCATCTTTCTAATATAATTGTTATTTTTAGTTATTTTTGGATTTTGAAATATAAATTTTACAGTGTTGCTGAAATTACATTTTTCAGTTAATCACTTCACCGCATCTTCCCTACAATTTTACTGAATTCTTGTTTAAAATTTTTTCGTGTTTTTGAAATAAGCATTTTCCTTTTGAAAAAATACGTTTTAGTGGACAATGGGGGAAATGAAATTTTGCACATTTCCTTTTTACCCCATTATGTCGTCCACTTTTATAATATTGTTAATTTTTTTAATTCATTATTTTTTTTTTTTCAAAAATCTGTCTATGTATCATATACATACTACTACTAAAGGGTGTTTTTTTTATAGAGGTATAGAACTTTGAAATGGAATAAAACAAAGATGATTTTTTTAAATTGATATGAAATTTAATTTATTCCAAATATAAACTTCTGGCATTATAATTTAAATACAATATGATTTCTGGCATCTGACCACGGTTGGATCGGACGTAGTCTAATCGGGAGGTCCAATTTTCGATGACCTTTTCTAACATTTGTGGCCGTCTATTGGCAATAACTCGGCGAATGTTGTCCTCCAAGTGGTCAACCGTTTCGGGCTTATCGGCGTAGACTAGCGACTTTACATGTCAACACAGAAAATATACCAGTGGCGTTAAATTGCACGGTCTTGGAGGTAAATTCACGTGTCCGAAACGTGACACTATGCGGTTATCAAAAGTTTCCTTCAATAAATCAATTGTGGCACGAGCTGTGTGACATGTTGCACCGCCTTGTTGAAACAACAGCTCATGCACATCATGGTTGTTCAATTGATGGACGAAAAAGTCAGTAATCATGGCTCTATAGCTGTCACCATTGACTGTAACGTTCTGACCAGCATCATTTTTAAAGAAGTACGGACCAATGATTCCACCAGCCCATAAAGCACACCAAACAATCAGTTTTTCTGAATGCAAAGGTGTCTCAACATACACTTGAGGATTATAATTACTCCAAATACGGTGGTTTTGCTTATTGACGTATCAATTTAACCTATTTTAGATATAATTGAGATTAAATGAAAGTATATTTTGCGTAGTATTTGATTACAAAAACAAACAATTCTAAGTTAATTTTTTAAACAATTTCCGGAATAGAGAAAAAAAAAACACAATTTTAGTGAAAATCAAATCACAATATCTCAAAGTCCGTTAGTCCAAATTTTAAAATATTCAGGTTGTGCATGGCAAAATTAATAAAAAATAAAAGGTCACAAGACATGTTTATTAAAGCAATTTAAGAAAATTTTTTAAAAATCGAAAACTTTGGTTGCAGCTATCCGTTTTTTCACCAAAGAACTTTTAGATCCAATACAACAATAATCTGAACAATAAATTTGAATTTTTCAAAAAAAGTTTTTCTTCATACAAAAAAATGCAGCTCTAATGTATTTATGCTTTTCTACACTGGAACTATCTGTCGGTCGTGTAAGGGTTAACCTAAGCCGTGCATAAATAGTATTTCATGCATAAAAAGTATTTAAGTTAACCGACGCAATTACCAATTCACTTCTTCGTGGTGTAATTTTCCTTCGTATCATAATTATTTATTTTTGTGAAATAAAATTAATCATACGCCGTGTGTACTACATTCAAATTTATGGATCGCTTGTTTTAAATGCAAATAACTGTTACAAAGGAGTCAACTGAACATTACGGAGGTCCAAATTCAAAACTTATTTATATTTGAACAATGAAAATCTATTAAAAATTTTAGTTTATTCTACGTTAGTTCAAATTACTTTGCTTAATATCTAAACCAACTGAGCTAAACAAAAAGTTATTATTAAATTAAAAATGCTTTATTATTTTTTAAGTTTTTCTTTATTTTCTTTTAAACAATTTCAAATTTTTTACCATTTTTACTGATTACATGTTTTGTCCTAATTCTAATTTTCAATGGTCAAATAATTCAAACAGACATGATTAACGGTATAGATATAGTAAAGGATATTATAAAGGATAACGGCAGTTTAAGTAGATGTCGATAGTGATGGCAGGTGGATATGACTAAGAGGAAGTTATAAGAAAATTAAAAGTAGAAATATATCACAAGGAATGGACAAGATAAGATCAAATGAATGAACTAAATGACTACCAAAACATAAGAAATGAATAATAGGAATAACGATGATAAGTAAGTAAGAAATGATAAAGAAGTTAGAAATGAAAAAGTTTAAAAGAAGACAAAACAATGCCAAAATATAATAATACCTTAAATTATTTACACTATTATTTTGTTGCAACTAAAAAATGAAAGACAAAAAATGTTGTTGGTTTGTAGATGAAATTAATATTTTTCATGGGAGTTATGCTTTGACAAACTCCCCTAATTTAATGTGTACTTAGAATGCGGCACGTGGTGTACGAAATCATTTTAACCAAAGTCACAAGCAAAAGTGTTGAACGATGTATTATGTTATGATTTTTCTTTTTTCTTGGGATGAGTAAAATTATTTAGATAGTTCCGGGAGCAGGTTGCAAGTTAGATTGCACAACTGATTGGGCATGTCCTGACAAAGGTGCCACATGAACAGCACCACGGGTTTGAGATACAGCAACACCACCGGCAGCAACACCATGTAATGCAGCGTGATGTATATGAGGACTGGTAACAATTTGCAGAGGACTACCAACAACATGGGGAACACCATGAATATGTGGTACACCAAGAACATGTGGACCACCATGAATAGCGGATTGAATAGCTAATGAGCCGGGTGCACCGAGCACAACAGGTCCATGTCCATGATCTATGCTAATGGCAGCTGGGTGGTGACCAACTACAACAGAACCGGGCCATCCAATTGGAATAACGGAGGCGTTAGCACCCAAGGCCAAAGCAACCAAGACTACGACAACGGCGAACTAAAATATAGAAAAAAATATATATATGTAAAAAGTTACTAAAATAGTTTGAAGTTATTTTAGAATAAAATGTTATTTCTAACTTTGCATCTTATAAGCTAACTATCTGAAATAATATGGGGCGAACCAGAATCTTTTGGAAACAACACTTTTTCTAAAGAGTCATCAAATTTTGTCGACCCGGGATATTGTGGTTTTGTACTCCGTTCTAGAGTATTTCTTGAGTTTTTTAGTAACTGAAGATTTGAGTGAATTTAATTTTTAGTAAAATATTTTCAACACCGAATTGCATCCCGATTAAAATTAATAAACTTTTCAAATTCAGATTTTTATTTTAGTTAATATCCTTTATAGTCCTTTTTCATAGGATTCTCAATTCTCACCTTCATGTTTGCTAAATTTGTATTTTGTTTAGACGCTTAAACGTTAGAAATTATTCTACTGTTATCTGCTGGTAAGCGACAACCTTTTATACCGCAATTGTAAGTTCGTTTTCTTTTTAATTCCACATTCTAATATGTCAACTATGGCCAGTAGAATTTAAATTGCAATCTTTTGTCTTACCCAACCATTACCATTACCCATGGTTTGTTTAATTATTTCCCGAACTTTTTATAAGATATATTAATTTACTCTCTTATGCCATTTCATTAATTTTATTATGTAGTACCTACTCCGTATTCATATTTTATTAAACAAATTCTCATAAAACCCAACAAAAATTGTGATTGCTAATTAATACTGAATATAATGTAAATAATCCATTGTCATTATTGGGTAGTGCACTAAATATTAATATTTTCAAATAATATTATTTGCAGGGTTTTAACATTCTCTTATAATTATTATAATCTGGTTTTTATACATTTTGTACCAATTCAGTATTACGTATGAAAATATTGGTTTAAAGAATAGAGTTAAATCAAATTAAAAAACATGCGGATATGTGTTCTAATTAAACAGTTTATAACAAACTCCACCCTTGTCAAATAGTAAACATGATAATTCATGCCTACATTATAACGTCATTACTTGTAGTAGTTGCGTCATAAGTTAGTTTTTGAGAACTTCATTCTCTTCATTCATACACTATGTTATACCAAATCAGTAACCAAAAATATGCAATTTACAAACCGACTATTTATTTGAAACTAAATGGAACTACAAAAATTACAGATAAACGGTTTTCAATGGAAGCCTTCTCATCATATTTATTTGTTGGTGCTTAAAGAACGACAAGCAAAAAATTACAATTTTATGAAAATTCCAATTTTTACTGATTTTGATGTTATCCGATAAAAAGGCTTGTGCTGCAAATTGCGGTTTTGCTTTCGAACTAAATGCATTAATTAAATCTGTAAAAAATTAATGTAAATGTGTAAAATGTAAATGTGTAAACAATTATTATTATGCCCCCATTTTATTGATAACCCTATAGAAATGACAGAATTAAAAAATATGTTAAGAAAAGTAAAATTAAACAAAGCGGGCCGGTGAGGATCGAATACCGTATGAATTTATAACAAATGCCAATGAAAAATTTCTACATCAGCTTCTGAAAATCTACAACAAAATCTTTTACACTAGTGAAATTGAAGATTCTTTTACAAAAACTATTATATTCCCAAGGGAGATAAAAGCCAGCCTGCGAATTATAGAGGCATTTCATTTTGGATTGCATAGTGAAGATTATC
Organism: Delia radicum; assembly: GCA_021234595.1. NCBI lineage: Eukaryota > Metazoa > Arthropoda > Insecta > Diptera > Anthomyiidae > Delia > Delia radicum. Next base: position 139,719,590 of record CM037854.1, read on the forward strand.
TTAAATGAAAGGCTTTACACATGGATTGAAATTAATCAAGTACTTACAGAATACCAGGCAGGTTTTCGTAGAAATTACTCACCAAATGACTATATTTACAATCTTTCAGCTATTGTTAGCATTAAATTATCGGAAAAGAAAAAAGTGTATGCATTTTTCGTTGATTTCAAAGCTGCTTTCGATAAGGTATCTAGAAATGCGTTAATATATAAGATGTATATGTTAGGAGTCTCCACTAAATTTGTAAAAATCATTGAGAGTATTTATCACAACACTAAATCAGCTGTTTGGACGGGTCAGGATTTTTCCGAATATTTCGAGACTGTATCAGGTGTAAAACAAGGCTGCCTGTTATCGGCCTTGCTGTTTGCATTATATATTAATGACTTACATGATTGTTTAGAAGGTGGTCTTAATATTGATAACTTAAACATTCGTTTGCTGCTTTATGCAGACGACATAGTCATAATGGCAGATGAAGGCGCTACGAAATAACCCCCAATGAAATAACCCCCAACGGCCAAAAATGAAATAACCCCCAAAAAATTGTGTAAAATTGTTTGGGGGTTTTTTCATCTTGCGGTTGAAGATTATTTCATTATGAAGCAACCCCCAATGAAATAAAGCCCAAAATTTAAATTCTTTGGAGATTACTTCATATGCAATTATTTTGGGGGTTATTTCATATTTTTTGGGGGATATTTCATTTTGATAAAAGTGAAATTTTTTTAATATTTGTTAGTTTTTCTGCGTGGCGGCCTGCGGCCGCTCTTAGGGGTTTTCTCCTCCATGGGTCGCGGCAGGTGGCTTCGCTGAATAAAGTTTCCCTGCGCGCGTCACACTAGGGAAGATAATGAGACGCGCGCAGGAAAACTGTATTCAGCGAAGCCACCTGCCGCGTCCTATGGAGGAGAAAACCCCTAAGATCAGCCGCAGGCCGCCACGCAGAAAAACTGAACAGTGTAACAAAAGAATCAAAAATATGAAAACAAAAAATAAAAAAAATTTGGGACACATTTCATTTCTTTGGAGCTTATTTCATTGGGGGTTATTTCATTTCTTCCTTTGGGAGTTATTTCATTACGAAACAACCCCCAAATTTTGGGTGTTATTTAATTTTCACCTTTGGGCAATATTTCATTTCTTTTGGGTATTATTTAATTTTTTTTGTTGGGACTTATTTCATGTTTTTTGGGATTTATTTCATTGGGGGTTATTTCATTTTGTCGTTTGGGTGTTATTTCATTGGAAGTTATTTCGTAGCGCTGCAAATGAAGCATATATAATTCAAAAAATGATTATAAATCTTGAAAAATTTTGCGATGCATGGAAGTTAATTTGAATAAATCAAAAATTCTAGTTTTTCGTAATGGTGGTAGGCTAAATCAGCATGAAAAGTGGTTGTTTAAAAGTGAACCTGTAAGGTTATCGTCTGAATTTAACTACCTTGGAGTAGTTTTTACTCCCAAGCTTAAGTTTAACAAACATGTTGAAAAACGGAATAAGCAAGCTAAAAGCGCTGTTAACACAACTTGGAAAAGCTTTCTTGGCAAAAAAGAAATAAATCTGAGAATGAAATGTAAACTTTTTCTAGCAGTATGCAGATCCATACAATCATATGCAGCACAAGTGTGGGGGTTTGGACATTTTACAGTTGTTGATAATCTTCAAAGATTTTTTATGAAGAAAATTCTAAATTTACCAAGTAACACACCAATCTATTTTATAATGTTAGAAACATCTGCTGAAGAAAATCATCTCTATACAATGGGATTGCATTTAAAATACATTAGCAAAGTATTATTTGCCTATTCTGAAAACAGACTGCCTCGTTAACTTACTCAAATATTAATTAGTCGAAATCTCTTTTGGGTTAAAGATGTTAAAGAATAGTTGGAAGCTATGAATACACAGTGGCCTGGAACAATGCCAACTCAACATCAATGGAACATGTTCAGTATGGAACTTTTGAGTCGTATAAAAGAAAAAAATATCCTAGGTAACGAATGCAACAAATAACGGAGCACAACGCGTTTTTATAAATATCTGGATTATACGAGATCTACCCATTACCTTAATGATGAGCACACATTAGCTGAAATAACATGGATAATGAAAGCACGCAGCGGTTTGATATATCTCAATGGTAATCGTTATGACTTAAGCGAAGAACAAAAACTGTGTGCCCTATGTAACCTTCAACAAAATGAAACATTTCAACATTTCTTTGGGACCTGCCCGGTGCTTAAAGAATTTAGGATGCAAAGCTTCCAAAAGCATTATTAAGTGAAACGGATATGGTTAGCATCTTAGATGGTACTGAGGACGGTTATTTGAAAGAATTTAATAACTTTTTTGAAATATGCTCTTATGTATAGAAATCTAGTGATTAATAAATTTAATTAGTCAAAACTCAATTTAAAAAATAGCAGACAGACGTTTATATCAAACATTGTCATAAATTATTTATTTTCTCATTCTTTTTAACAAAATTATAAGCAAAAAAAAATATTAATTTAATCTTGTAAATTATACGATTATTATTTTGTAAATAAAGAACTATTATTATTATTAATTATGTTTATTTTCTTTTATAGAAACGTATGTTCGCCGATAAAACTTAAAATTTCAAGTAATATGCACATCTATTGTACTACCTTTATACGTTTATACTGATTGCCAAAGTATGAGTTCTACTTTTTTCAGGTTTTCGACTTTTAAATTCCATACAAATATTAGAGTAAGTGCGGATAATGTGGAGTAGGAAGGTAATGTGAAACACCCATTTATTGCTGAAACTAAAGACTATTTGGGAATTGTCTCTTGTTGAAACCATTTCACATTCATATAACTTAATGCCAAGCTTACATTTTTGATACTAACCATAACCGTTAGTTTTTAATTATTTTAAAAGTCAAACTTGGTATAACAGACCTTTTTTACATGTGTTCAAAGATTTATTTGGTACAAAAAACTTTACGTCTGTTAATATTTTTCAGTTGTGTCTGAAAGAATATGAATTAAATAATTTTTCAATGCCATTATTGTGCGTTAATACTACATATAACAATTTTTAATAATTTTTTAAAAAAATTAGTCGCAGAACTGTTATGTGGAGTACTATTCCACATTACCCGCATTAGTATTTTTTTTAAATAAAATATCCTAATTTTAAATTGTACTTACAACCAAAGAGTATATACAAATAGATAGACTACACTTCCAACGCCTCTCAGCAAGAAAATACCGAACTCGGGCATTCTTTTTTTTTTACTCCAAAAAAAGATTGCAACATGCTGATACAAAATTGTTGCTTAAAAATTAATATATTTGTATTTTATCTTGCTGATTTTATCATTAGTATTTGAAATAATTAAACATTTTATTTAAAAACACGAATAAAATTAATTAAAACTTTTAAATTTCAGCAAAATGTGGTAATTTGATCGGTGCGAGTTTACGAACAAAGAAAAAGAAAGCAGATTGAGCGACACTGAGTAGTATGGAAACCCACTGTTAGCGTCTGGTGTATAAAATATAATGTAATTTTTGTCCACCAGAATAATAGTTCAAATTCACCAGAAATTTTTTTCACCACAATTTTTTTTTTCGAAACTAAAACAGTTTTTCACCTCAAAAATATTTATTCACTACAATATTTCTTTAAATCCATAAAAGTTTTTCGCCTCTAAAATACTTTTTTTTACTTTTTAAAACATCCCATTTTCGGAATTTTTTTTTTTTTATTTTATTAATTAATAATCATATAATTACAAATTATATACTATTACCCTAACCGAGCACTAGCTACTATGGCCTTCGGCGCGTTGTAGCGAAAACATACCAGTGCCTCTGGTGGAAGTCGAACCCACGACCCCCGCACAGATAAGCCAGCACGCTACCAACTAGCCTACCGGGGCGCACAATTCGGAATTTTTATTTTTGCACTGATAATACTCGATTTGTAACATTACGAAAAAAATGTCAAAGTAACCAACAGTTTCCTAAAATAAACGAAAATTTGTTAATTTTACGAAAATTTTTGTAGTTTATGCATGGATTATAATGAGTGTGGAGTTGTTGGATTATTTACAGCAAATCATAAATTCTGACATCAATTTCATATTGTTGACTTTAAAGTATATTTAAGTCTAAAAAATTATTGGATTATGTATATTAATAAATAATAAAATATTGAATAATGAAGATTTTCATTTTATAAAAAATCGAAATTTTTACCCTTCTAATAGGATAACCCAAGTTTTTGTTCTTCCAAGACCACTAAATGGGATTATTTTTAATAGTGTCATAATCAACATTTAATTTCCTTTCCAACAATGCCAAGCAATTATATGGCATGTTTATAACTCCTTAATAGGAAATCTTCAAAAGTTACTTCTTATGCAAATATTTCTTATAATGAGTCCTTGTTTAGGTAAAAAAGGTAAAAATTTTGGTTTTTATTGGACTTCAATAGACCTTTAAATCAGCAATGTGAAATGTATGTCCGAATTTAATCCCACAATTCCCAGAAATAAAAAAATTCCAGAAATGGGATTTTTACATTTTTTGCTGAAATGTCTACATATGTATAAAGCAGGGATTGGAAGAGACTTACCCAATAAATTAGGTATATGTTGGAGTATCTACAACCGCTTCCGACATCTAATTGGAGGCGTGCACAATTTGTAACTGTGAGTTAAAGTTGATATTTTCCTTAAAAATGTGGCAATTTTAGAAGCGACTGTGGTGAAACTAAATACAAATGAAAATTTGTTTTATAATATTATACACACAGAAAGAAAATATTTATCTAGAGGTAGAAGACTGTTGGTGCTTTTGGGGAAAAAATCGCAAAAATTCGAATATTTTTCTAATTTGGAATTTAAACAAATGTGGTTTTTGAGTAGAAAAAGATATTGCATTAATTTTTTAGTATTTAATCAAGAACTAAGTTAGTTATTTAGCAGATATTTAAAAAGTAAATTAGCGCCGATATAGCCCCGTTATTCGCAAAATAATGCACCTGAGTCGGACGAAATTTGGAATTTCACATTTTCAAAAGGAACTGTTAGCGATAGCACATAAGGTAAGCATGTTTTTTGTTAGCCTTTACAAGCAGATTACAAATTTGTTAATTTTTTGATTAGAAATAAAAAAGTGGCGAGCACGCAAAGTTTTATATGCAAAAAGTTCCCTCATTTGGATGGTCATATTGCCGCCCCGGGTGGTTTGGAAGGAGCAAAATAAAAACGTAAGCTTGATATGACGTCAATTATGCTTGTTTCAAATTTAATTGCAATCGAATTATTTCCAACAATTTTGTGATATACCCCACTGTGCGCGTTAATTCGCTGCTAGAAACCTTTTGATCAGCTCTCAAAATATTCTCCACATTTTTGGCATTGGAAGGGTTTCTGGGTTTGTTTGTTTTATCAGTTCTAGGTTTTTTTTGCCAATTGTTAGGTCCATGTTAAACAACATTTAAAACAAACTGACTGGATACGTGTAACTTTTTTGTGTTTTTTTATAAAGTCCAACTTCGAATATTTCGAAAACTTTAAAAAACTTTTTCACGCACTTGTTTTAGCTTACAATTAATTTTGACAAAGAAAAATGTAAGTTAACGCTTATTTGGGCGCACACTTTATAGAAAACGTACCATAACTTTGTCAATTTTCAACCGATTTTAAGAAATAAAGGCTCGTTTTACTCATGACTAACACAAACTTTTTTGCTTAAATTGGTTGTTATTGTTGTAGTAAAAATACATTTTTATTACTATATATCAAGAAAAAGGACAATAACTTTAAACAATTGAAGACTAATTTTATTCAAATATATATGGAATGACCAGGTAAATTCACTTTAAATACCGTTTAAAAATTCTACATATTTTAAAAAATTATTGAGTTACAAATGCTTATACGCGCCTATCGCAAAACATACTCCAGAAAATGTTAGGGTATATTACTACTTCTCAAACCGGTTTTGCAATTTACTCCTCTAGACTTACAATCTACACTAGGTAGCTTGAAAAGTCATTGCAATTTTTTTGTTGCACTGTGTAATTGATTTTTAATAAATACTAAGATGAAAAGAATGTAGCAAAATTAATGATTAATAGGTTTTTTGTTAAAGTTCTGCCTATTATGGAGGCTCTAACTTCTCTAAAACTTCTGATGAGATCTTTAGCCAGATCGAAATACTAGTATCAACCTACCTAATATATTTGATTTGATTTATTTTTGTAAATATACGGAGGTTGGAAGCTCGTTATAAATACAAAATTGTTTCCAGTTAAACAAATGACAAAAAAGGCAGCTCAAATTTATATTACTCACTGATGATATTTAGTAGTATCAAATAATACAAAGCCTCAACCTCCAAGAAGTCCCAATAATTTGCTGCAGCTTATTAAATTTTGTTAGTTTTGCTTTTTTTCTTTGTCTTAAAAAGACAATTTCTAGGATTAAAAAAATCTTACAAAAACGTATAAAAAAACGCCATGCAATAACTAAAAACAAAACCTATTTTGATCCATTTTATAAAGATCTAAATTCACAAGGATTGACATATCTCATTTTTTTTTCATAGTTCAAAAATTTTAATTAGAAAATCGATATAGAAAAAGTTGCAACTTGGCAGTATCATTAAGTATGAAATAGTTAATTCACAATAAAAAGGTGACTAACTCTTTATTTTTGGAATTTATGTTTACGTTTGTCATCAAAATTTCTAATAATATCAAAGAATTTTTTTTTTTTTTTTTGTTAACTTTTACCTCTGTGCCCTGTTTGAGTTTACCAAAGTTATAATTAATATTGTAATATCCCTGCGGAAAGCGAAGGGTCGATTGATCCAAAGTGACAAATCTCTGATATATGATATGACACCAAAATTGTGGTGAACCACAAAGTGTTAATTTTGGTGAAATGACCAATCACGTGACTATAGTTATGGTGCCAAAACATTCACTGGTTGCTACCAGATATATCATGTACCTCGAGAAAAAGTAACATAACATCAAAGTGTACTGAAGCAACTAGGGCCGTTCAGTTGAAGTTATTACTGGTCATTGAACTGGTTCAAAACCATTAGCAGTGGATGAAAACATGGCAATTAGTGCCAAAGGATTCAGTCCCTTGACTGCTACACAGCAGACATAACACTGAAGGAGTTTTATCTGTACCGAGTATGTGACAGTGGAAATGAAGACGTAACACTCCACTGGTTTAATAGAACTGAACACGGAACGGTGACCAGGGCAATCTCTCGCCAAAAGTCGCGATCTTAAACTTAGTTTTTTGTTGGGTATATACAAAATAAGCTAATAATAAAATTATTATGGAGGCTCTAACTTTTCTAAAACTTCGGGTTCTGATGAGATCTTTAGCCGGATCGAAATACTAGTATCAACCTAGCTAATATGTTTGATTTGCTTTATTTTTGTAAATATACGGAGGTTGAAAGGTCGTTATAAATTGAAAACTACCCCTATTACAGAACAGATTGAGCTTAAAATATGACTAGTTTTCCATCAAAAATTGTTCTCCAGTTCTAATGCCCGTAATTTCAAGCAATAGATACCTACCGGTGCTTAGATACCTACCCGTATACACGAACAAAATCGGGTAGGTATCTAAGCACCGGTAGGTAAATATTGCTTGAAATTACGGGCATAAGATACGTACACCTACACCAGTCACGTTATATTTTTTTTTACCCACTGGTTCTGTTTAATATCACATAAATGGTCATACTTTGACACTACCTACTTCTAACTTGTCCCGTAGTATATTAATTTCAGTCTGTATGGTGATAGGTTACCTTGGTCAAGTTATTCGATACGTCACAGAGTGCCCCACAGGTAGCAAATTGTCACCTCCTATGACAAGCAAATGTTAAAAGTACCGGTCACTTTCATATAACAGAACCGAAACTAGGACAGGTTCATACACACAAAGTTCTAGTCACATGACCATACCGGTGACTGGTCTATTTCCCGCAGGGATTGTATTAAAAAAGTAAACTCTTATGCAGGTACTTTGAGAGTATCAGCCTCAGAATTATATGGAAGTATTGGTTTTTCCAGTATTACAACTATTCAGCGGTATTATCTTTTCTTAATATTTTATTATATTGCACTGAGACCAAATGGGGTTGGTGGTTTTAAATGATGCTTTTTTATAAACGAAATTTAATTTTTTTAAAAGTTATTTAAAAGACACAACATTTTTTTCATTTCCAACGTCATGCTAATGTGGCAAGTTTGCTCCAAACAACGGTTGGAATCTGTTATCAATCGGGTACCAGGACAATACTATCAAGACCGTAAATCGCAAAACCAACCGTCGCCGACGCTTTGACAGTACTGTGTTAATTGTATGTTTCAGCCTGGGTATATTATCAAGTCATGTTGAAAAAACAATCTCAAAAAATATTGAATTTTCGCAAAATCTTTCAAATTTTAAATAAATAATAAATATCAGACGCGTAAAAATATGCAATTGCAAGAACTCTACGTCAACTCTGTAAAAGTTTGTGATGTTCGTATCCTGTTCCTGGTGCGCTGACATCAACTTGGTATACCACACTGTTAAAAATTACACAATTTTGTAAATACTGTTCCCAAAGTTTACTTTCTGTGAGAAAGCGAAATATTCAAATTGGAAATTTTTCTTTTCAATTGAAAAGTATTTATGTAGAGAATATATCTCCCAAGTAAATAATGTTTTAAATTGTTCGCCTTCTAATTTACTATAATTTCCACAGATGATGACTTGGAATGTCCTAGGTTCAAAGTTTAGTATACTTAACCCACCCATCGTTTCTCTCATTTCAAAAAACTACAACTGATATCTACATTTTTTGAAATTCATCATATCGTCACCTAAAATTCAAAATTCATGGAAAAACTGTAGTTTTTAGGTAATATACACTCTAAAAATGACTGTAAATTTGCTACTATAAAACGAGTAAAGTTTCATGTATTATTACGCAAATTCGGTAAATTTATACATCAAAATGCGTAAAACTATTTTTCGCATACTTTAATATACAATAATACACATTTACAGTATTTTTATTTGTTAAATAAAATGTTTACGCACAAAGTTTGTAAATATACTAACTTATAATAGTAATAAATATTTTGACATTTTTAAATTGAAAAAAAAAAATAAAACAAATTAAAAAAAGTTAAAAAAATCTAAAAAATTTAATGTGTTGAGAATTTTAATGAAAAAAAAAATGTATAAATGTAGTATTTGTGATAGTGAATTAAAAAACTTAATATTTACAAATGTTTGCAGCCTAATTTTGGAAATATATTTTCAAAATATAATATTTGTACAGAGCTTTAAAGAATTAAATTCTTCATTCGATTTATTTACTCTGTTTTTACTCAATCGTTATCGCCATTATTAAAAAAAAATTACCAAATTTGAAAAAATCGCCTAAAATTTAAAAAATCTTTAAAATAAAAATAAAATCTTCAAATTTCAAAAATCGCTAACATTTAAAGAAAATCGCCAAAATAAAAAAAATCTCTAAAATTTAAAACAAATCGACACAAATTAGAAGAATCCCTAACATTAAAAAAAAATCGGCAATAATAAAAAAATCGTTAAAATTAAAAAAAATCTCCAAAAAATTAGAAAAATAGCTACAAATGAAAAAAATTTCAAAATTAAAAACAAAACATTGCAAAGAAAATCGCCAAAAATGACAAAATGTTCTAATTGGAAAGAAAGTTAAAATTTAAAAAAGGAAAAATATTGACGAGGAATTTAAAATAGTTGTTAATGTACATTTATCTTTATTAGTTTTCGAAACACAGGCGATGTTCCAAATATATCCTCTTTTTTCTTTGCGATGCTTTGTTTTCGAGAAAAAGGCGATCTAAGAATCTAGTCAATCAGGTCAAAATTTAGGACCGCTATTGGGGTTGAGTCGAACCATGGTGCAAATATTTTTCCAGTAGCTCTTACTTTTTGAGTTATGGATGGTTTTACTTAGTCGATTTTTAAAAGGTACATATTTCGAAACTAATGGAGCTGGAGGAAAGTGGTTGCACCATTGTTCAAAACTCAACCCCATTACCCCTACAACGATCCTAAATTTCGATTTGATTGGCTGTATTCGTAAATCACGTTTTTCTCGAAAAGTAAGCATCGCAGATAAAAAAAGAGTATTTTATTGAAACAGAGATAAATAAATGACACGAATAACTTTTGAGCTTTTTTTTATCAATTGTGGTTTTTTTTTAATTTTTTCGATGTTTTAACTTTTAGCAATTTTCTCATTTTTGGCAATATTTTTTTTTTTTTTTTGCTTTTTTTCAATTTTGGCAAATTTTAGTGATTTTTTTTTTAATTTTGGAGATTTTTTAAATTTTGTCGATTTTTTAATTTTTGGCGATATTTTCAATTTTGGAGATTGTTTTAAATTTTTGAGGATTTTTCCTTTTACGACATTTTTTTAAATTTTAGCGTTTTTTTTCAATTCTGGCGATGTTTTTCAGTTTCGCCAATTTCGGCAATTTATAAATTGTAAATCGATTGAGTAAAAAATAGATGGATTTCCCAATTATTGAATTCGCAGTGATTGAATTCCCCACGATTGACTTCCCAACGATTGAATTCCCAATGATTGAATTCAAAAATTGATAATATCGAATGAGCTAAATTGATTGAATTCCCCACTAGTGAATTCCAAAGAATGAATTCTATGCGATTGATAAAGAGAAAAATCATTTGATTCAAAAAAGTCCGATTTGATTTTTTCAAAATAGAATTCAATCTTTGGAGCTCTGTAAATGTGCAACCACTTATATACAAATATTTATTATTAAATTTATTATTACACAACACATTAATAAAACTATTTCTAAAAATGAATTTTTTGTTTTATTTGAAACATTTTTTGGGCTTCTTTTCTTTCTTAAAGCAAGGTAAATATACGCATTTTTAGGGGGTTTTTACATTTAAAAATTTATTTTTACGCATTTTATTCGTATATTTTAGTAAAGCATGTTTTTTTACTCAAAAATTCAGTAAAATTATTCATTTATTTCTAAATTCAATTACATTTTACGCATTTGCATAGTACATTTACAAACTTTCATTTACACACATAGAGTAAATTTACTCAACTTATAGTAGGAGTATAGTTTCCAACTATAAGTTGGGTAAATTTCAACAGAAATTAATTAGAGTGTAGTTTGACATTGACTTGGCTCTTGTAGACTGGATTAGTCATATGTTAATGAACCGATGGATTCATTAACGTGAACCCGGACAAAACATAGATATGCATTTTCACTAGAAAGACGAGTTTCACTAGACAGAGGTCCACACTAACACGCATATAGGTAAACACATTTTTTTTTTTTTCGTAAGGTCTTTAGTAATAATATGTCATTATTTACCGAGACATCCCCATATAAAGGCAATGAGATTTGTAACTAATGACAGTTGTAAGTTCTTGCCATTACCAAATACATATGTACTTTAGAGCTGCATTTTTTTCTCTACTTTTGATGTACTTGGAATTGAAGTTAGGATGTGCGAATTTGAGTAATATCGGATATCATTAAACCCTGGCGCCAACGAACAGAACTTTTGAACTTTCTTAAAGTGCTTTAATAAAAATATGTCTTGCAACACATTAATTCACAATTAACTTTGTTAAATATTTAAAGATTTAAACAAAAATATTTAAACATTTAAACAATGGAGTTTCTTTCCTCCATTCTACAAATTTTTTAAAAGTTATCCTATATTTTTTTATTATTGGACTACCAAAGTAAACAACCCCACTTTTCATTTGAGATAATTATGTTAATATTCGTTGAAGGATAACTTGCAAATTTATCTCAAAATAGAATAAGAGAAAATTTATATAGTAAAATTGTTATGCTTTTCAATTTTACTTTAACTTTTGGTTTTCATTGGTTAATGTTATAACCAGGGAAACCGCACATATGCAATATCATGTTTTTTTCCTGTGTGTCGTATGGATCCATGGATAAACTATTTATCCGATTCAGAGCAATTTAAGAATTCTGGCATCGATTTGTTGGAGCATATTTTAGCATATTTTATCCTTTAGAGCATATTTTTGCATATTTCAGCATTAAGAGCATATTTTGCGGTAAAAAGCATATTTTTAGGGCATATTTCTACATTTTAAGAGCATATTTGTGTCGTAGGGCATATTTTGAATTCTTTTATACATACTTTTTTATTTTAAAATACAATAAACAAAGTGCAAGACACGTAAAGTTAAAGGAGAACCGTCAAAATAAAGAAAAAACTTAATTGTTTATCTCGGAATGTGCACAACCAAAATAAAGTGACTTTTATAAAAAGTTGTGTGAAGCTTTTGTAGCAGCTGACATTCCTTTATTTAAAATGCGAAATGAACATCTTAAGAAATTATTTGAGAAATTTACAATTTGCAAAGTACAATCAGAAACGTTTCTTCGAACAAAACTTGTAAAAGATCTCTACGAAAATTACCTAGACAATATACGTAAATGTTTAAAAAATCAATATATATGGATCTCAATAGATGAAAACTACTGATGCGGCTGGCAGAAATGTTATAGTTGGTGTTTTAAGTTCTGATGAAGAAATTTCAAATTAAAATTTTTTAATACATACTGCTGTATTGGATAAAACTAATCATTCCAAAATTGCCAGACTCTTCAATGACTCTATAAAAATACTGGATGTTAATTTTGAAAGAAACTTGGTTTTGCTTTTTGTGACGGACGGTGAAGCTATCGCAGTATTTTATCCAAAGATGATACATGTGTCATGTATTGTCCATGGTCTCTACCGTTTATATGAACGTATTAGAGATTCCTATGACAATGTAAATAAAGTAATTGCTAACGTCAAAAAAGTGTTTTTAAAAGCTCCATGTAGAGTTGATATTTTAAAATATATGTATCCGGATATTGCATTACCACCTAAGCCCATAATAACTCGTTGGGGAACTTGGCTTGCAGCGGTTAATTATTACGCCAACAACTATGAACAAATTTTAGAAGTTCTTGGTGATTTACATAATGAAGAGGCTCAATCAATTAGAATTGCAGAAGAAATATTAGAAAATTCCAATACCAAAACTGAATTGATCTTTATTGCTTCTAATTTTGGATTTATTGAGAAATTTATAAAAAAAAAAACTGCAAACAACAGATCTTACACTTGTTGAGCAGTATGGGTTAGTAACAGAAACAAAATAAAATATTGAGAAGGTACCAGAATGCTATACCAAAAAAGATATTAAGAACAAACTTGAACATTTTGTAACAAAAAACGATGGTCTGCAAGTCATAAAAAGAATTAGCAAACAGCTGACTGGATCTTCAATAAAATCAGTTTTGGCATATGATGTCAAAGAAGTACTAGCTTTTAAATTCGCCCCCATTATATCAGTTGATGTTGAAAGAACTTTTTCAATGTACAAAAATATCCTTAGATGTAACAGACAACGCTTTTTATTCGAAAATTAAAAAAAAAAAAAAACCATTCAAAAATTTAAAAGCTGGTAGGATGTCATTTTTCAAACACTTTTCTGTTCTTTTATTCTACTTATTGTTTTAATCAAAAAGAAGAAACCGCTAAAAAATAAAAACTCTAAAATCAGACACGAAAGAGTTCGGAAGAGACAGCTTACCAAAAAAAATTATTTATATTTTTTTCTTAACTAAATGTAGAATTGACTGAAATATGGAAAAATTTACAGTTTTTTGTAATACCTTTTAAAAACTTAAGTTCCTATTGTTTTGCATTAATTTGTTTTTTCGTTTTAGTTGTTATGTTTATCTTATTTTTTTAATACGCAATTTTTTTGTGTATATTAGATTGAATTGTTTTGATTTTTTAATAAGATATGATTTTTTTGTTTGAAAAAATTTATAAACTTTGTTTTTAGAGCATATTTGTTAAATTTTAAGGGCATATTTCTATGTTTTTAGTGCATATTTTATGCGCATAAAACAGTTTTTTTAGAGCATATTTGCGGTTTCCCTGGTTATAACTAATGTAGCACTGCCCAATAGTTTTGTGGTGCGAAATTTGAGAAATATCGGATTACTTTGCGCACAAATTCTCTGATATATATAGAAAAAATTTAAATTAATTTTAAAAAATATATTTTGTGGTACATTCTTCATCTCCTATTTCAGACATAGTAATGACCAAGTTAACTTTTAAACCGTTTATCGAATAGAGGAAAAAGACCAATTTTTAGTGAAAATCAAATCACCCCAGTAAAAAATGTTCGGGTTTTTAGAAGCAGGATAAAACAAATGCGCTGAAGTAAGTGCTTACTTGTTGTTCGTATAAAAATAAACAAAAAATTTTGTTGAACTTACTGGTTTCCCTTACAATGATGCAGGTTGTAAGCAGCTTACGTTAACCCCTTACGAGGATGCATGTTGTAATGCAGAAAGTTTCATGTCGTGGATTATAAAAATCTGAACTAGTTTTCCCGAGTGATTTCCGATTGTGTTTGGTGTTTTCGAGTAATGTCAAAAAAAATTTGTCATTTCACTGTTCCTGGAGAGCTACCATGTGGTGCGGTAAAATAATAAAATTATTATATTATTATATTATGTCTAAAATTAATGTCTGAAGAATTTTATGTAAAATAAATTATATATTATTCATATTATTACTTTTAATCGTAATAATGTAGACATGAAATATGATTTTACTGAAAGCCATGAATCACATCTTTTTGTAAGCGCTAAAATCCTGTCTTATTTTGCCCAAAAGTAATGCTTCCAAGTGGGAATTGGCAATATCAAAATCATGGTATATGTAAGCAGGTTTGTAAGGGATTCTTTTTGGCTTACTCCCTTATAAACCTGCTTGCAGGTAAGCAACGTTTTTTACTGGGACAATATCTCGAAAACCGTTAGTTCGATTGCAAATTTTAAAATATTCAGTTTCAGCATGCCAAAATGAATAAAATTTTATGTGTGCCGGTTAAAGCTATTTGATTTTTCACTAAATAACTTTTATATCCAATACAACAATGATCTTAACAAAAATTTAAATTTTTCAAAAAAAGTTTTTCTTCATACAAAAAAATGCAGCTCTAATGTACTTATGCTTTTCTACATTGGAACTATCTGTCGGTCGTGTAAGGTTTAACCTAAGCCGTACATAAATAGTATTTCATGCATAAAAATTATTTCATAACGGTTTACCGACAAAGTTACTAATTCACTTCTTCGTGGTGTAATTTTTCCTTCGGATCATAATTGTTTATTTTTGTGAAATAAAATTAATTATACGCCGTGTGTACTACATTCAAATTTATGGATCGCTTGTTTTAAATGCAAATAACTTTTACCTACAAAGGAGTCAACTGAACATTACTCAGGTCAAAATTCAAAACTTTTTTATATTTGAACAATGAAAATCTATTGGAAATTTTAGTTTGTTTTACGTTCGTTCAATTTACTTTGCTTAATATCTAAACCAACTGAGCTAAACAAAAAGTTATTATTAAATTAAAAAATGCTTTATTATTTTTTAAGTTTTTCTTTATTTCCTTTTAAACAATTTCAAATTTTTCACCATTTTTACTTTTTACATGTGTTGTCCTAATTCTAATTTTCAATGATCAAACAATTCAAACACACTTGATTAACGGTATAGATATAGTAAAGGATATTATACAGAATAACGGCAGTTTAAGTAGATGGTGATAGCCATCACTATGACTAAGAGGAAGTTATAAGAAAATTAAAAGTAGAAAAATATCACAAGGAATGGACAAGATAAGATCAAATGAATGAACTATATGACTACCAAAACATAAGAAATTAATAATAGGAATAACGATGATAAGTAAGTAAGAAATGATAAAGAAGTAAGAAATGAAAATGTTTAAAATAAGACAAAGCAATGCCAAAATATAATAATACCTTAAATTATTTACACTATTATTTTGTTGCAACTAAAAAATGAAAGACAAAAAATGTTGTTGGTTTGTAGATGAAATTAGTATTTTTCATGGGAGTTATGCTTTGACAAACTCCCATAATTTAAGGTGTACTTAGGATGCGGCACGTGGTGTACGAAATCATTTTAACCAAAGTCACAAGCAAAAGTGTTATGTTAGGATTGTTTTTTTTTTTTTTTTTTTTGGGATGAGTAAAATTATTTAGATAGTTCCGGGAGCAGGTTGCAAGTTAGATTGCACAACTGATTGGGCATGTCCTGACAGAGGTGCCACATGAACAGCACCACGGGTTTGAGATACAGCGACACCACCAGGAGCAACACCATGTAATGCAGCGTGATGTATATGAGGACTGGTAACAATTTGCAGAGGACTACCAACAACATGGGGAACACCATGAATATGTGGTACACCAAGAACATGTGGACCACCATGAATAGCGGATTGAATAGCTAATGAGCCGGGTGCACCGAGCACAACAGGTCCATGTCCATGATCTATGCTAATGGCAGCTGGGTGGTGACCAACTACAACAGAACCGGGCCATCCAATTGGAATAACGGAGGCGTTAGCACCCAAGGCCAAAGCAACCAAGACTACGACAACGGCGAACTAAAATATAGAAAAAAAAATATATGTTTGTTAAAAGTTACTAAATTATTTTGAAGTTATTTTAGAATAAAATGTTATTTCTAACGCATTCTTAACTTTGCATCTTGCATAAGTTAACTATCTGATATAATATGGGGCGAACCAGAATCTTTTGGAAACAACACTCTTTCTAAAGAATCATCAAATTTTGTCGACCTGGGCTGTTGTGGTTTTATACTCCGTTCTAGAGTATTTCTCGATTTTTTTAGTAACTGAAGATTTGAGTGAACTTAATTTTTAGTAAAATATTTTTAACACCGAATTGCATCCCGATTTAAATTAATAAACTTTTCAAATTCAGATTTTTATTTTAGTTAATATCCTTTATAGTCCTTTTTCATAGGATTCTCAATTCTCACCTTCATGTTTGCTAAATTTGTATTTTGTTTAGACGCTTAAACGTTAGAAATTATTCTACTGTTATCTGCTGGTAAGCGACAACCTTTTATACCGCAATTGCAAGTTCTTTTTTTTTGTTTTAATCCCACATTCTAATATGTCAAGTATGGCCAGTAGAATTTAAATTGCAATCTTTTGTCTTATTTAATTATTTCTTTTGGTTTGTTTAATTATTTCCCGAACTTTTTTATAAAACATATTAATTTGCTCTCTTATGCCATTTTATTAATTTTAGTATGTAGTACCTACTCCGTATTCATATTTTATTAAACAAATTCTCATAAAACCCAACAAAAATTGTGATTGCTAATTAATACTGAATATAATGTAAATAATCCATTGTCATTATTGGGTAGTGCACTAAATATTAATATTTTTCAAATAATATTATTTGCAGGGTTTTAACATTCTCTTATAATTATTATAATCTGGTTTTTATACATTTTGTACCAATTCAATATTACGTATGAAAATATTGGTTTAAAGAATAGAGTTAAATCAAATTAAAAAACATGCGGATATGTGTTCTAATTAAACAGTTTTTAACAAACTCCACCCTTGTCAAATAGTAAACATGATAATTCATGCCTACATTAAAACGTCATTACTTGTAGTAGTTGCGTCATAAGTTAGTAATTGAGATATTCTCTTCATTCATACACTATGTTATATCAAATCAGTAACAAATAATATGCAATTTACAAACCGACTATTTATTTGAAACTAAATGTACACACAGAGAAATAAAGTGCCAACCGAATTGAAAAGTGTATATCGATGGTAACTACTTATAAATTCAGTTAATACAACGATATTTACATTCGATTTCCGAAAATGTTGGGTGTTGCAACTAAAATTCTGTTGAATTAATCGGACTTTTTAGCTAAATTTTTTTCAGTGTGTAACTACAAAAAATACAGATAAACGGTTTTCAATGGAAGCCTTCTCATCATATTTATTTGTTGGTGCTTAAAGAACGAATTTATCTCAATAGTGAACTTGCATTGTTATTTGGCACAAAGACAAGCAAAAAATTGCAATTTTATGAAAAATTCCAATTTTTACTGATTTTGTTGTTTTTCGATAAAAAGGCTTGTGCCGCAAATTGCCATTTGGCTTTCGAACTAAATGTATTAATTAAATCTGTAAAATAATTAATGTAAATGTGTAAAATGTTAATTCTGTTTATTTTCTTTTATAGAAACGCATGTTCACCAATAAAAAAGGGGTTTCTTTAAACAATTAAAAACTTCAAGTAATATGCACATCTATTGTACTACGTTCACACAGATCACCAAAATATGGGTTCTACTTTTTTCAGGTTTTCGACTTTTAAATTCTATACAAATATCAGAGTAAGTGCGGATAATGTGGAGTAGGCGGGAAATGTGAAACACCCATGTATTTCTGAAACTAAGGACTATTTGGGAATTGATTTTTGTTGAACCCATTTCACATTCATATAACTTAATGTCAAGCTTACATTTTTGATACTAACCATAACTGTTTTTAATTACTTTAAAATTAAAACTTGGTATAACAGTGTGCATGTGTTCAACGATTTATTTGGTACAAAAAATTTTACGTCTGTTAACATTTTTCAGTTGTGTCGGAAAGAAAATGAATTAAATAATTTTTCAATGCCATTATTGTGTGTTAATACTACATATAACAATTTTTAATAATTTTTTAAAAAAATTAGTCGCAGAACTGTTATGTGGAGTACTATTCAATATTACCCGCATTAGTATTTTTTTTAAATAAAATATCCTAATTTTAAATTGTACTTACAACCAAAGAGTATATACAAATAGATAGACTACACTTCCAACGCCTCTCAGCAACAAAATACGGAACTCGGGCAAGAAAATAAAAACATTTTTTTACACCAAAAAAAGATTGCAACGTGTTGATACAAAATTGTTGCTTAAAAATTCATATATTTATATTTGATCTTGCTGATTTTATCACTAGTATTTAAAATAATTAAACATTTTATTAAACTATGTTTTAAAAACACGAATAAAATTAATTTAAACTTTTAAATTTCAGAAACATGTGTCAATTTGCTCGGTGCGAGTTTACGAACAAATAAAAAGAGAGCAGATTGGGTGACACTGAGTGACACTGAGTAAAATATAATGTAATTTTTTTTTCACTAGACGCTAAGAGGTGAATAATAGTTGAAATTCACCTGAAACTTTTTTCCACCACAATTTTTTTTCGAAACTAACACAGTTTTTCACCTCAAATATATTTATTCAAACTATTAGGCAGTCTATTCCAGCACCTAGAAACTCTAATCACAAAGAATCTCTCATACATTGAATTTCTTAATCTGGGAATAAATATCTGATGGTTTCTTGTATACCGCGTAAAAACAAAGTCCCTGCATAAGGGAGAAGGTCTACCACTCTTAACAACTCTATAAAACAGAAGTAACGAACGATAACTTATAAAATCTTCAAACATGCAACCAAGAAAACGCCGTACGTATTCAGAAATATGGTCAAAACGACGTACATTGTAAACTAATCTACAATAGCATTCACATCACGTTTTAGGCTAGTAAAATTGACACCAGTAGTATCCGATATTACCTCAAGACCATACAAGACTTGCGGCATTAAAATGTCAGCCTTACCGATAAAGGTAAGTAAATATTTGACGAATAAATCCTACGTAGAGCACTAAAACCCCTACAGCACAAGGTATCAATGTGAGTCTTAAACGAAAGCCTACTATCAATTATAACACCCAAACACTACATTCGGTTAAGAAACTGAATCTGATCACAATTCAAGAATATGATTAAAAATAAAACGGTCAGAAGACCCAATCATCATTGCCTTTGATTTAGATGGATTTATAGTAAGCGAATTCTCTGCTGTCCATAGCAAAATACGATAGCGTATCATTAATGTTACCTTCTAACACCTCCGAAAATTCACGCCTACCCCCAAAAATTAAAAATATATCATCAGCATATAGAAAAGACTTGCAAATACTAGAATTTATGCACCATGGAAGGTCGTTGACATAAAGAATGAACAAAAGGTGTCCTAAAACAGACCCCTGAGGAACACCTGAAAAAGGAGATAACAAACTCGATTCAACACCGTTAACAGAAACAAACTGAGATCTACCACTTAGGTAAGACATAACAAGCCTACAAGCCGATCTAGAAGAATTAAACTGATCTCAAAGTTTAGTAATCATTCGGACATGATCAATAGAGTTGAAAGCCTTAGATAGGTTAATTGATACCAGAGAACTAAATTTGCCATAATTAACATACTCTCGGGCGATGTCTGTAATTTTCAATAGCAATGAAGTGGTGTTATAACCCTGACGAAAAGCATATTGAGATTCATAAATTTTATTATCAGCACATTCAATTATCTGGTTCTTAAGCAGATGTTCCATAACCTTAGATAACGCAGGAAGAATATAAATGGGTCTAAAATCATCAGGTTCATGAACCACTCTCGCTTTGGGAATAGGCACAACGCGTGCAGTTTTCCAAGCAGTTGGAAATCTGGAGGTCATCAAAATTGTGTTAAATAAATTCAAACTAATATTCGTAATATAAGGAAAAACCATTTTAATGAAATCAACCGAAATATTATCAATACCGACCGCTCTGGACCTAACTTTCGACAAAGCCTCAAACAAGTCACTTTCACTAACACAATAAAAGGAAAACAAGTTTTCCTGATCATTGAAATTTTCCAAATCAAAATTATCATTATCATTAGAATCAGAAGTCTACAAAAAAGTTGTTCAGTTTATCAACATCATACTCACAATCGGGACAATCATTACTAATACACACACAAGCCCTTAGAACCCTCCACAGGCCCGCTGAGTCCAACCCACTAAAAATCTTTGAATAATGTCTTCTCTTTGCTTTACGAATAACACTCTTCGCTTTATTACGAAGCCGGCAATAAGTCCGACAGTTTTCAGTTGAGCGATATGATTAAAAAGAAGATCTAGGGATCTAGCATTCTCTTATAAGTGATATTCGTATCCTGTTACTGGTGCGCTGACATCATTTTACAAAATTTTGTAAATACTGTTCCCAAAGTTTACTTTCTGTGAGAAACGAAAGAAAGCTGCGAAATATTCAAAATTGGAAAATTTTCTTTTCCACCACAAAACTTTCCACCAATCTGCGATATGAAAATTATTTATGTGGAGAATATATCTCCCAAGTAAATAATGTTTTCAATTTTTCGCCTTCTAATTTACTTTATGGAAAGTGGTAGAGGTACTAATGATACCGAAACCAGGCAAAGATCTGCATAATAAATCATCATATAGGCCCATTTCCCTGCTGCCAACAATAGGAAAAGTCTTTGAAAAACTACTTCTAAGTAGGTTACAACCAATACTTAATGAAAGGTCGCTTGTCCCTACTCATCAGTTTGGTTTCCGAATTAATCATTCGACAATTCAACAGGTGCATAGAGTAACGCATACGATAGAAACAGCATTTAATTCCAAACAAATCTGTGCCGGTTTATTTATAGATGTAGCTCAGGCTTTTGATAAAGTGTGGCATGAAGGGTTAATCTACAAACTTCAAAGAGACTTACCAAATGAATATAGTGCAATACTTAAATCATATATCACAGATAGATATTTTAGAGTAAAACATGAAGGTGAATATTCAAAACTGAGGAAGCTAAATGCTGGCGTACCTCAGGGTAGCGTGTTAGGACCAGTTCTCTATATATTATATACTAGAGATCTCCCAATGCCTGCCGAATCAAAAATGGCTACTTTTGCAGATAATACCGCAATATTAGTAACTGACTCTAATATTACTGGCGTTACACGAAAATTACAAAAACCTACAAATGAAGTTCTGGAATGAACAACGAAATGGAGAATAAAATTAAATGAATCAAAATCAACATACACCTTTTTTACAAACAAGAGAATACCCATACTTCCCATATATATGAACAATAATATTGTACCTTACGCAAACACTGCAAAATATCTAGGTTTTACTCTCGATGCTAAACTTAAATGGAAAGAGCACGTGAAGAAAAAAGCTACTGAACTAGATATAAAATTTAGAAAAATGCATTGGCTACTTGGTCCAAAGTCATTAATGACAATAGAAAACAAACTGTTACTATATCAGCAAATACTTAAACCAATCTGGACGTACGGGATCCAACTCTGGGGCTGTGCAACGAAAACTACAATAAAAATAATACAAACTTTTCAAAACAAGGTATTAAGATGTATTACAAACTGTCCCTGGTACATACGAAACGATGACCTCCGCAGAGACCTGCGTATATCAAATATTGTTGAAGAGATTTCAAAACAAGCTTCTAAGCATGATGCAAAACTACACCAACATTGCAATGAAGAACTAAGGCATATCGTACAAAATCCCATTGTACACAGAAGGCTGAGAAGGACGTTACCCCACGATTTACTACTGATTAACAATCAGAACGATGACCATCCTTAGGAATAACCAATGGGTTATATCCTAACCAAAAGAGAAAAAAAAAATGAGATTATTATATGAAATTCAAATTACTAGATGAGTATCTTAAGCTCAGTTGTATTTAATAAAGAATATTGAAAAAAAAAAAAAAAAAATTTACTATAATTTCCACAGATGATGACTTTGAATGTCCTAGTTGCATAGTATAGTATACTTAACCCACCCATCGTTTCTCTCATTTAAAAAACTACAACTGGGATCTACATTTTTTGAAATTCATCATATCGTCACCTAAAATTCAAAATTCCGTAACTACTCTTTTTAGCATTTTTTTATAGGAGAGACAAAAGTTATTAATAAAAACAACTTCAAAAGCTATAAAGTATACAAGTTTTAGAGTTATGGCTAAAGAAACAAAAACGGATTTGATTATGGGAAAAAAAAATTCATGGAAAAACTGTAGTTTTTAAATAATATAGTTACGGCCTTTTGTACTTGATTTTTCTGAAACCAAAAGGCCGTAACTGCAATACAAATATATATCAAAAATAAACAAAAGCTTGAATTAAAAATACTGCTTTTCGGTAGTAATTAAAAAAGTATTTAGTCCACTTATGTATTTTTATATATTTATTGTAAGTATTTCTTAAACAATACGCATTTTAAATATTTAACAGGTTGACAGGGTAAACGACGCACAGTGGCGCCTTTTGACCTTTTTCGTTGCAAAAATCATAACTTTTAAAGTAATAAAGATATTTTAAAAATTTAGAAAGCATTTGAAAGAAGACTCCCCTAGCTTCAAAATACATGACCCGCAAGGTGATAGGCCATCCGCGGCACTGTGCACAGTGTTGTCTTTTGACGTTTTTCGTTGTAATCATTATAACTTTTAAAGTAATAAAGATATTATTAAAATTTATAAAGTATTTGAAAGATAATCCCTTTAGCTTAAGAATAATTAACCGGCATGGCCGGCACAGTGCATCGTTTTGACTTTTCTCGTTGCAAAAATCATAACTGTTGAAATTATCAGGACATATTTAATGTTTAAAACGCACTTGAATTTTATCTCGTTTAGCTTCAAGAAAACCGCACCCGCATTGTAAAAGGCCCACTGCGGCACCGTTGTACGGCTGGAGGCTTTCCATTTTGCTTTAATAAACATATAAGTGCTGTGAAGTTTGGAGTTAATACCATCGCTTTCTTCATATTCTGATAAAACTTTTAATTCTTTTATAACAGCCAAATTAAATGCACTTTCATCTTCCGAGCTTCTAAATAACTCAAACAATTTTAAATTTTGTAAAGACATTGTGCTTATTTATGGATAAATAATTTAGAATTTATATATTAATAATGTTAAACTTTTCACAATATTTTATTGTTTTTGCTTTGATCTCTTTATTAAATGTATTTTATTTTAATTTATTTCCTTTAACATGAATTTTTTTTATTTGATTTTAATTTTATCACTAGTTTTTTGTTTAAAATTGCCGATGCCGATTGCTTGCCGATGCCTACTACAATATTTTTTATTTTTGTTTTTTTTTTGCAATGTTCAGTTAAGTGCAAGATGAAATACTCATTGCTTTAATTTCATTTCTTTATAATTAGCTGTAGGTTCAATTTTAACAGCTCGTTCACTATGGTTCAAAAAGTTAATACTTTTTAAATTAAAAACTTACTAAAAATAAATTTAGATAATTTTTTTGTACAAAAACCTTTGTCGGTTTAAAAAATTCTTAAAAATCCCAACATGACACATATACTTGTACTTAAGTATTTTTTTTGCAATTCATATGTTTTACATTTTTTTTATTTAAAATCCCAAATTTAAACTTCTAAAATATCTTAATTCGTTCAGGAGATAGAGCTCATCAAAGTGGTAACTTTTCCGAAATTTTTTTCCGCTAGGGGGCGTTGTAAGCGAATGAGAAAGCATAAAAAAACTAAATAATAAATTAAAGACCAATACATCTACTAAGTTTGGTATACAATTAGAGTGGATCTCAGTGCTGCCCAAAATCTGTTTGAATATTTTGAAAATATATCTTTTTGTAGTAAAAGTTGTTACAGTTTTATTGTTTTTTCATGTACACGGGCAAGTACGGGCACCCAATTTCAAGAAAATAAGTTAGAGTATTAAATACTTAACAACCTCTGTTTAATAGTTCCCGTCACAAACCGTCACTTTTTTGTTCTATTCTATTAAGTGTGATAAAAGACCCAAATATCATGTGTTTGGGTCTTTTTGCGCCTGAAAAAAAAGTATTGGACCGAATAACCCTTTTTTTACATCGTCTCATTGGAATTAACATACCTTTCATCCGACACCAAAAAATTAAAGATGGGTTGTATAGTTTTCCTGAAATTCAATTGAAACGATGATATTTTTTTTTTATTTAAACATTTTTTGTAAGTCCGAAAAATTGTCAACTTTGATTGACTCTAGAATTCATAATTTTTATCCGATTTCAAAATTTTTTGGATTCTTAATCAGTGAGAAGTTCTTTATCAGATGTAATTATTCATTTTATCAAATTCTTCTGTCAAATTTTTGATTTTTGCAACGCTTTTTGGGAAAAAGCGCCACAGGCGACGTCTCGAAAGTTATTATCAAAGACCCATATGCAGCCCGAATAGGACAGAATAGATGCACAACTCTTTAAGAATAATTATGGAAACTAACTTCCTTGTCGAAAACGCTGGACACAGGGTTGTAACAGCAAGTTGGGCCTACTGTGAAACAACATGTTGAACCCTATGTGGACCAACAATTTGGTCCCAATGGTATCCAGCAGAATATGCGGAACAACAGGTTGCACCAAATGAGGGGCAACATCGATCATGAAATGAGCTTAGCCGGAGCATGAATATAAACCGCTCTGTCGTTAGAAGAGCTGTGAATAGCTTGTCTTTAAGGACACATGACAAGATGGGATTTTCCTGCTCTTTTACAACGGAGCATTGCTCTGATTGACGTACATCTGCCAAAAATATTCATTGCGTGCCTGAATTTATCATACACCAAATGTCATGGCAAGTTGTTGAGACTCTCAATGTATGGGAAAATTTAAAACTCATCTGATTCAAATCGTATTTCAGTTTTGTGTGAGCTAAGTGTAAAAAAAATTGACAAAAGTAACATTTTTATGCATGTTACCTCCATTTTTCATACATTTTACCTCCTAGGAAAAATGTATGAGCGACGCCATTACTTTTGCATCACAAATATATCTCTAGAACATACTTACCGTGAATGGCTAACCTTTCGAAGGGTCCCCATACAAAAGAAAACGGAATGGAGAATTTTTTTTACAATTATTACAATAAATGAAAATGCGTTTATTCATTAAATTAATGTTTAGATAGTTATGAATGATTTATTTCAAAAAATGTTTTTATTTTATGTCGTTAACATATGCAAAGGTGATGTCAAAAACGATACTATTTTTGGGATATTTTTCAAATCTCCAATTTCAAATTTTTAAAAATTCTCTTCAACAAAATTGCAAAATTGAGATCTCTACTCCATGGAATCATTAAATACATCTTAGATAACGAATATGAAAAATTATTAAAATATTGCCCGGTATACATAGGTAGGGCAGCGCGTTGATTTTTTTTTTGGTTTGTCACGTTGAGAAATCTTTTGATCTACATATCTATACTTTGGCTATATTTATTCATATAGAGGGAGCATTTAACAATGTCTCAACGAAGACGTTTATCCGGTCCCTAGACTAGTTTGCCATTGACTTGGCTCATGTAGACTGGATTAGTCATATGTTAGGGAACCGATGGCTTCATTTCGAATTCAACGGCATCAGTATTAGAGACAGGGTGTGCGACCCCACAGGGTGGCATTCTTTTACCACGACTATGGGTGACCACCATAAACAATCTGTTAAGCATTTTAGCCAATGAGGGCTTCCAACCTGTCTGCTTTGTAGACGATGTGGGGGACAAAACCTAGACATCCAAGGCACTCGAACTGTCATACAACTGGGTTAGGCCTAGGGGTCTTAACGTGAACCCGAACAAAACCGAGATATGCATTTTCACTAGAAAGACGATTTTCACTAGAAATAGGTCCTTACTAGTACGCATATAGGCAAACACATTTTTTTTTTTTGATTTTTCGTAAGGTCTTTAGTAATAATATGTCATTATTTAGCGAGACATCGCCATATAAAGGCAATGAGATTTGTAACTAATGACAATTGTAAGTTCTTGCCATTACCAAATATGTACTTTAGAGCTCCTGTTTTTTTTCTCTACTTTTGATATACTAAGGATTGAAGTTAGGTGGTGCGAATTTGAGTAATATCGAATATCATTAAACCGTGGCGCCAACGAACAGAACTTTTTGACTTTCCTAAAGTGCTTTAATAAAAATTTGTATTGCAACACATTAATTCACAATTAATTTTGGGAAATATTTAAACATTTAAACAAAAATATTTAAACATTTAAACAATGGACATTTTTTTCTAGATTCTACAAATTTTTTAAAAATTATCCTATATTTTTTATTTTTGGACTACCAAAGTAAACAACCCCACTTTTCATTTGAGATAATTATGTTAATATTCGTTGAAGGATAACTTGCAAATTTATCTCAAAATAGATCGGAATAAGAGAAAATTTATATAGTAAAATTGTTATGCTTTTCAATTTTACTTTAACTTTTGATTTTCATTGGTTAATGTTATAATTAATGTAGCACTGACCAATAGTTTTGTGGTGCGAAATTTGAGAAATATCGGATTACTTAACCCATTGCGCACAAATCCTCTGATATATACAGAAAAAATTTAAATTAATTTCATCTCCTATTTCAGACATAATAATGATCAAAATTAACTTTTAAACATTTTATCGAATAGAGGAAAAAGACGCAATTTTTAGTGAAAATCAAATCACCCCATTAAAAATGTTCGTGTTTTTAGAAGCAGGATAAAACAAATGCGCTGAAGTAAGTGCTTACTATTATGTTGTTCGTATAAAAATAAACAAAAAATTTTGTTGAACTTACTGGTTTCCCTAACAATGATGCAGGTTGTAAGCGGCTTATGTTAATCCCTTACGAGGATGCAGGTTGTAATGTAGAAAAAAAAGATCTGAACTAGTTTTCCCGAGTAATTTCCGATTGTGTTTGGTGATTTCGAGTAAGTCAAAAAAAATTTGTCATTTCACTGTTCCTAAAGAGCTACCATGTGGTGCGGTAAAATAATAAAATTATTATATTATTATATTATGTCTAAAATTAATGTCTGAAGAATTTTATGTAAAATAAATTATATATTATTCATATTATTACTCATAATCGTAATAATGTAGACATGAAATATGATTTTACTGAAAGCCATGAAATCACATATTTTTGTAAGCGCTAAAATCCTGTCTTATTTTGCCCAAAAGTAATGCTTCCAAGTGGGAATTGGCAATATCAAAATCATGGTATATGTAAGCAGGTTTGTAAGGGATTCTTTTTGGCTTACTCCCTTATAAACCTGCTTGCAGGTAAGCAACGTTTTTTACTGGGACAATATCTCGAAAACCGTTAGTTCGATTGCAAATTTTAAAATATTCAGTTTCAGCATGCCAAAATGAATAAAATTTTATGTGTGCCGGTTAAAGCTATTTGATTTTTCACTAAATAACTTTTATATCCAATACAACAATGATCTTAACAAAAATTTAAATTTTTTCAAAAAAAGTTTTTCTTCATACAAAAAAATGCAGCTCTAATGTACTTATGCTTTTCTACATTGGAACTATCTGTCGGTCGTGTAAGGGTTAACCTAAGCCGTACATAAATAGTATTTCATGCATAAAAATTATTTCATAACGGTTTACCGACAAAGTTACTAATTCACTTCTTCGTGGTGTAATTTTTCCTTCGGATCATAATTGTTTATTTTTGTGAAATAAAATTAATTATACGCCGTGTGTACTACATTCAAATTTATGGATCGCTTGTTTTAAATGCAAATAACTTTTACCTACAAAGGAGTCAACTGAACATTACTCAGGTCAAAATTCAAAACTTTTTTATATTTGAACAATGAAAATCTATTGGAAATTTTAGTTTGTTTTACGTTCGTTCAATTTACTTTGCTTA
Source organism: Delia radicum (assembly GCA_021234595.1). Lineage (NCBI taxonomy): Eukaryota > Metazoa > Arthropoda > Insecta > Diptera > Anthomyiidae > Delia > Delia radicum. The sequence continues at coordinate 139,748,239 of CM037854.1, forward strand.
ATATCTAAACCAACTGAGCTAAACAAAAAGTTATTATTAAATTAAAAAATGCTTTATTATTTTTTAAGTTTTTCTTTATTTCCTTTTAAACAATTTCAAATTTTTTCACCATTTTTACTTTTTACATGTGTTGTCCTAATTCTAATTTTCAATGATCAAACAATTCAAACACACTTGATTAACGGTATAGATATAGTAAAGGATATTATACAGAATAACGGCAGTTTAAGTAGATGGTGATAGCCATCACTATGACTAAGAGGAAGTTATAAGAAAATTAAAAGTAGAAAAATATCACAAGGAATGGACAAGATAATATCAAATGAATGAACTATATGACTACCAAAACATAAGAAATTAATAATAGGAATAACGATGATAAGTAAGTAAGAAATGATAAAGAAGTAAGAAATGAAAATGTTTAAAATAAGACAAAGCAATGCCAAAATATAATAATACCTTAAATTATTTACACTATTATTTTGTTGCAACTAAAAATGAAAGACAAAAAATGTTGTTGGTTTGTAGATGAAATTAGTATTTTTCATGGGAGTTATGCTTTGACAAACTCCCATAATTTAAGGTGTACTTAGGATGCGGCACGTGGTGTACGAAATCATTTTAACCAAAGTCACAAGCAAAAGTGTTATGTTAGGATTGTTTTTTTTTTTTTTTTTTGGGATGAGTAAAATTATTTAGATAGTTCCGGGAGCAGGTTGCAAGTTAGATTGCACAACTGATTGGGCATGTCCTGACAGAGGTGCCACATGAACAGCACCACGGGTTTGAGATACAGCGACACCACCAGGAGCAACACCATGTAATGCAGCGTGATGTATATGAGGACTGGTAACAATTTGCAGAGGACTACCAACAACATGGGGAACACCATGAATATGTGGTACACCAAGAACATGTGGACCACCATGAATAGCGGATTGAATAGCTAATGAGCCGGGTGCACCGAGCACAACAGGTCCATGTCCATGATCTATGCTAATGGCAGCTGGGTGGTGACCAACTACAACAGAACCGGGCCATCCAATGGGAAGTACGGAGGCGTTAGCACCCAAGGCCAAAGCAACCAAGACTACGACAACGGCGAACTAAAATATAGACAAAAAATATATATTTGTTAAAAGTAACTAAAATATTTTGAAGTTATTTTAAAATAAAATGTTATTTCTAACGCATTCTTAACTTTGCATCTTGCATAAGTTAACTATCTGAAATAATATGGGGTGAACCAGAATCTTTTGGAAACAACACTTTTTCTAAAGAGTCATCATATTTCGTCGACTAGGGCTATTGTGGTTTTATACTCCGTTTTAGAGTATTTCTCGAGTTTTTTTAGTAACCGAAGATTTTAGTGAACTTAATTTTTAGTCACAGAAAAAAATTTAGCTATTTGCAAACTGAAATTCGGTTACTACGACTCAAATTCGGTTATTACGAATTTCAAACAGTTGGCACAAATTTTTATTAGTTTTTAAAACAAATTCCGGTAAATTCAACAGAATTTTATTTGCAACACCCAACTGAATTTTAAGTTTTTACTATTAATATACACTTTTCAATTCGGTTGGCACTTTATTTCTCTATATGTAGTAAAATATTTTTAACACCGAACTGCATCCTGATTTCAAATCCAGATTTTTATTTTAGTTAATATCCTTTTTCATAGGATTCTCAATTCTCACCTTCATGTTTGCAAAATTTGTATTTTGTTTAGACGCTTAAACGTTAGAAATTATTCTACTGTTATCTGCTGGTAAGCGACAACCTTTTATACCGCAATTGCAAGTTCTTTTTTTTGTTTTAATCCCACATTCTAATATGTCAACTATGGCCAGTAGAATTTAAATTGCAATCTTTTGTCTTACCCAACTATGGTTTGTTTAATTATTTCCCGAACTTATTATAAAACATATTAATTTACTCTCTTGTGCCATTTCATTAATTTTAGTATGTAATACCTACTCCGTATTCATATTTTATTAAACAAATTCTCATAAAACCCAACAAAAATTGTGATTGCTTGCCAGGCACGTAGCTAGGAATTTATTTCGGGGTGGGCTTTTTTCGATTTTCTTTTTTTTTATTATGTATTTTTTTGTAACCCGTGAAACTTAAAAATATGTACACACTAGGGTTACAACTTTTTTTTGCTAACTTTTTACCTATCTGCACGTAATGTACAATAAGGTATTAATAATAGAAATCGTATTTTCAGGCCATTTTGAAACAAAAACCTCCCGCATAAAGAGCATTTCCTTAAAATGCATTTATTTCAAGTTTTCAACATTAAAGCTGTACTAGTTGTCCAATAATATTGCACAATATATTTTAAATAAGTTGTTACTTATTGTGTTCGTTATTTTGCTAATTTTTATGTCTATATCGCGAAAAAACGCTTTAATATGTTTTATCGGAATCCGCGAAACACGTCAAATTTGAAATCATTTGTGTCCTAAGTTGGATATTCATCGTTATTGTATAATTACGTTAAAATTTTAGCTAAATATTATTTTTTAGTTTAATTAAACAAAAAGAGGATTATGCGGAAACATTTTTGAACAAAGAAAAAATTATAATAAAAATTTCAATTAAACTTTCGATTAATTTCAAACTCATTTTCAATTAACTGTTTAATTTAAAATGACTTTGGTATTAACAAAATTTAATAATAACATGGAAAAAAAATGCAAAAATTTAAAAAAATCGAAAAATTTGTGTTATTTTAATTTTGTCGATTGTAGAGATTTATTCGAGTTTTGGGTTTTTTTTTAATTTTGGCAATTTTTTTAAAATTTCTGCAATTTTGCGGATTGTTTTTTTAAATGTTGGCAATTGTTTTTCAAATTTAGCGGTTAATTTAAATGTTCTCGTTTTTTTTTAAATTTTGGCGATTTTTTACAATTTTGGTGATTTGTTTTTAAATTTTGTAATTTTGTAATATTGGCGATTTGATTTTAATTTAAGCAATATTTTCCCCAATTTTTGGCCACATTTTTTTAAATTTTAATTAATGTTTGAATAGTATCTACTAAAAATTTGCTTTAAATAAAAACAACATTAAATTAAATTTTCAATAGATATGAATAAAACTATAATTGAAAATGATATCAATTAAATAGTTACAAATTATATTAATTGTTGGGCGGGGGGGCTCTAGCCTCCTAGCCCCCCGCCCCTAGCGACGTGCCTGATTGCTGCATATAATGTAAATAATCCATTGTCATTATTGGGTAGTGCACTAAATATTAATATTTTCAAATAATATTATTTGCAGGGTTTTAACATTCTCTTGTAATTATTATAATCTGGTTTTTATACATTTTGTACCAATTCAGTAACATGCGGATATGTGTTCTAATTAAACAGTTTATAACAAACTCCACCCTTGTCAAATAGTAAACATGATAATTCATGCCTACATTATAACGTCATTACTTGTAATAGTTGCGTCATAAACCAGGAATTGAGAACTTAAACGCCAGTTAGATATTCTCTTCATTCATACACTATACACTCTAAAAAATTATTGTAAAATTACTGATATAATGGGAGTAAATTTGTATGTAAAATCAGGCACAATGCGTAATTTTAAGCACAAACTGCTTAAAAAAGTAATTTACTGAATTTTGTTAGCACACGAATTATGGTAGTATGTATGTTGATAAACATGTTTCTGCATTTTAAGCTCTTATATAGGTAAACTTACATTGAATGTGTGCAATTTTTGTTTTTATTTATTTGAAAAAATTGTCAAACTTTTTCAAACAGAAGAAAAAAAAGATTTAATTTAATATATTTTTATTTTTTGGTGCTATATTTAAGGAAAAATAAAAGAATATCTGTGGTAAATATCTAAAAATAAATTAAAAGCATTATCAAAACTAATTAAATAATGTGTCCGTTTTATATTTTTAGTGGATTTGGTCAGAGATAAGATGGTGATAAAATCGAATCATTGTTCTGAACATTTATAATGTTCAAAAGTGATGCTTTTGCCAGTCCTTTCTGAATTGAATCAACAAAATTTGAAACTTTCGGTTATATTTCTTGCTTTTTCTATTGGTCTTGCTTTTTCTATCCAGCTAATCTTGATATTCTCTTTTATAAGGCCAAGTTGAGCCAATTGACGTTTTATCTTTTTTATATTGTTGGATACAGTTTCAGATTTAGAATAATTGTAATTGGTTACCGGGAATGAAAACCCGGTGTGACTATTTATAACGCCGCAGTATTTAGTGGTATTTTCATTTTTTACTTAGCAATTTTTAATCACATCTAAATAACCGTTTTTTTATTAAACAAATATAGTAAAATAATAAATAATTGCATTACTTTACTTAAAGCTTTATAAGGCACATTAAACTTAACTTTACACACATTATGCGTAATATAGAATGTTGCTATACATTTTTTACACGTTTTGTGTGTACACACATAGAGTAAATTTACCCAATTTATAGTACGAGTACAGTTTCCAACTATAAGTTGGGTATATTTAAACAGAAATTAATTAGCGTGTATGTTATATCAAATCAGTAAACAAAATATGCAATTTACAAACCGACTATTTATTTGAAACTAAATGGAACTACAAAGATTACAGACGAACGGTTTTCAATGGAAGGCTTCTCATCATATTTATTTGTTGGTGCTTAAAGAACGAATTTATCTCAGTAGTGAACTTGCATTGTTATTTGGCACAACGACAAGCAAAAAATTGCAATTTTATGAAAAATTACAATTTTTACTGATTTTGATGTTTTCCGATAAAAAGGCTTGTGCCGCAAATTGCCGTTTTCTTTTCAAACTAAATGTGTAAACAATTCTATTTATTTGCTTCTATAGAAACGCACACACAGAGAAATAAAGTGCCAACCGAATTGAAAAGTGTATATTGATGCTAACAACTTACAAATTCAGTTAGTACAACGATATTTACATTAGATTTCTGAATATTTTTGGTGTTGCAACTTAAATTCCGTTGAATTAACCGAGTTTTGTGGTGAAAACTAATGTTAAGTTGTGCCATCCGACTGAAATTCGTAATAATCGAATTTGAGTAGTAGTAACTGAATTTCAGTTGGCAAATAGCTAAATTTTTCTCTGTGTGCATGTTCACCGATGAAAAAAAGGGTTTTCTTTAAACAACTAAAAATTTCAAGTAATATGCACGTCTATTGTACTACGTTCATACTGATTGTCAAAATATGGGTTCTACTTTTTTCAGGTTTTCGACTTTTAAATTCCATACAAATATTGGAGTCAGTGCGGATAATGTGGAGTAGACGGATAATGTGAAGAACCCATTTATTTCTGAAACTAAGGACTATTTGGAAATTGTTATTTGTTGAACCCATTTCACATTCATATAACTAAATGGCAAGCTTACATTTTTGATACTAACCATAACCGTTAATTTTTAATTATTTTAAAAGTCAAATTTGAGATAACAGACCTTTTTTTACATGTGTTCAAAGATTTATTTTTTTTTTTTTATAACATGTGTATATTGTTCATTGAATCTTTCTTTTTTAGAAAATGACAATAAGTATTAAAATCTTAAAAACTAAATAAATATTATGGTCCTGTTGCCATTGCAATAGTAACTCATAATGAGCAGGTGGATTGCTAAGTTTGAACAATAGCCAAGGTATCGATCCTCTTTAGACGCCTGTGGCCTCTATGAGAAAGTAGATCCTATGGGTATATTAAGATCCTAGTGGATATTGTCGTTGCAAATAAACCATGGGTCGCCAGTTATCAGTAGCAATATTTTAGATTGTCTTCTTCATTTGGATTGATTTATACCATGTTCGCACGACAGCGTTTTTTCGTAATTCACTCTTTCATTCGTAATCCACAGCCTAATTATGATCCAAATTACATAATTCGTCATACAAAATTTTGAGAGCGGATTATCTCATTTGTACGTAATTCAATTTTTATTACCCTGTGGATTACTTTAAAATCAATGTGATCTCTAATTTTTATCGGTTTTTTCCCATCACCAGCTGTCAAAGCACTTAAAAAAACAAACAAAATATAACATAAACAAAAAAGTAAACAAAAGCAAAGAAATTAATTTTATATTATAAAACTTAATGAAATCCAAAAAGGAATGGAAGCAAAAACTTTTTTATTATTATGTTCAATATACATATTTTTATAAAACCTTACCGATACCGCGCGGTCACATTGTGCATCTTTGTTTTCAGCTCGAGTACTGTGTACTTATACCCTTGGGCTTCAAGCTCATAAACCATTTCCTGCAGTATATGGCTATTTTTCCGGCAACCACGTAGCTCACTCATTTTTTCTCGGCATATCTCCAACAATGCCCGCTCGCTACATTGAGTCCATTTACTAACAGCTTTTCTATTTACTGGGAAAATAAATATTTTATATCTATGTATTTCTTTGAAATAATATTTTTTACTTACTTTTTCTTTCCATTTCAACCGCAAACAAACAATTAAATTTAGCAATAAACAAAATTAATAAAAAAAAAACAAGAAGAAGAAGAACTGTCAAAACCGATTAAGATAATGCCGTGCGAACATGGTAATTCAAATAAGTAATTACAACAGAGAGCGAAGTAATCCAAAGCACCGTGCGAACATGGCATTAGATTCGATATGGTGGGACCTGGTGAGACGTCTGTCGAGGTGAACTCCAAGATATTTAAAGTGAGACTGCTTAGGCACGTGAGTGCCGTTAATTGTGAGGTGAGGGCAGGTCCTTCTTCTAAGAGTAAATGTTACGTGTGCACATTTCGACGGATTTACTTTTATTTGCCAGTAGTTAAGCCATTTTTCCACATCATATATATGAGTTTGTAAAGTTTGTGAAGCAGTTGTAGGATTTTATTGATGCTCACGAACGCTGTGTCGTCTGCAAAAGTTGACGTTTGGATGAGGGAGTTTGTTGGCATGTCTGATGTGTATAGGATATACATTAGAGGTCCTAGTATACTGCCCTGGGGGACGCCAGAAGAGATACTTCTAGGACTTGTGATAAATTCTTTGTACTAAACTACAAAAGTTCTATCCGTTAGATAATTTATAAGTAATTTGTGACAATTTTGAGGGTAACAATGAAACAATTTTGTATAATAAACCTTTGTGCCACACTTTATCGAATGCTTGGGAAATATCGATAAACATTGCAGAACAATATAGTTTTTCTTCAAAAGCCTTCCTAATAAGAGTAACTATATGAGGTACTTGCTCTATAGTATTATGATCTTTTCGAAATCCAAACTGATGAGCGGAAATAATTTGATGTTCATTCAGGAATGGCGTAACAGTGTTGAAAAAGAGTTTTTCAAATAATTTAGATATTATAGAGAGAAGACTTATTGGCCTGTACGAGGAGACTTAACTGACATCTTTAACAGGCTTGGCGATCATTATAATTTCGGATATTTTCCAAGAGGAAGAATAATAGCCAAAGCGCTGAATGGCATTAAAAATAAAAAGTAATTGTCTTAGAGCAACATTGGGTAGTTCGCAAATCATTTTGGGAGTAATTTTATCTTTACCAGGTGATTTTTTTGTGTTAAGGGTTTTAACAGCTTTCGTTAAGTTACAAAATCGAAGTTTCATTGAAGATTCAACAAAATCATTTATTTGAGGAATAATTACATCAGAGTCAGTAATGTTGGGAGTGAATACGTTTTGCAAATGGCCCAATTACCATCGGTAATTTCTGGCCCAATTACCATCGGTAAGTCGAATGGGTGATTCGTGCATTATAGGTCTCTTCATTTTTTTGGTGGCTTTTCATAGACTGTAGTCTGACTTTTCTTAAGGGTCAAGGTTTTGTAGGTATTTTTTTAGACTGGATTTTTTGCTTTCCTTAAGAGCATTTTGGAGTGCGTTTTGGCATTGTTTTAATTGACATTTTATTGCCGGATAGCGGTGTAATTGCCATAAACGTCTACGGTTCCTCTTCTCCTTCACCATTTCTTGAATTTGGGAATTTGGGAAAATTCGGTTTTATATTAGTTTTGTTGATGACGGGCGTCGATACTTGTTTCCGTAAATAAGTTTATTGCCGTTTCTATTTCTTCTTCACTTTTCAATGAAGTATTTTAATTTATATGTGAACTTACATATTTTTATATTTGAGCCAATTTGTAGATTTGTTTGTCAAATAGTTGGACTCTATAACAAGTTGATGCTGATATAGAGTCAACACCGAAGGGGAATGGTCTGACGATAGGTCAGTAGATGTGATTATATTTACGTATGCGCGATTGATATTTTTAGTGACAGCAAAGTCTATTACCTGATATAGGTATCTTATTTAGATCAGATGACCAGTGAGTTGGCTGACCACCTGAGATAACATCTAGCTTGCATGATGCTACGGATTTCAGAAGTTGTCTTCCTTTGGTGTTATTAAGGCGCGAGCCCCATTAAGTATATTTTGCGTTGTAGTCACTTTCTGCAATAAACTTATTGTCTAGAGTTGGAAAATAGTGTGCACCGATATTCTTATATATTGTGCTTAGGGGGACAATAAACGGAAGAAATGGTAATATTTTCTGCTACGAGATTGATGGATGTTGCTTGTATAAGGTGGCGCAAAAATAACCTTCCGATGTTTTTTTTTTATTATGTATTTATTATGTGTAGCATTTTCTGATAGGACGATTACTTTTGCGCCACCTTATATATTAGGGTGGGGGATTTGAACATCTGAATGGGCGCTTCGCGTTTCTGATTCTTGGGATTGTACTGAGCAAAAAAGTCCACTAGACCATACGTCTAGGGTGAAAATCGCGCTTCCAGATTTTGACTTGCAAACAGATTTTGACTTGCTTGTAACAATGTGTGGGATGGACATATATCACGAAGTAGGAGGAGCTAATCCAAGATTATGGTATCAATCTCTTTTTTGGAAGATTCTCTAGCAGATTAATGCATCAATCATATAAGGAGTTAATTTTTAATTTCAAAATAGGGCTTTTTTGCCGTATTTTTTGAAAGCAACAATGTGTGGGATTGACATATCTCAGGAAGTAGGAGGAGCTTATCCAAGATTATGGTATCAATCTCTTCTTTGGAAGATTCTCCAGCAGATTAATGCATCAATCATATAAGGGGTTAATTTTTAATTTCAAAATAGGCCTTTTTAGCCGTATTTTGTGAAAGTAACCCTGTCCCTTTGCACTTTCAGAAAGCCAAAACTGCCTGAAGGAGCGTTCCAATGCTTTTGCGATGTACTAGAGAGTTCTTAACTATTGTCTTGGCTACAATTTTTGTCTGAGTATTGGATCGAAAATCTCAATGGTTTGGCTGTTATAGGCCAAAATATACAAAAAAAACGTGACAAAAGTCTGAGAAAAAACTGCAAGTCAAAATCTGGAAGCTCGATTTTGACCTTAGACATATGGTCTAGTGGACTTTTTTGCTCAGTACAATCCCAAGAATCAGAAACGCGAAGCTCCCATTAAGATTTTTTTCCTTCCATACTAATTGCCCCACCCTATTGTATATGCTCTGTTTTATATTCGTCTTTTTGAAAATGATTGAGTTTGCTGTTTACAATTATTGCTGAACCACCACATGCCTTTCCGCTAGGATGTTTTGTGTCGTAGACAAAATAGCCCTTAATTCTAAGGCCATTTTTTACTGTAAAGTGGGTTTCAGATATGAGCATTATGTCTATCTCTTGGGAATTTAAGAAATATTCAACTTCTCTTTTGTGTTGGCTTAGGCCGTTAGCGTTCCAGATACGTATTTCTAACTGGTTCATTGTTTTTTAGTTAGAGCTTGTAGCAGCAACCCCTGGTTTCTTAGTAATTCTTGCATAAGACCTTGCATGTTGGAAATTAAACTATTCATTGTTTTTAATAGCGCTTCTATAGAAGCTTCTAAGTGCGAAATTTAGGGTGGAATATTGGAGTCATTTGCAGCTTGAGAGTACGAGATGTTTCTCTTGTTAGTAGTTTGAGGGTGAGATAAATTATTATGGCCATTAAAATGAGAAGTATTTGGAGCGGCAGATATATTTTGTGATTTACTGCCCCTATTGTTTTGGATTAAGATATTTGAGTTTGATTGCTGATAAGATGGATTGTTTGAAGGTTTTTCCTTAAGGTGGACGAATACTGGACAGCCTCTGAAAGTGGCAGTGTGATTGTCACCACAATTGCCACATTTGATTAACTTTGAGTCGTTTGTTTTTTTTTAACACAGATTGACGGGAGCCTACAATAACCTTTGGTGTGACCGAACTCCTGACAATTAATTCATTGAGGTGGGTATTTATGTTTCCAAGGTTCCTCGACGGAAATCCTGCGATTTAAAAGATACCGCAGCTTATAAATAGGATGAGACTCATTTTTCGTAAGTTGTTTAGAGTCAAACGCAATTTCTACTCTGAAAAGTGGCTGAGGAATTTTGTTCCTCTTTATTATATTGTTCCTCTTTATTATAACTTCGTATCCTTCGTTTTCGATCGGTGTCATTATTTCGCTTATTGTGACGTTGCATTCAATGCATTTGAGCACAACAGTGAGTCCTTTTGCACTTTTTAGTTGATGGGTGTAAACACTTTTTTTATTATTATCTAGGTAATCGACCACTTTTCGGTAATTAGATTCTGAGTGAATTTGAAGACCTCTATGCAGAGACTCGACAAAGAAGCTATCCTTGCCGACAATTTGGGATAAGGAATTTATGAAACTAGTTAAATCTTGTTCACGTAAGTAAATTGGTACAAACAATTTCACGTCTGTTAATATTTTTCAGTTGTGTCTTAAAGAATATGAATTAAAAAATTTTCAATGCCATTATTGTGTGTTAATATTACATGTAACAATTTTTAGTAATTTTTTTAAAAAATTAGTTGCAGAACGGTTATGTGGACTACTATTCCACATTGACCACATTAGTATTTTTTTAAAATAAAATATCTTAATTTTAGATTGTACTTACTATTACTGTCAACTTCTATTTATTTGACAGTAATACAACGCAAGAGTATATACAAATAGATAGACTACACTTCCAATGCCTCTCAGCAACAAAATACCGAACACGGCAAGAAAACTATGCCAATGTGGCAAGTTTGCTCCAAACAACGGTTGGCCTTAGTTATCAGTCGGGTACCAACCGTTGCCGACGCTTTGCCACTTTTTTATTAATTGTATGTTTCTGCCAGGGTATATTATCGAGTCATGTTAAAAAAAACAATCTCAAAAAATATTGAATTGTCGCAAAATCTTTCAAATTTTAAATAAATAATAAATATCAGACGCGTAAAAATATGCAATTGCAAGAACGTCAATTCTGTATAAGTTTGTGATGTTCGTATCCTGTTACTGGTGCGCTGACATCAACTTGGTATACCACACTGTTAAAAATTACACAATTTTGTAAATACTGTTCCTAAAGTTTACTTTCTGTGAGAAACGAAACAAAGCTGCGAAAATTTCAAAATTGGAAAATTTTCTTTTCAATTGTATACCACCACAAAACTTTCCACCAATCAGCGATATGAAAAGTATTTATGTAGAGAATATATCTCCCAAGTAAATAATGTTTTAAATTTTTCGCTTTCTAATTTACTATAATTTCCACAGATGATGACTTTGAATGTCCTAGTTGCATAGTATAGTATACTTAACCCACCCATCGTTTCTCTCCTTTCAAAAAACTACAACTGATATCTACATTTTTGAAATTCATCATATCGTCACCTAAAATTCAAAATTCCGTAACTACTCTTTTTAGATTTAAGAGAGACAAAAATTATTAATAAAAACAACTTCATAAGCTATAAAGTATACAAATATTAGAACTATGGCTAAACGCAGAATTAGTTTGTACGTTCTGTTCTGTTACGAATCAGCTGTTTTGTTTCTGTTCAATTGAAAGTCTGTAGGTGTGGTTAGTTTTCCCTTTTTCGTTCTGTTCTGTTGCGGACAATTCTATTGAAAATAGAATTCAACGTTAAGTGACAGCCTAAAGTGCGTATGTATTGGTTTGTTGTGAATTTTTTTTTTCAATATTTGAATCAGGAATGATAAAGTTGGTACCATAGTACTTTTTATGGTAATATTTGAACCTCAAATGTACCATGATACTCCTATGACTCATTTAGTACGATTTACAAATTTTTCTATGTATGAATTTCTTGGTCCCTTTAAAATTCAATAACTATTAATTCGATTTGCAGTCCTATATGAACAATGAATTAATTTGGAACCAAATGTTGTGAATTCATTCACATGATTTCACTGAGTGCGACTGATTACAGGTGATTATATTAGAGTTTTATTGACCGATTAAACCAATTATTGAATTCAATCACTAAGGGTTATAATTATTATTAACTAAGTTTGATTTTCAAAAAAATAAATAATAAAAATCTTATAAAAATGTGAAATTTACTATTAGCTGCGTGTTTTTAAAATCGAATGAGTTCACGAACAAATTTGTTTGCTACCAATCACAAGGATTGAATTCACAAAAAATTGTGAGAAACGTAATTCAATACAGCAAAAAATAAAAGGACGTTCAAAAAATATAAAAAATTTGGTGAATTTAAGAAAAAATCTCAAAATTTTAATAATTTTTTAAATCAAAATCAGCTAATTTTCTTAGTACGCACTGCTCGTTTTTACATAGCTTTATGTACATTTCTCCGAAAAGTTTGGTATTGAAAATGAGCAAAATCGGTCCAGCGGTTCAAAAGTAATTAGTGACAATATGAAAGTACCTCTAAATTTTTCATACAAATTGGTGTATAATGCACTGTATATTATTAGAATTCATTGTAGTGTCTGGTGTATAAAATATAACGTCATATTTTTCCACCAGACGCTAAGAGGTGAATAATATTTAAAATTAACCGCAATTTTTTTTTTCTCCACAAAAAAATTTTTTTTTTTCCACCTCAAAATTAGTTTTGTTGCCTCAAAAAGGTTTTTCACTACACAATTTATTTTTTTACAGCCAAAAAAGTTTTTCACCTCAAAATTTTGTTTTCACATCTTAACATATTTTTTTTCTTTTTTTTATATATTTTTATTGTTTCATTTGTAATTGTTCATTTTGGAGGGTACAAAGACTTGTTCGTTAATTTATATTTAAATTTTTTTTTTTACTTTTGATGCCGAAAAAGTACTATTTTATATGCAGGTTGGTACTATTTTAAAATCGCATTTATCATCCCTGATTTAAATGTTTTTGGTTGGAGTTTCTTTTACTTTTGAAAACAGCTGATTCCTCTCACAGAAAAAGTAATTACAAAATATTACCTACAGAACAGAACAACACAGAACGGCAACAGAAAGTAAAAACTAATGAGGCCTTAACGAAACAAAAACGGATTTGATTATGGGAAAAAAATTCATGGAAAAACTGTAGTTTTTAAGTAATATATTTACGGCCTTTTGTACTTGATTTTTCTGAAACCAAAAGACCGTAACTGCAATATAAAAATATATCAAAAATAAAACAGAAGCTTGAATTAAAAATACTGCTTTTCGGTAGTAATTTAAAAAGTTTTTAGTCCACTTATGTATTTTTATATATTTATTGTAAGTATTTCTTAAACAAAACGCATTTTAAATATTTAATTATTATCAAAGAGCCATATGCAGCCCGAATAGGGCGGAATCGATGGCCAAATCTTTAAGAATATTTATGAAACTAACTTCCTTGTCGAAAACGCTGGACCCAGTGTGTAACAACAAGTTGGGACTACTGTGGAACAACATGTTGAACCCTATATGGAACAACAATTTGGTCCCAATAGTATCCAGCAGCATATGCGGAACAGCAGGTTGCACCAAATGAAGCACAACATCGATCATGAAATGAGCTTGGCCGGAGCATGAATATAAACGGCGCTATCGTTAGAAGAGCTGTGAATAGCTTGTCTTCTTTTAAGGACGCATGACAAGATGGGGTCTTTCCTGCCCTTTTACAACGGAGCATTTCTCTGATTGACGTACATCTGCCAAATATATTCATTGCGTGCGTGAATTTATCATACTCCAAATGTCATGGCAAGTTGTCTTCAATAAGGGGGCTATCATTGTATGGGAAAATTTAAAACTCAACTGATTCAAATCTTAAGTCAGTTTTGTGTGAGCTAAGAGTAAAAAAAAATTGACAAAAGTAAAATTTTTATGCATGTTACCTCCATTTTTCATACATTTTACCTCCTAGGAAAAAAAAAGTAATATTTATAATGTAGACATGAAATATGATTTTACTGAAAGCCATAAAATCACATCTCTTTGAAAGCGCTAAAACCCTCTCTTATTTCCCCCAAAAGTAATGCTTCCAAATGGGAATTCGCCATATAAAAATCATGGCATATTTAAGCAGGTTTGTTAGGGATTCTTTTTGGCTTATTCCCTTACAAACCTGCTTGCAGGTAAGCAGCGTTTTTTACTGGGACCATATCTCAAAAATCGTTAGTTCGATTGCAAATTTTAAAATATTCAGGTTCAGCATGCCAAAATTAAAAAAAATTTATGTGTGGCGGTTAAAGCTATTCGATTTTTCACCAAATAACTTTTAGATCTAATACAACAATAATCTGAATAATAAATTTAAATTTTTCAAAAAAAATTTTTCTTCGTACAAAAAAATGCAGCTACACTGGAATTATCTGCTTTTCTACACTGGAATTATCTGTCGGTCGTGTAAGGGTTAACCTAAGCCGTGCATAAATAGTATTTCATGCATAAAAAGTATTTCATAACGGTTTTCCGACAGAGTTACTAATTCACTTCTTCGTGGTGTAATTTTTCCTTCGTATCATAATTATTTATTTTTGTGAAATAAAATTAATCATACGCCGCACAGTGGTCAATTTCGCGAGATAGCGGTCAAAACTCTATAACTTTTGACCGGATTGGTATTTTTTTACGCAATTTGTTTTGTTCAATAGGAGGGACTTTAAGCTTCAATTTGCGTGTTCAAACTTAAAAATCGACTAATAGAAACGTAAGTAATGTGGAGTTAAAAATGCATTTTAATTTTTTGTTGAGTTTCCATGTAAAAGTTGAATATTTTGACATTTTAAATAGGTATTTTTTTATAATTTCTTATTTTCTTCAATCGTATTTTACAACCAATACTTATTTATTATTCCTAAACTTAATTTTGGTCAGAAAATGCCAACATTTGGCCCCTGACATTTATTTAGTCTCAATATTCACAGGGGCCAAAGGTTGGTTTTTTTGGAAGAAAGCTAATTCTTGTGAGGATTAAACTGAAAAATAACACTGAAATTCCCAACAATATCAATACCATTTGGATATATTATATACAGAACACAACATCGATAAAATTTTAAGTAAACTTTTACTATTAACTTAAAGTGCACATATATTTTATTTAAATGTATTAATAAAAATTTATACTAAAATTAGAAACAAATTATAATCTTTAAACTAGTATTAATTAAACAATATTAGTAAAAATTTCTTCCAAATAGCTTTGATTTTCATTTTGCAGTAGTTGTTTAGCTTCTTCATCTAACTCTAATGGTGTTGATTTCCATTTTTGTCGAATACTGGACATATATGGGTCTGATGTGCACAACAAAATATTAATAAGATCTTCATTAGTACAATATCTGGAAATTTTTCTTGTATTGTGCTCGCGAAAGAATCTGTAGTCTTTGTTCCTTTTTTCTTGCGCTTCTTCTGAGAGATCTCCAATTGGAAGCATATTGTGCTGAATTATTTGTTCCCCATGGAACAAAATTTTGTGAACTGTGGTTGGCATATGTCTCCAAGAATATTTTTGGTTATAAAGGGTTGCTGTCTCATTAGCATACTGACCAAATTTTTTTGCATCTATCTTTTTGCTACATGCTATAACTTCTAATATGATTTGGAATCGTCGTATTAAGTCATAATCTACTCCAGTTATAGAAGCTGCAGTTTCTGGATCGGAAAAAAATCTCCTTGCTGTGTTTCCATCATTAGAATTTCCTTCTCCTTGCTTAGGCCTATCTCACGGTATTTTTCTTGAATATCTTTTTTTTTTTGCTTTCTTTTTTCCAAATTTTCTTTGTTGTTTCTCACTGTTTCGACTAACGGGCCAAATTCCAAATCGTATCCCAATTTAAGAATATGCTCCATAAAACGAATTCTAGCATGAAGAGGTGACATTCCAAATTCATATGCTTCATTAAAACTATCGTTTTGTGTTGGTGGTTGGCTCAATTGACTTGATGTTTTTTGGCATATGGTGCAGCTTGACGAAGACTTTGTTTCGGTTAAAGCTTGTGCAACTTTTCCATCGATCATTGTAAGTGACATTTTAAAGTTAACTTCGATGCATTGGTCATTAAATTCAAATATCACTGGTTGAAGTTCTTTAATTTCATCTCTTATTTTGCCAACTTCTTCAGTTATGACATCTTTAGTTTCTTTTTGTAAGCAAACTTTATTGGTCTACAAAATTTTGTTGACGAGGGAATTTCATTCTTCCATACATCTATCTCTGCAGCTCTACTAGTTGACGGCTCTGAACCAATATACGTTTTTGTTAAACGTAATGGAACGAAATAAATCATGAATAAATTGGCATCTGATGAATTTTCCGCATTACATTGTTTGTATTTTTTCTGGCCAGAGGACCCATCACATCCCCATTTAGAAATTAAAGTCATGCTGCAATTTTTAAACTTCTTTAAATAGTCAGCATCAAATGTCTTTAATAATCGTTCTGCAGTGTGTTCAAGAAGATCCTGCAATTTTATTTCTGCTGAACTTGAAGTTACACTAATAGCAGTTGGTGAAGGTAAGCAATCTTTTTTGGCAGAAACTATATCTCGATATGATGGAAAAATTCCACAATTTTTTTCATTGGTTCGCTTCCGCAATTCTGTATATTGGTTTTTAGTCATTTTCAAATCCAAAAATAGTGCAAATGCTTCTTCTGCAGTAAATTTATTTTCTTCAGTTGGTGTCGGCATACTTTCTAAAATCCTTTTTGTGCGTCTGGGGCTTGCTTCCACTATTTTTTCAATGATAGCAATTTTACTCTTTTTAGTTTTCGATGGTTGAATTTGATGCAGAAATGAATCCTTTATGATGCTACAAGAAACTTCTTCATTGATATGTTTAAGCTTGCGTCTTCGTGATCTTTCACTACAATTATCAATTGGCTTTGCTGGTCGACCACCTTTTCCAGTTTCCGTGGTAGTTACTGGTGGCTTTTTAAAAATAAGTTTATTTCTTAGCCATTCTTGGTTGCGTGAGTAAAACAATTTCTTGTTTCTGGAACATTGATTGTACCGTTTTCTTAAAGTATTTAAAAAGTTTTTTATTTTTAAGTTATGAATTTTAATTTCTTGTTTGTCGCATATTTTGAAGAATGGATTATTCATTATATGTAAAATAATGTCGTTTTCATCTTTCCGTTCAAAATATATATCAGATAGAACACTATAACTGAATTTAGCCATTGTTTAAACAATAATGAAGAAAAAAAATGAATGCATGGATTAATATACTATTGCTCGAAGTTTCAACATGATCTTTTTTACCTCATTGAAACATAATATAACTGGTACTTGGTTTTACCAGTTATTTCCATTGGTTTTAAATTCATTTGCAATTTTCAGGTATTTAAGTTATGTAATATTAGATGGCAATAAAATCATTTTTTACCTTTTCCAAATGAATTGCCAGATACCACATAATTTGAGAGTTCTATTGTCATTTTTGTCAAAATTTTGATACACCCTTCTATGTGGACTAGGTCCAAATATGGGCCAACTTCTCCTAATTTCAACAGAATTATGTTTTGGGTCAATAAGAACTCTTGTACAAAATTTCATCAAAATATATGCATAATAGCCACTTTCACATACAAATAACTTCTCAAAAAATATGACGTGCATTTGTACCGAATATCTTACCTTGGGTCAGAAAAATTGCTGTAGCTCAAAAAGTGCAGTCCCGATGCATGGACATTTATATATATGAATGTAGGGGAGAGTTAGGACTACAAAATAGTAAATTTGTGTTTTGACTCAGCTTGACTCACAGGAGTTGTGCTCTATGAAGTAGGAAATTTCCGAGAAATTTGACCTTTTTTAAAAAAAATATTTAAATTGTTCTGAAAACAGAAGAGCTTTTACCAGTAATAGGAAATAAGTTAAGTTACAACACAAAATTTATTTCGTCCAAAAATCTTTAAAAACAAAAAAGTTATGATCATTTAAACTTTAAAAATTAACTAAAAATATCATAAATTTACTAAATACTGAAAAAGCCCATTTTGGACCACCCTGTTCTTAGTGAAATAGTTGAAATAGAGTTCCAATTTTTTGGCTCCCGAGCTTTACTACTGTCTACTTTCATATGAGTCTAATAACTTTAAAATCGGAGAACAAAAACCAAAAGGAGTGTTGGCCGCTATCTCAAAATATTGACCACAGTGCGCCGCACGGTGTAAGATTTGGCAAATCTAGCTGGACAAAAGTTCGTTTTTTGACTTTCAATTTTAATAAATATTTTAATCAATAATGAAAGAGAACTTCTTACTGAGTAGAAAAATGCAAAAAGTTCGACATATTTGTGAACAGTAACAAAATAACGGTACTTTGAACTTGAACATCTATGAGTAAATTAAAAATGACAATAACACTTGTTTAAAATTGAGCATATTTAAAAGAGTATAACTTTTTATCGGCAAACTTATTTTTTAAAAATTCTTTTTAAAAAATAAATTTAGTTTATCCGCTTCATAAATCGTGTAAATACGTTTCTAAAACTTGGAAAGTATTTTTAGTGTCATTTAATTTAAGAAACAACTTTTTGTCGGTAATTTAAAAAAAAAAAAGTTCTCTAAGCTGTAAGTTTTAGGGAACATAACGGATCAGCACAAAATTTGTTTTATATAAATAGCTACTTGAAGCAACAAGTAAAATTGTTTGCCGAAATTTGCCGATCTTATAAAAAATCTACTATGAGTGACAACAACTCATACCATGAAATTTTTGATATATGCACACAGAGAAATAAATTGCCAACCAAATTGAAAAGTGTATATTAATGGTAACTACTTATAAATTTAGTTAGTACAACGACTTTTGCATTCGATTTCTAAATATTTTGGGTGTTGCAACTAAAACTCAGTTGAGTTAACCGAATATTGTTGCGAAAACTAATATTAGGTTGTGCCAACCGTACGAAATTCGTAATAACCGAATTTGAGTAGTAGTAACCGAACTTAAGTTGGCAAATAGCTAAATTTTTCTCTGTGTATGGCTAACAAAACCCGAAATTTCAAGAATTGACCGTTTTTTGACTATGTTTGTGAAAAAATACTAACTTTATTTGAAAGAATATTCGTGGTACTGTATGCCTGTGAATGTCCATAAAGTTTTATGGCATTCAAAACAAAATATTGATGAATGCATTCTTCCTATTGGACAATTGTCGGAGGAGGCGTTAGAAGCAAGAAATAAACACCAACGAAAATATCGAGAATACTTCACGCGAAAAACTTATAGAATTGACACTAATACTGATTTAATGAATATACTTTTAATATCATCAGATCCATATATCAACAGTTTGCGCAGACCTCGAGTTTATTAAAATCCGCATTGACCCCTGAAGTACTTGAATTATTAGAGAAGAACCTGATGACAACCATGAAATTTAATAAATTATTCAAATTTTGATTTGTGTGTACATTATAATATATTTTTTATTTTAAAGATAATAAAAATTTAAATAGTTTTTCATGAAAGAAAAATTAAGCATTTGTTGTCATTTCCATTTTAAATATTCCAATCCATATTTAAGTTTTCATACGAAATATTTTTAGAGGCAGTAGACACACCCCTGTTTTGTACAAATTAATGGTTTTTAGTTCCTATTTAATCATCCAGTGTTTTTCAACATTAATCGTATCATACGCACATTTTTTCAATTATATGGGTGGTGGGCGTGGCATTTATCCAATTCCGCCCATTTTTTTTACCAAGGTTGCACCTTGGTCCGAGAATATTGTCCACCAAATTTTATAACTCTAGCTTTATATTTTTCTAAGATATAGAATTTTGTTCCCCTAGAATCGTAAAATCTTCCACTGTACGCCGTGTGTACTACATTCAAATTTATGGATCGCTTGTTTTAAATGCTAATAACTGTAACATACAAAAGGCAAAACTTATTTATATTTGAACAACGAAAATCTATTGAAAATTTTATTTTATATTAGTTCAATTTCCCAGCAAAACTTTGGTAATGGGTGCGATAAAGTAATGCATTACATTGTAATGTGTACTCCTTACGTGTATCATTATTTTCCAACAAGAAGTAATGAGTTACCGATAATTGAACACTCATGAATTGCCTTTTAATGATACCTCATTGCATTTTACATTACTTTAAAACATAAAATAATGAAATACCGACCATCAATTACATAATGCATGAATTATAAACGGAAAGAAATTATTAATATATTTTTGAAAATCTATTTTTAGACATATTACTTTGTGATTTTTTATAAGCATGAGTGTAAGGTGTATGTATTTTATATCACGACCGAAAACACGAAGCACAACAACTCATTTACATTTTAAGCAATAAAATATTATATGTATCGATAGCTCAGTTGGTAGAGTTTTCGCCTAACTAATTGCTAAATACCAGAGACCCCCAGCTTCGAGTCCCCGCATGACCACGTTATTTATTTAATAACAAAAAAAGTTATTTTTTTAATTAAAACAAAATATCTTTTAAATAATTTTTTATGAATTTTTTTATGAAAATCTATTTATAGACACATTACTTTTTCCTACCATGTAACCATATAAGTAACCAGTTACTTTACTCCCTAAAAGGTAATAAGTCCCCCCATTACTTTTAGGCTCATCGCCTGTAAAATTCATCAGTGAAGCACGGTGTAATGTAATGCGTGAAGCCCTATGGTGATACATTACTTTACCCATTATTTGTTAATGTGTGGTTTTGCTGGGTTACTTTGCTTAATATTTAAGCCAACTGAGCTAAACAAAAAGTTATTTTTAAATTAAAAAATGCTTTATTATATTTTAAGATTTTCTTTATTTCCTTTTAAACAATTTCAAATTTTTTACCATTTTTACTGTTTACATGTTTTGTCCTAATTCTAATTTTCAATGGTCAAACAATTCAAACACACATGATTAACGGTATAGATATAGTAAAGGATATTATAAAGGAAAACGGTGATAGTGATGGCAGGTGGATATGACTAAGAGGAAGTTATAAGAAAATTAAAAGAAAAAGAAAAAAAAAATAGAAAAATATCACAATTAATGGACAAGATAAGATCAAATGAATGAACTAAATGATTACCAAACATAAGAAATGAATAACAGGAATAAAGATGATAGCATGTAAAGAAGTAAGAAATGAAAAAGTTTAAAAGAAGACAAAACAATGCCAAACTAAAATAATAACTTAAATTATTTACACTATGATTTTGTTGCAACTTGTTTTAATTTACACTAAAAAATGAAACACAAAAAATGGTGTTGGTTTGTAGATGAAATTAGTATTTTTCATGGGAGTTATGCTTTGACAAACTCCCCTAATTTAAGGTGTACTTAGGATGCGGCACGTGGGGTACGAAATCATTTTAACCAAAGTCACAAGCAAAAGTGTTGAACGATGTATTATGTTATGATGTTTTTTTTTTTTTTGGGATGAGTAAAATTATTTAGATAGTTCCGGGAGCAGGTTGCAAGTTAGATTGCACAACTGATTGGGCATGTCCTGACAAAGGTGCCACATGAACAGCACCACGGGTTTGAGATACAGCAACACCACCAGGAGCAACACCATGTAATGCAGCGTGATGTATATGAGGACTGGTAACAATTTGCAGAGGACTACCAACGACATGGGGAACACCATGAATATGTGGTACACCAAGAACATGTGGACCACCATGAATAGCGGATTGAATAGCTAATGAGCCGGGTGCACCGAGCACAACAGGTCCATGTCCATGATCTATGCTAATGGCAGCTGGGTGGTGACCAACTACAACAGAACCGGGCCATCCAATTGGAATAACGGAGGCGTTAGCACCCAAGGCCAAAGCAACCAAGACTACGACAACGGCGAACTAAATATATAAAAAAAATATATGTTTGTTAAAAGTTACTAAAATATTTTGAAGTTATTTTAGAATAAAATCTTATTTCTAACGCCTTCTTAACTTTGCATCTTATAAGTTAACTATCTGAAATAATATGGGGTGAACCAGAATCTTTGGAAACAACACTTTTTCTAAAGAGTCATCAAATTTCGTCGACCAGGGCTATTGTGGTTTTATACTCCGCTGTAGAGTATTTCTCGATTTTTTTTAGTAACTGAAGATTTGAGTGAACTTAATTTTTAGTAAAATATTTTTAACACCGAATTGCATCCCGATTTAAATTAATAAACTTTTCAAATTCAGATTTTTATTTTAGTTAATATCCTTTAGAATCCTTTTTCATAGGATTCTCAATTCTCACCTTCATGTTTGCTAAATTTGTATTTTGTTTAGACGTTTAAACGTTAGAAATTATTCTACTGTTTTCTGCTGGTAAGCGACAACCTTTTATACCGCAATTGCAAGTTCTTTTTTTTTGTTTTAATCCCACATTCTAATATGTCAAGTATGGCCAGTAGAATTTAAATTGCAATCTTTTGTCTTATTTAATTATTTCTTTTGGTTTGTTTAATTATTTCCCGAACTTTTTTATAAAACATATTAATTTGCTCTCTTATGCCATTTTATTAATTTTAGTATGTAGTACCTACTCCGTATTCATATTTTATTAAACAAATTCTCATAAAACCCAA
Source organism: Delia radicum (assembly GCA_021234595.1). Classification (NCBI taxonomy): domain Eukaryota; kingdom Metazoa; phylum Arthropoda; class Insecta; order Diptera; family Anthomyiidae; genus Delia; species Delia radicum. The sequence continues at coordinate 139,771,103 of CM037854.1, forward strand.
CAAAAATTGTGATTGCTAATTAATACTGAATATAATGTAAATAATCCATTGTCATTATTGGGTAGTGCACTAAATATTAATATTTTCAAATAATATTATTTACAGGGTTTTAACATTCTCTTATAATTATTATAATCTGGTTTTTATACATTTTGTACCAATTCAGTAACATGCGGATATGTGTTCTAATTAAACAGTTTATAACAAACTCCACCCTTGTCAAATAGTAAACATGATAATTCATGCCTATATTATAACGTCATTACTTGTAATAGTTTCGTCATAAACCAGCAATTGAGAACTTAAACGCCAGTTAGATATTCTCTTCATTCATACATTATGTTATATCAAATCAGTAAACAAAAATATGCAATTTACAAACCGACTATTTATTTGAAACTAAATGGAACTACAAAGATTACAGATAAACGGTTTTCAATGGAAGGCTTCTCATCATATTTATTTGTTGGTGCTTAAAGAACGAATTTATCTCTATAGTGAATTTGCATTGTTAATTGGCACAACGACAAGCAAAAAATTGCAATTTTATGAAAAATTACAATTTTTACTGATTTTGATGTTTTCCGATAAAAAGGCTTGTGCCGCAAATTGCCGTTTTCTTTTCAAACTAAATGTGTAAACAATTCTATTTATTTGCTTCTATAGAAACGCACACACAGAGAAATAAAGTGCCAACCGAATTGAAAAGTGTATATTGATGCTAACAACTTACAAATTCAGTTAGTACAACGATATTTACATTAGATTTCTGAATATTTTTGGTGTTGCAACTTAAATTCCGTTGAATTAACCGAGTTTTGTGGTGAAAACTAATGTTAAGTTGTGCCATCCGACTGATATTCGTAATAATCGAATTTGAGTAGTAGTAACTGAATTTCAGTTGGCAAATAGCTAAATTTTTCTCTGTGTGCACGTTCACCGATGAAAAAAAGGGTTTTCTTTAAACAACTAAAAATTTCAAGTAATATGCACGTCTATTGTACTACGTTCATACTGATTGTCAAAATATGGGTTCTACTTTTTTCAGGTTTTCGACTTTTAAATTCCATACAAATATTGGAGTCAGTGCGGATAATGTGGAGTAGACGGATAATGTGAAGAACCCATTTATTTCTGAAACTAAGGACTATTTGGAAATTGTTATTTGTTGAACCCATTTCACATTCATATAACTAAATGGCAAGCTTACATTTTTGATACTAACCATAACCGTTAATTTTTAATTATTTTAAAAGTCAAATTTGAGATAACAGACCTTTTTTTACATGTGTTCAAAGATTTATTTTTTTTTTTTATAACATGTGTATATTGTTCATTGAATCTTTCTTTTTTAGAAAATGACAATAAGTATTAAAATCTTAAAAACTAAATAAATATTATGGTCCTGTTGTCATTGCAATAGTAACTCATAATGAGCAGGTGGATTGCTAAGTTTGAACAATAGCCAAGGTATCGATCCTCTTTAGACGCCTGTGGCCTCTATAAGAAAGTAGATCCTATGGGTATATTAAGATCCTAGTGGATATTGTCGTTGCAAATAAACCATGGGTCGCCAGTTATCAGTAGCAATATTTTAGATTGTCTTCTTTGCAATTTTTCTATGTTGGATGTTGAAGCTGTTCCCCAGAGTTGGATTCCATATGTCCAAATTGGCTTGAGTATAGCTTTATATAGTAAGACTTTATAGTCTAGATTTAGAGTAGAGTGCGAATTTAATAGCCAAAGAAGTTGAGCTGTTTTAAGTTTCATTTGGATTGATTTAGATTCGATATGGTGGGACCAGATGAGACGTCTGTCGAGGTGAACTCCAAGATATTTAATGTGAGACTGCTTAGGCACGTGAGTGCCGTTAATTGTGAGGTGAGGGCAGGTCCTTCTTCTAAGAGTAAATGTTACGTGTGCACATTTCGACGGATTTACTTTTATTGCCAGTAGTTAAGCCATTTTTCCACATCATATATATGAGTTTGTAAAGTTTGTGAAGCAGTTGTAGGATTTTTATTGATGCTCACGAACGCTGTGTCGTCTGCAAAAGTTGACGTTTGGATGAGGGAGTTTGTTGGCATGTCTGAAGTGTATAGGATATACATTAGAGGTCCTAGTATACTGCCCTGGGGGACGCCAGAAGAGATGCTTCTAGGACTTGTGATAAATTCTTTGTACTTAACTACAAAAGTTCTATCCGTTAGATAATTTATAAGTAATTTGTGACAATTTTGAGGGTAACAATGAAACAATTTTGTATAATAAACCTTTGTGCCACACTTTATCGAATGCTTGGGAAATATCGATAACATTGCAGAACAATATAATTTTTCTTCAAAAGCCTTCCTAATAAGAGTAACTATATGAGGTACTTGCTCTATAGTATTATGATCTTTTCGAAATCCAAACTGATGAGCGGAAATAATTTGATGTTCATTCAGGAATGGCGTAACAGTGTTGAAAAAGAGTTTTTCAAATAATTTAGATATTATAGAGAGAAGACTTATTGGCCTGTACGAGGAGACTTAACTGACATCTTTACCAGGCTTGGCGATCATTATAATTTCGGATATTTTCCAAGAGGAAGAATAATAGCCAATGCGCTGAATGGCATTAAAAATAAAAAGTAATTGTCTTAGAGCAACATTGGGTAGTTCGCAAATCATTTTGGGAGTAATTTTATCTTTACCAGGTGATTTTTTTGTGTTAAGGGTTTTAACAGCTTTCGTTAAGTTACAAAATCGAAGTTTCATTGAAGATTCAACAAAATCATTTATTTGAGGAATAATTACATCAGAGTCAGTAATGTTGGGAGTGAATACGTTTTGCAAATGGCCCAATTACCATCGGTAATTTCTGGCCCAATTACCATCGGTAAGTCGAATGGGTGATTCGTGCATTATAGGTCTCTTCATTTTTTTGGTGGCTTTTCATAGACTGTAGTCTGACTTTTCTTAAGGGTCAAGGTTTTGTAGGTATTTTTTTAGACTGGATTTTTTGCTTTCCTTAAGAGCATTTTGGAGTGCTTTTTGGCATTGTTTTAATTGACATTTTATTGCCGGATAGCGGTGTAATTGCCATAAACGTCTACGGTTCCTCTTCTCCTTCACCATTTCTTGAATTTGGGAATTTGGGAAAATTCGGTTTTATATTAGTTTTGTTGATGACGGGCGTCGATACTTGCGCCGCGTTATAAATTGTTTCCGTAAATAAGTTTATTGCCGTTTCTATTTCTTCTTCACTTTTCAATGAAGTATTTTAATTTATATGTGAACTTACATATTTTTTATATTTGAGCCAATTTGTAGATTTGTTTGTCAAATAGTTGGACTCTATAACAAGTTGATGCTGATATAGAGTCAACACCGAAGGGGAATGGTCTGACGATAGGTCAGTAGATGTGATTATATTTACGTATGCGCGATTGATATTTTTAGTGACAGCAAAGTCTATTATATCAGGTATCTTATTTAGATCAGATGACCAGTGAGTTGGCTGACCACCTGAGATAACATCTAGCTTGCATGATGCTACGGATTTCAGAAGTTGTCTTCCTTTGGTGTTATTAAGGCGCGAGCCCCATTAGGTATATTTTGCGTTGTAGTCACTTTCTGCAATAAACTTATTGTCTAGAGTTGGAAAATAGTGTGCACCGATATTCTTATATATTGTGCTTAGGGGGACAATAAACGGAAGAAATGGTAATATTTTCTGCTACGAGACTGATGGATGTTGCTTGTATAAGGTGGCGCAAAAATAACCTTCCGATGTTTTTTTTTTATTATGTATTTATTATGTGTAGCATTTTCTGATAGGACGATTACTTTTGCGCCACCTTATATATTAGGGTGGGGGATTTGAACATCTGAATGGGCGCTTCGCGTTTCTGATTCTTGGGATTGTACTGAGCAAAAAAGTCCACTAGACCATACGTCTAGGGTGAAAATCGCGCTTCCAGATTTTGACTTGCAAACAGATTTTGACTTGCTTGTAACAATGTGTGGGATGGACATATATCACAAAGTAGGAGGAGCTAATCCAAGATTATGGTATCAATCTCTTCTTTGGAAGATTCTCTAGCAGATTAATGCATCAATCATATAAGGAGCTAATTTTTAATTTCAAAATAGTGCTTTTTTGCCGTATTTTTGAAAGCAACAATGTGTGGGATGGACATATCTCAGGAAGTAGGAGGAGCTTATCCAAGATTATGGTATCAATCTCTTCTTTGGAAGATTCTCCAGTAGATTAATGCATCAATCATATAAGGGGTTAATTTTTAATTTCAAAATAGGCCTTTTTAGCCGTATTTTGTGAAAGTAACCCTGTCCCTTTGCACATTCAGAAAGCCAAAACTGCCTGAAGGAGCGTTCCAATGCTTTTGCGATGTACTAGAGAGTTCTTAACTATTGTCTTAGGCTACAATTTTTGTCTGAGTATTGGATCGAAAATCTCAATGGTTTGGCTGTTATAGGCCAAAATATCCAAAAAAAACGTGACAAAAGTCTGAGAAAAAACTGCAAGTCAAAATCTGGAAGCTCGATTTTGACCTTAGACATATGGTCTAGTGGACTTTTTTGCTCAGTACAATCCCAAGAATCAGAAACGCGAAGCTCCCATTAAGATTTTTTCCTTCCATACTAATTGCCCCCACCCTATTGTATATGCTCTGTTTTATATTCGTCTTTTTGAAAATGATTGAGTTTGCTGTTTACAATTATTGCTGAACCACCACATGCCTTTCCGCTAGGATGTTTTGTGTCGTAGACAAAATAGCCCTTAATTCTAAGGCCATTTTTTACTGTAAAGTGGGTTTCAGATATGAGCATTATGTCTATCTCTTGGGAATTTAAGAAATATTCAACTTCTCTTTTGTGTTGGCTTAGGCCGTTAGCGTTCCAGATACGTATTTCTAACTGGTTCATTGTTTTTTAGTTAGAGCTTGTAGCAGCAACCCCTGGTTTCTTAGTAATTCTTGCATAAGACCTTGCATGTTGGAAATGAAACTATTCATTGTTTTTAATAGCGCTTCTATAGAAGCTTCTAAGTGCGAAATTTAGGGTGGAATATTGGAGTCATTTGCAGCTTGAGAGTACGAGATGTTTCTCTTGTTAGTAGTTTGAGGGTGAGATAAATTATTATGGCCATTAAAATGAGAAGTATTTGGAGCGGCAGATATATTTTGTGATTTACTGTCCCTATTGTTTTGGATTAAGATATTTGAGTTTGATTGCTGATAAGATGGATTGTTTGAAGGTTTTTCCTTAAGGTGGACGAATACTGGACAGCCTCTGAAAGTGGCAGTGTGATTGTCACCACAATTGCCACATTTGATTAACTTTGAGTCGTTTGTTTTTTTTTTAACACAGATTGACGGGAGCCTACAATAACCTTTGGTGTGACCGAACTCCTGACAATTAATTCATTGAGGTGGGTATTTATGTTTCCAAGGTTCCTCGACGGAAATCCTGCGATTTAAAAGATACCGCAGCTTATAAATAGGATGAGACTCATTTTTCGTAAGTTGTTAGAGTCAAACGCAATTTCTACTCTGAAAAGTGGCTGAGGAATTTTGTTCCTCTTTATTATATTGTTCCTCTTTATTATAACTTCGTATCCTTCGTTTTCGATCGGTGTCATTATTTCGCTTATTGTGACGTTGCATTCAATGCATTTGAGCACAACAGTGAGTCCTTTTGCACTTTTTAGTTGATGGGGTGTAAACACTTTTTTTATTATTATCTAGGTAATCGACCACTTTTCGGTAATTAGATTCTGAGTGAATTTGAAGACCTCTATGCAGAGACTCGACAAAGAAGCTATCCTTGCCGACAATTTGGGATAAGGAATTTATGAAACTAGTTAAATCTTGTTCACGTAAGTAAATTGGTACAAACAATTTCACGTCTGTTAATATTTTTCAGTTGTGTCTTAAAGAATATGAATTAAAAAATTTTCAATGCCATTATTGTGTGTTAATATTACATGTAACAATTTTTAGTAATTTTTTTAAAAAATTAGTTGCAGAACGGTTATGTGGACTACTATTCCACATTGACCACATTAGTATTTTTTTAAAATAAAATATCTTAATTTTAGATTGTACTTACTATTACTGTCAACTTCTATTTATTTGACAGTAATACAACGCAAGAGTATATACAAATAGATAGACTACACTTCCAATGCCTCTCAGCAACAAAATACCGAACACGGCAAGAAAACTATGCCAATGTGGCAAGTTTGCTCCAAACAACGGTTGGCCTTAGTTATCAGTCGGGTACCAACCGTTGCCGACGCTTTGCCACTTTTTTATTAATTGTATGTTTCTGCCAGGGTATATTATCGAGTCATGTTAAAAAAACAATCTCGAAAAATATTGAATTGTCGCAAAATCTTTCAAATTTTAAATAAATAATAAATATCAGACGCGTAAAAATATGCAATTGCAAGAACGTCAATTCTGTATAAGTTTGTGATGTTCGTATCCTGTTACTGGTGCGCTGACATCAACTTGGTATACCACACTGTTAAAAATTACACAATTTTGTAAATACTGTTCCTAAAGTTTACTTTCTGTGAGAAACGAAACAAAGCTGCGAAAATTTCAAAATTGGAAAATTTTCTTTTCAATTGTATACCACCACAAAACTTTCCACCAATCAGCGATATGAAAAGTATTTATGTAGAGAATATATCTCCCAAGTAAATAATGTTTTAAATTTTTCGCTTTCTAATTTACTATAATTTCCACAGATGATGACTTTGAATGTCCTAGTTGCATAGTATAGTATACTTAACCCACCCATCGTTTCTCTCCTTTCAAAAAACTACATTTTTTGAAATTCATCATATCGTCACCTAAAATTCAAAATTCCGTAACTACTCTTTTTAGATTTAAGAGAGACAAAAATTATTAATAAAAACAACTTCATAAGCTATAAAGTATACAAATATTAGAACTATGGCTAAAGGCAGAATTAGTTTGTACGTTCTGTTCTGTTACGAATCAGCTGTTTGTTTCTGTTCAATTGAAAGTCTGTAGGTGTGGTTAGTTTTCCCTTTTTCGTTCTGTTCTGTTGCGGACAATTCTATTGAAAATAGAATTCAACGTTAAGTGACAGCCTAAAGTGCGTATGTATTGGTTTGTTGTGATTTTTTTTTTTCAATATTTGAATCAGGAATGATAAAGTTGGTACCATAGTACTTTTTATGGTAATATTTGAACCTCAAATGTACCATGATACTCCTATGACTCATTTAGTACGATTTACAAATTTTTCTATGTATGAATTTCTTGGTCCCTTTAAAATTCAATAACTATTAATTCGATTTGCAGTCCTATATGAACAATGAATTAATTTGGAACCAAATGCTGTGAATTCATTCACATGATTTCACTGAGTGCGACTGATTACAGGTGATTATATTAGAGTTTTATTGACCGATTAAACCAATTATTGAATTCAATCACTAAGGGTTATAATTATTATTAACTAAGTTTGATTTTCAAAAAAATAAATAATAAAAATCTTATAAAAATGTGAAATTTACTATTAGCTGCGTGTTTTTAAAATCGAATGAGTTCACGAACAAATTTGTTTGCTACCAATCACAAGGATTGAATTCACAAAAAATTGTGAGAAACGTAATTCAATACAGCAAAAAATAAAAGGACGTTCAAAAAATATAAAAAATTTGGTGAATTTAAGAAAAAATCTCAAAATTTTAATAATTTTTTTAAATCAAAATCAGCTAATTTTCTTAGTACGCACTGCTCGTTTTTACATAGCTTTATGTACATTTCTCCGAAAGTTTGGTATTGAAAATGAGCAAATCGGTCCAGCGGTTCAAAAGTAATTAGTGACAATATGAAAGTACCTCTAAATTTTCATACAAATTGGTGTATAATGCACTATATATTATTAGAATTCATTGTAGTGTCTGGTGTATAAAATATAACGTCATATTTTTCCACCAGACGCTAAGAGGTGAATAATATTTAAAATTAACCGCAAATTTTTTTTTTCTCCACAAAAAATTTTTTTTTTCACCTCAAAATTAGTTTTGTTGCCTCAAAAAGGTTTTTCACTACACAATTTATTTTTTTACAGCCAAAAAAGTTTTTTCACCTCAAAATTTTGTTTTCACATCTTAACATATTTTTTTCTTTTTTTTATATATTTTTATTGTTTCATTTGTAATTGTTCATTTTGGAGGGTACAAAGACTTGTTCGTTAATTTATATTTAAATTTTTTTTTTTACTTTTGATGCCGAAAAAGTACTATTTTATATGCAGGTTGGTACTATTTTAAAATCGCATTTATCATCCCTGATTTAAATGTTTTTGGTTGGAGTTTCTTTTACTTTTGAAACAGCTGATTCCTCTCACAGAAAAAGTAATTACAAAAATATTACCTACAGAACAGAACAACACAGAACGGCAACAGAAAGTAAAAACTAATGAGGCCTTAACGAAACAAAAACGGATTTGATTATGGGAAAAAAATTCATGGAAAAACTGTAGTTTTAAGTAATATATTACGGCCTTTTGTACTTGATTTTTCTGAAACCAAAAGACCGTAACTGCAATATAAAAATATATCAAAATAAAACAGAAGCTTGAATTAAAAATACTGCTTTTCGGTAGTAATTTAAAAAGTTTTAGTCCACTTATGTATTTTTATATATTTATTGTAAGTATTTCTTAAACAAAACGCATTTTAAATATTAATTATTATCAAGAGCCATATGCAGCCCGAATAGGGCGGAATCGATGGCCAAATCTTTAAGAATATATTATGAAACTAACTTCCTTGTCGAAAACGCTGGACCCAGTGTGTAACAACAAGTTGGGACTACTGTGGAACAACATGTTGAACCCTATGATGGAACAACAATTTGGTCCCAATAGTATCCAGCAGCATATGCGGAACAGCAGGTTGCACCAAATGAAGCACAACATCGATCATGAAATGAGCTTGGCCGGAGCATGAATATAAACGGCGCTATCGTTAGAAGAGCTGTGAATAGCTGTTCTTCTTTTAAGGACGCATGACAAGATGGGGTCTTTCCTGCCCTTTTACAACGGAGCATTTCTCTGATTGACGTACATCTGCCAATATATTCATTGCGTGCGCTGAATTTATCATACTCCAAATGTCATGGCAAGTTGTCTTCAATAAGGGGGACTATCATTGTATGGGAAAATTTAAAACTCAACTGATTCAAATCTTAAGTCAGTTTTTGTGTGAGCTAAGAGTAAAAAAAAATTGACAAAAGTAAAATTTTTATGCATGTTACCTCCATTTTTCATTACATTTTACCTCCTAGGAAAAAAAAGTAATATTTATAATGTAGACATGAAATATGATTTTACTGAAAGCCATAAAATCACATCTCTTTGAAGCGCTAAAACCCTCTCTTATTTCCCCCCAAAAGTAATGCTTCCAAATGGGAATTCGCCATATAAAATCATGGCATATTTAAGCAGTTTGTTAGGGATTTCTTTTTTGGCTTATCCCTTACAAACCTGCTTGCAGGTAAGCAAGCGTTTTTTACTGGGACCATATCTCAAAAAATCGTTAGTTCGATTGCAAATTTTAAAATATTCAGGTTCAGCATGCAAATAAAAAAAATTTATGTGTGGCGGTTAAAGCTATTCGATGGTTTTTTCACCAAATAACTTTTAGATCTAATACAACAATAATCTGAATAATAAATTTAAATTTTTCAAAAAAAATTTTCTTCGTACACAAAAAAATGCAGCTACACTGGAATTATCTGCTTTTCTACACTGGAATTATCTGTCGGTCGTGTAAGGGTTAACCTAAGCCGTGCATAAATGTATTTCATGCATAAAAAGTATTTCATAACGGTTTTCCGACAGAGTTACTAATTCACTTCTTCGTGGTGTAATTTTTCCTTCGTATCATAATTATTTATTTTTGTGAAATAAAATTAATCATACGCCGCACAGTGGTCATTTCGCGAAGAGATAGCGGTCAAAACTCTATAACTTTTGACCGGATTGGTATTTTTTTACGCAATTTGTTTTGTTCAATAGGAGGGACTTAAGCTTCAATTTGCGGTGTTCAAACTTAAAAATCGACTAATAGAAAACGTAAGTAATGTGGAGTTAAAAATGCATTTTAATTTTTTGTTGAGTTCCATGTAAAAGTTGAATATTTTGACATTTTAAATAGGTATTTTTTATAATTTCGTATTTTCTTCAATCGTATTTTACAACCAATACTTATTATTATTCCTAAACTTAATTTTGGTCACAGAAAATGCCAACATTTGGCCCCTGACATTTATTAGTCTCAAATTCACAGGGGCCAAAGGTTGGTTTTTTTGGAAGAAGCTAATTCTTGTGAGGATTAAACTGAAAAATAACACTGAAATTCCCACAATATCAATACCATTTGGATATATTATATACAGAACACAACATCGATAAAATTTTAAGTAAAACTTTTAACTATTACTTAAAGTGCACATATATTTTATTTAAATGTATTAATAAAAATTTATACTAAAATTAGAAACAAATTATAATCTTTAACTAGTATTAATTAAACCATATTAGTAAAAATTCTTCCAAATAGCTTTGATTTTCATTTTGCAGTAGTAGTTGTTTAGCTTCTTCATCCAACTCTAATGGTGTTGATTTCCATTTTTGTCGAATACTGGACATATAGGGGTCTGATGTGCACAACAAAATATTAATAAGATCTTCATTAGTACAATATCTGGAATTTTTCTGGTATTGTGCTCGCGAAAGAATCTGTAGTCTTTGTTCATTTTTTCTTGCGCTTCTTCTGAGAGATCTCCATTGGAAGCATATTGTGCTGAATTATTTGTTCCCCATTGGAACAAAATTTTGTGAACTGTGGTTGGCATATGTCTCCAAGAATATTTTTGGTTATAAAGGTTGCTCTCCATTAGCATACTGACCCAATTTTTTTTGCATCTATCTTTTTGCTACATGCTATAACTTCTAATATGATTTGGAATCGTCGTATTAAGTCATAATCTACTCCAGTTATAGAAGCTGCAGTTCTGGATCGGAAAAAATCTCTTGCTGTGTTTCCATCATTAGAATTTCCTTCTCCTTGATTAGGCCTATCTCACGGTATTTTTCTTGAATATTTTTTTTTTTGCTTTCTTTTTTCCAAATTTTCTTTGTTGTTTCTCACTGTTTCGATAACGGGCCAATTCCAAATCGTATCCCAATTTAAGAAATGCTCCATAAAACGAATTCTAGCATGAAGAGGTGACATTCCAAATCATATGCTCATTAAAACTATCGTTTTGTGTTGGTGGTGGCTCAATTGACTGATTGTTTTTTGGCATATGGTGCAGCTTGACGAAGACTTTGTTTCGGTTAAAGCTGGTGCAACTTTTCCATCGATCATTGTAAGTGACATTTTAAAGTTAACTTCGATGCATTGCATCATAAATTCAAATATTCACTGGTTGAAAGTTCTTAATTTCATCTCTTATTTTGCCAACTTCTTCAGTTATGACATCTTTAGTTTCTTTTTTGTAAGCAAACTTTATTGGTCTACAAAAATTTGTTGACGAGGGAATTTCATTCTTCCATACATCTATCTCTGCAGCAGCTCTACTAGTTGACGGCTCTGAACCAATATACGTTTTGTTGTTAAACGTAATGGAACGAAAAAATCATGAATAAATTGGCATCTGATGAATTTCCGCATTACATTGTTTGTATTTTTTCTGGCCAGAGGACCCATCACATCCCCATTTAGAAATTAAAGTCATGCTGCAATTTTTAAACTTCTTTAAATAGTCAGCATCAAATGTCTTTAAAATCGTTCTGCAGTGTGTTCAAGAAGATCCTGCAATTTTATTTCTGCTGAACTTGAAGTTACACTAATAGCAGTTGGTGAAGGTAAGCAATCTTTTTGGCAGAAACTATATCTCGATATGATGGAAAAAATTCCCATTTTTTTCATTGGTTCGCTTCCGCAATTCTGTATATTGGTTTTAGTCATTTTCAAATCCAAAAAATAGTGCAAATGCTTCTTCTGCCAGTAAATTTATTTTCTTCAGTTGGTGTCGGCATACTTTCTAAATCCTTTTTGTGCGTCTGGGCTTGCTTCCACTATTTTTCAATGATAGCAATTTACTCTTTTTAGTTTCGATGGTTGAATTTGATGCAGAAATGAATCCTTTATGATGCTACAAGAAACTTCTTCATTGATATGTTTAAGCTTGCGTCTTCGTGATCTTTCACTACAATTATCAATTGGCTTTGCTGGTCGACCACCTTTTCCAGTTTCCGTGGTAGTTACTGGTGGCTTTTTAAAAATAAGTTTATTTCTTAGCCATTCTTGGTTGCGTGAGTAAAACAATTTCTTGGTTTCTGGAACATTGATGGTACCGTTTTCTTAAAGTATTAAAAAGTTTTTTATTTGTAAGTTATGAATTTTAATTTCTTGTTGTCGCATATTTTGAAGAATGGATTATTCATTATATGTAAAATAATGTCGTTTTCATCTTCCGTTCAAAATATATATCAGATAGAACACTATAACTGAATTTAGCCATTGTTTAAACATAATGAAGAAAAAAAATGAATGCATGGATTTATATACTATTGCTCGAAGTTTCAACATGATCTTTTTTACCTCATTGAAACATAATATAACTGGTACTTGGTTTTACCAGTTATTTCCATTGGTTTTAAATTCATTGCAATTTTCAGGTATTTAAGTATGTAATATAGATGGCAATAAAAATCATTTTTTACCTTTTCCAAATGAATTGCCAGATACCACATAATTTGAGAGTTCTATTGTCATTTTTGTCAAAATTTTGATACACCCTTCTATGTTGGAACTAGGTCCAAATATGGGCCAACTTCTCCTAATTTCAACAGAATTATGTTTTGGGTCAAAAGAACTCTTGTACAAAATTTCATCAAATATATGCATAATAGCCACTTTCACATACAAATAACTTCTCCAAAAAATATGACGTGCATTTGTACCGATATCTTACCTTGGTCAGAAAAATTGCTGTAGCTCAAAAAGTGCAGTCCCGATGCATGGACATTTATATATATGAATGTAGGGGAGGTTAGGACTACAAAATAGTAAATTTGTGTTTTGACTCAGCTTGACTCACAGGAGTTGTGCTCTTGAAGTAGGAATTTCCGAGAAATTTGACTTTTTTAAAAAAAATATTTAAATTGTTCTGAAAACAGAAGAGCTTTACCAGTAATAGGAAATAAGTTAAGTTACAACACAAAATTTATTTCGTCCAAAATCTTTAAAAACAAAAAAGTTATGATCATTTAACTTTAAAAATTAACTAAAAAAAT
>CM037854.1:139784563-139896477 GCA_021234595.1 Delia radicum
AAAATGTTGTTGGTTTGTAGATGAAATGAGTATTTTTCATGGGAGTTATGCTTTGACAAACTCCCCTGATTTAATGTGGTCTTAGGATGCGGCACGTGGGGTACGAAATCATTTTAACCAAAGTCACAAACAAAAGTGTTGAACGATGTATTATGTTATGATTTTTTTTTTTTCTTGGGATGAGTAAAATTATTTAGATAGTTCCGGGAGCAGGTTGCAAGTTAGATTGCACAACTGATTGGGCATGTCCTGACAAAGGTGCCACATGAACAGCACCACGGGTTTGAGATACAGCGACACCACCAGGAGCAACACCATGTAATGCAGCGTGATGTATATGAGGACTGGTAACAATTTGCAGAGGACTACCAACAACATGGGGAACACCATGAATATGTGGACCACCATGAATAGCGGATTGAATAGCTAATGAGCCGGGTGCACCGAGCACAACAGGTCCATGTCCATGATCTATGCTAATGGCAGCTGGGTGGTGACCAACTACAACAGAACCGGGCCATCCAATTGGAATAACGGAGGCGTTAGCACCCAGGCCAAAGCAACCAAGACTACGACAACGGTGAACTAAAATATAGAAAAAAATATATATATGTTAAAAGTTACTAAAATAGTTTGAAGTTATTTTAGAATAAAATGTTATTTCTAACTTTGCATCTTATAAGTTAACTATCTGAAATAATATGGGTTGAACCAGAATCTTTGGAAACAACACTCTTTCTAAAGAGTCATCAAATTTTGTCGACTTGGGATATTGTGGTTTTGTACTCCGTTCTAGAGTATTTCTCGAGTTTTTAGTAACTGAAGATTTGAGTGAATTTAATTTTTAGTAAAATATTTTCAACACCGAATTGCAATCCCGATTAAAATTAAATAAACTTTTCAAATTCAGATTTTTATTTAGTTAATATCCTTTATAGTCCTTTTTCATAGGATTCTCAATTCTCACCTTCATGTTTGCTAAATTTGTATTTTGTTTAGAACGCTTAAAACGTTAGAAATTATTCTACTGTTATCTGCTGGTAGCGACAACCTTTATACCGCAATTGCAAGTTCTTTTCTTTTTAATCCCACATTCTAATATGTCAACTATGGCCAGTAGAATTTAAATTGCAATCTTTTGTCTTAACCCAACTATGGTTGTTTAATTATTTCCCGAACTTTTTATAAATCACATTAATTTACTCTCTTATGCCATTTCATTAATTTTAATATGTAGTACCTACTCCGTATTCATATTTTATTAAACAAATTCTCATAAAACCCAACAAAAATTGTGATTGCTAATTAATACTGAATATAATGTAAATAATCCATTGTCATTATTGGGTAGTGCACTAAATATTAATATTTTCAAATAATATTATTTGCAGGGTTTTAACATTCTCTTATATTATTATAATCTGGTTTTTATACATTTTGTACCATTCAATATTACGTATGAAAATATTGGTTTAAAGAATAGAGTTAAATCAATTTAAAAAACATGCGGATATGTGTTCTAATTAAACAGTTTATAACAAACTGCACCCTTGTCAAATAGTAAACATGATAATTCATGACTACATTATAACGTCATTACTTGTAGTAGTTGCGTCATAAGTTAGTTTTTGAGAACTTCATTCTCTTCATTCATACACTATGTTATACCAAATCAGTAAACCAAAAATATGCAATTTACAAACCGACTATTTATTTGAAACTAAATGGAACTACAAAAATTACAGATAAACGGTTTTCAATGGAAGCCTTCTCATCATATTTATTTGTTGGTGCTTAAAGAACGAATTTATCTCAATAGTGAACTTGCATTGTTATTGTTGGCACAAAGACAAGCAAAAAATGGCAATTTATGAAAAATTCCAATTTTTACTGATTTTGATGTTTTTCCGATAAAAAGGCTTGTGCTGCAAATTGCGGGTTTGCTTTCGAACTAAATGTATTAATTAAATCTGTAAAAAATTAAGGTAAATGTGTAAATGTAAATGTGTAAACAATTATTATTATGCCCCCATGTTAACTACTGACGCCTTCCTTGATAACCCTATAGAAATGACAGAATTGAAAAATATGTTAAGAAAAGTAAAATTAAACAAGGCGGGGGCCGGTGAGGATCGAATACCGTATGATTATAACAAATGCCAATGATAAATTTTCTACATCAGCTTCTGAAAATCTACAACATATCTTTTACACTAGTGAAATTGATGATTTTAGTTTATTTAGTTTAGTTTCTTTATTAGTTCTTCCCATACAACAAGACTTATGTCTTTTAATTACAGCATGGGAATTATTATTACAGATAGTTTACATAATGATTACACAAATAATTAATATTATAATTAATGAAATAAAAATTAATGAAAAAAATAAATAAATCAATCAAATCAATCAAATAAAAACATAATAGAGATATAATGCAATATAAAAAAAAAAATAAAATAAATAAATATATATGATTCTTCTTCGAGCTTAAGATCTTTTGTTAAAACGATTGTAAATTTTTAATTTCCAATATTTCGTCTCCACATTGGGAGACTTCTTCAGGGAAATTTATTTAATTTAATTTTAATCAATTTTAAAATTTTTTAATAACAAATTTAAAAAAGGCGGGAAAATAAATTTGAAATAAATATTTGTTTTTTGTCAATATAAAAAATATCCCAGAAAACAATAATAAAAAATATTTAAAAAACATCATAGTAAACAAAATTAAATGAACAATATTTAAAATCTTACTAAAATATTATAACAACATATATTATTTAACATTCTAATAATTATCTTAATTCCTATTAACTAAATGTCTGTAATTCTGAGCAATATTTGCTATGTCCGTTTTATAGTTTATTCTTTGTGTTAATGGTACTTTCATAATTTGAAGCATTTCTAAAGTGTATCTGCGTCTGTAATTGTTTTCTGTTTTCAAATTAGTGTATTATCAAAATCGGGATAGTGATTTGAGTTACTGCAGTGTAATGATAATGCTGTTTTTTGTGCAGTAGTAGTTTTGATTGTATTTCTGATCAGATTTGTGTCCTGCAATTCTTGTTTTTAGTTTATTTTTAGTTGTACCTACGTATACTTTGTTACAAATCTCATTATCATTTCCCTTGCATGGTATTTTATAAACTAATTGGAGATTTCTAATTTGTTTATTTTATCTTTTGTTTTGCTGTATAGTTTACCTAATGTGTTACATGTTCTATGTGCTACTAATACTTTTTATTATCATATATTTTAGATTTTCTATTCTTTCAGATAGAAGAGGAACATAAGTCAAAGATTTAATAAATTTAGGTCAGTAACCATTCTTGTATTTAAAATATTTCTATTTTATATTGTCTTATTAATTCACAAGTCAATTGAATTGGGTAACTGTTATCATCTAAAATTTGTTTAATTTTCTCTATATTACTTTTATGAAATTGAATATCGCTAATATTTAATACCCTTTCAATTAGGTTTCTTGCTGTATTAATTATAATTCTTCTGGGGTGTTTTGAAAAATAATTTATAATTCTTCCTGATGCTGGGGGGTTTCTGATACCAATTTATCACTAAATTTTCATCCTTTCTCATTACTAATGTATCTAAATAAGAAATTTTTGAATTGCATTCCTCTTCTATTGTAAATCTTATATTCTCATGAAATGAGTTAAAAGTGGATAAAATATCATTAACTGAACTATCAGGAATAATACAAAATATTTTGTGATTATTTTTGGTTTTACATTCAGTTTTTCAATACAAGTATCTATTAATTTCTCCATTACAATATCGGCCACAACTGGAGAAGCTGGAGATCCCATTGGAAGTCCTTTTTGTTGTATATATGTTTTATTATCATATCTGAAATATCTGTTATCTACAATACAGAATTTTAAAATACGTAGGAAAAGGTTCTTTTCAATTTTCGTGTAATTTTTTATTATGTCCCATTTCTCTTCAATAATATCCAGAGCTATATCAACTGGTATACTTGGAAATAGAGATACAACGTCAAGTGAAAATAATTTTTCATCATCTTGTATCTTTAAGTTTTGTATCCTTTCTCTAAATTGTAAAGAATCTTTTACATTATATTTAGAGTTTTCTGTTAACTTCTTAAGAATACTTATAATGTATTTACATAATTCATAAGATGGGGAATTAACAAATGAGCATATTGGCCTCAATGGGAATTGTTCCTTATGGATTTTAGGTACTCCATACAATCTTGGGGCTGTAGAAACATTTGTCTTTAATTTACTTTTTTCAAAAGATGTAATAATTTTTTGTTTGAAAAGATCTTCAACTAAATTATTATTTGTCATTTGCAATCCAGTAGTTGGATCTCTACTTGACAATTTATATGTAGTAATATCACCTACAATGTTATTCATTCTCGAATCATAATCAGATCTATTCATTGCTACAGTGGTGTTTCCCTTATCAGCATTTAAAATTAGTAGATCCTTATTATCTTTCACGAATTTTGGAGTTCTATTAACTTTTTCTAACATAAATTTGTCTCTATTTGTTAATCTTTCCCTACTCATATGGTTATCTACAATATTTGTAAATCTATTTCTAGCTATTTCCTGTTCTTCTTTTCCTGATAAAGTCTGTAGAAAGTCCTCCACCGTCTGCTATCATCTTTAAAAACTGGAAAATCTGCATTTCCTACTGGAAGTGCGTGTTTCTGTCCCAGAGAAAGAACCCATTCTACATCAGATGGTATGTTAACATCCGATTGTTTACAAACCATTTCCTGTTTTGTTTAATATTTAATTCTTTCTCTTGTAAATTAACAAGACAATTAAACTTTTTCTTATGAACCTCTCTTACCTTAAAATCCAAAATAATTGATAATTGATTCTGGTGTTGAATAAATTTGTCGAAAATATGTACATGTAAATGTTGTCTCAGAGTGTTTGTAATGCATTCGAGCTCCCTTGAAGTTTTATTTAACGAATCGTGCTTGTTCCTTATTGCCAAATTAAGAATTTTGTTTTGAAGAGATTGGATGAATCCCGATGTTGAACGTTGTACATTGTTTTTCCCATTTCCCTCAAAAAGATTTAAAATATTTTTAATGGAATTCTTAACAAATTTAGGAATTATACCTGATTTTCGGCAACGGATTAAAAAGGTAATTGTTGCTTTTGTCTTGACTTGTTTGTCCCTAACCGTCTTATATCTATTTACACTTCTTTTTATTCTCTGGTCACCTTTAAAATTTTCGGATAGATTGTTGTCATTCATTTCCGGTCTGATGTGCTCACATATTTTTGAATATGTTTAATTTTCTTCGATCTTCTTTATTATATATGATTCTTCTTCGAGCTTAAAAATGAAAAAAAAAAAAAAAAAAAAAAAACTATAAAAGGTTCAAGATAAATCGAATTTGGAAAGAAATGAGAATTACAATGAAAAATTTAATTAAGAAAAATGAACAGTTATTCCTTTTCTGAAATTTATTGCGTTGTTTATGGTCTGAATGCGATTTGGAAGAAAGTTCCAGAGATGTACAGCAATATAGTAGAACTGCCATTTTGAGATCAGCCTACGATATCTAATTGGTTTTATCTTTTTGCCTCGTTGCGATCTTGCAAACGTAAGGTGGTCAAAGAGATACTTGGGTTCTTTCGAGTATATTATTTTATGTAGTAAATTAGGACTCTGGTTTTCAGGATGTTGTCAAAAGAGAGTCCATAGAGTCGTTTTGAGTGAAGCAAAGTTGAATCGCGTTTACGAAGCATAAACACATACCTTAGGATATTATTGTAGACCACGTTCATCCTTTTGGCACTAGCTGAATCACATTGAGCAAAAAGCTCACATCCATATAACAGGACTGGCATTAGATATGCTTTCGCAAGTGTTATTCTTATATTTAACGGCGTATAATTTTGAGTTGCCCATAGTGTACGAAGCATACCATACGTTTTTCCTATGGCACTGTTAACGTGATCATTCCAGCTCAGTGTGTTGTTAAATATCACACCCTGGTTTTTTGAAGAAGACACAATGTCAATTTTCTGATTGTTTAGCATGATATCAAAATTCAAATTACGGCGTAAAGACTTCTTGTGTATAACAAGACATTTCGATTTGTGGGGGTTCAAACATAGTCCATTTGCAGATGCCCAGTTATAAATATTATTAAGATCATCATTGAGTTTAGTTACATTTCATCAATAACTTTTATCGGGCTACTTATATAGATTTGAACGTCATCAGCGTACATCAGTACACAATGGGCTATTTGCCCAGGTAAGTCATTAACGTACATTGAGAATAACAACGGACCCAGTATTGAGCCTTGAGGTACTCCTCTGGGGACCAGTCTGGGTTTAGAATATATATTATTTATAAAAACAGATTGTATTCGGTTACATAGGTAAGATTCAATTAGTTTTGTTGAATAGTTTGAAAAATTAAACTGTCGTCTTAGTTTAGAGCACAGAATAGAGTGATCAACAGTGTCGAATGCCTTTGAATGATCAAGGAGAACTAGAAAACTAATATTATTGAGATCAATTCTCGACGAATTTCCTCTGCAACATCAACCAGGGCAGTAATACAACTGTGTTTTTTCCGGAAACCGGATTGTTTCTCTGTCAACAGTTTGTATCTGTCCAAGTAGGCATTGACTTGATCATGCATAACTCTTTCGAGAACTTTAGACAAGTAGGGCAATATAGCAATAGGTCTCAGCTCTGAGTTAGTTTAGGCACCGGTGTAACCTTTGCGTGCTTCCATTGCTTTGGGAAAATGCTAGTAGTAAGGATTGTGTTGAATAGATGTGTTATAAACGGTAAAATGTACGGAAGTAAGATTTGTATGAATTTAGGGTTGATATTATCATATCCAATTGCATTTGACTTTATAGATTTAAAACTTAATAGCGCCTCAGCGTTACTAATGCAGCGGAATTCAAATTGACTATTGAGCTCTTGAATATTATGGTCATCGAAAATATATTATTATTAACAGGATGTTGATTATTAATTAAAGGATAATCAGTAAATGCCTCATTAAGCTCATCAGGACTTAATTTGCTATTGCTTTTTTTAATAGAACGACCAATTCCAATTTCACGAATAGTTTTCCATGTTTGTTTTCCATTAATAGCTTTTCCAAAACGTTGAGCATAGTAGGTAGACTTAGCCTTTTTAATTTGACTTGTACCTCTCTTCTTTTACAAAAACTATTATATTCCCAATATACAAAAAGGGAGATAAAAGCCAGCCTGCGAATTATAGAGGCATTTCATTTTTGAATTGCATAGTGAAGATTATCTTAAATGAAAGGCTTTACACATGGATTGAAAATAATCAAGTACTTACAGAATACCAGGCAGAATTTCGTAGAAATTACTCAACAAATGACTTTATTTATAATCTTTCAGCTATTGTTAGCATTAAATTATCGGAAAAGAAAAAAGTGTATGCATTTTTCGTTGATTTCAAAGCTGCTTTCGATAAGGTATCTAGAAATGCGTTATTATATCAGCTGTATATGTTAGGAGTCTCCACTAAATTTGTAAAAATCATTTATCACAACACTAAATCAGCTGTTTGGACGGGTCAGGATTTTTCTGAATATTTCGAGACTTTATCAGGTGTAAAACAAGGCTGCCTGTTATCGGCCTTGCTGTTTGCATTATATATTAATGATTTACATGATTGTTTAGAAGGTGGTCTTAATATTGATAACTTAAACATTCGTTTGCTGCTTTATGCAGACGACATAGTCATAATGGAAGATGAAGCATATATACTTCAAAAATGATTATAAATCTTGAAAAATTTTGCGATGCATGGAATTTAGAAGTTAATTTGAATAAATCTAAAATTCTAGTTTTTCGTAATGGTGGTAGGCTAAATCAGCATGAAAAGTGGTTGCAACCTTTATAAAAATATTAAATAGTACTTTTTATTAGAAGTTCATTTTATTTAAATATTTTCTAATTCCTCCTTTGATATTGTTTCTAGTTTATGGAGAATCAAAATCGACTTCGGAACAGTACCTGCAAATATTTATTGGTAAGTAAGAGATTTTTAAATAAATTGTATTATAAATGCCATAAAGTAGGTTTTATATTAATGTTGAAGTTAAATTTTAAAGTTCTGTATTACCAAAACATTTATAAAAATAGTTGAATCAGCAGGGCAACCAGAAATATGCTGTATCGTGTTTTTTCTGTGAATCTTATTGAGAAATGAATTAGGTATTTATCAGTTTTAGAATAAAGGCATATTAAAATAAAAGCATTACAAAATTAAATAAAAAAAATAATTATATTATACTTATATAATTATAGATCTGTTTCGAAATTAGTCAAACTTCAACTTAGAGTGTGAAAGTTTCTCTAAGACTTATTCAATCTGGTCATGGCAATCTGCTAAGGTCTTGAATAAAGTTGCTTAAATTTGTTGTATATTTATAATTTTTCAAATATTTTAAAGCTATCCCAATTTTAAAAAATTATAGACTTCTATAAGTTTAAAAAGTATAATTGTTAAGCATCAGCGTTGTTGTTTGTCCTTTAATTGGTTCAGTTGCTGTAACGTTTGGTATTTTTTTTTTTTTTTTTTGATTTGATTTGATTTTTATTTATTTATATTCGGACATTGAGTGTGTGGTTAAATCATGCAGCGGTTCATGGTAACAATACGCGCATAATATGAATTTTAACCTAGAATCTCTCAGGATCAGCATTTATTTTTCAAGGATGTTATCATTCGCTAAATTGATTTTTGACACTTATTATACATATTTATTTCGAAATCAGTCAAAATATCAACTTAGCGTGTGAAAATATCCTCTAAGAGTTAATGCAATCTGTTCATGTCAATGTGCTAAGGTCAAAAGATTGACTGATAAATAACGATAGCATTAACTGACCAAAACAAGGCTGGATTTAATCCCAAATTGTTGCGTTGTAGGGGAACCTAACGTACATCGTTCTAGTTTTTAAACTTCTAGATTGGTTAAGATAATAAAATAAAACTTTGAAATATTTTTATTTTCTACAGACTTATTAAAACAAATTTGAACACTCTAATTCTCTATTTTTAAATTTAAACTGAATGAATTTTAGAAAGTTTTTGATATCTCCTTAACTTTTTTAATATATAGTTATAATCAGGCCAACTAGAAATATGCTTTAAAAATCAATTTTGTGACCATAGAAAATGGAACATATTGTCTAACGATTTAAAAATATTTCTTTAAAATTCGTATTATAAAATGTAGTTTTCATTAGAGTTTAAAACAAATTTTCAAAACTGTATAGAACACTAAATTTAAAAAAGGTTTTATTTATATTTTTTTGTAGATTTCATTTTGATCAAATAAAAAAAATTTGAAATATAAAACTATGCTCTTAAAATGAGTTTCAGTTCTAAAAATAGCAAAAATATGTTCGTAAAATCAAAACATTCAAAAATATGACGTTAAGGGCAAAATATGCAAGAATATGCTCTAACAAATCAATTCCAGGTTTCGTCAATTGTTTTGAAACGGATAAATGCCTTATAAGCTTTCAGATTCTGCATATGGCCCCCGAGTTATTTTTGAATATAAATTGAAAATGTAGCAGAATAAAAACGTAACGTTAAAGATTTTTTAATTTTGTTTGAGTTTAATATAAATTCAATATTTTCATACAGAATATTCGTGTTAATGGTTCGTTAAATTTGCCTGATCCCGAAACAATTTTATCAACTTCAGAAGATTTATTGAAGAACATTTTAAAGAGATTTGTATCAACATTGTTATTTTACACACCGTTTCCTTCAATTTTGATACTTATCATTCTAAACCAAATTAATATTTCGAAAATGTCTTATTCTAATGCAGATCTATGCCCTATTATTTCTTTGATGTTAAAATGGATCCCGCTGAAGTATGAATTACAACGAGATATGGTAATGAAAAATTTGTTTTCTTTTTTAATTAATACTTTAATAAACCTTTTTTTCAGGCTTTAAACCACTATTTTTTATACCTCTTCAACAATATCAATTTCAATAGGTTATTTTATACTTTTAAAAAGGTAATATGAAAATTTAAAATAAAGAATTCTCTGTTAAAACATCTTTTAACATAATTTTTTGTTTCAGATCTCCACACGAAGATAATTCCACATAAAGGCCAAACTCAATCCAAAGTTCTAATAACATTTAACATTTAACATATAATATTTAATAATATTCATGCAATCTAAAAATGGGAATATTCGAGGAAACAAAGAAATTTATTGGTAAACATAGGGACAATATTGTAATAACTACCGCAGATAAGGGAAACAAAACTGTAATAATGTACAAAGATGACTATAAAAGCAAAATGGGTAAACTACTGAAAGATAAAACTACCTACAAAACTATTAGAGTAGATCCCACCCCGAAACTTCAACGGACAAACAACAGCCTTGTCACACAGTTGTACAAAGACGAACACATATCAAAATTTGAGAAGATGCATATGACATCACATGCAGCTGCTGCTCCTGAATTGTATGGTTTACCAAAAATACATAAGGAAAACGTCCCACTCAGACCAATTTCATCCTCTATTAAAGTGCCCTGCTATAATATGGCTAAATATATTGGAAAAATATTGAAAAATTTAATCTCATCACCAACATACAATATTAAAAATGCTTTAGAGCTCAAAGAAAAATTGGAACACGTTAAATTGGAAGATGACGATATAATTGTTTCATTCGACGTCGTATCATTATTTACTAATATACCGATTCATTTAGCGATTAAGAATATACTAGAAAAATGGGAAACCCTAAGTACACAAACTACAATATCAAGAAAACAGTTTCTCAAACTATTACAGTTCTGCTTAGCAGAAAATAATTATTTTACATACGACAGTAAATTTTACCATCAAACGTATGGTATGCCCATGGGGAACCCGCTATCACCTACGATTGCAGACATTGTTTTGGACACCCTTTTGGACGATGTAATCAGAGACCTTAAAGAGAAAAATGTAAAAAATCAAACTTATTACTAAATATGTCGATGATCTATTTGCTGTAATAAACAAATCTGACGAAACAATAATATTGAAAACGCTCAACGTGTACCACAACAAACTGAAATTCACAGTAGAACGGGAAAAAAACGGAGAAATTCCTTACCTTGACATGAAGATAATAAAAGACAATAAAAAACTTATAACTAATTGGCACATAAAGGATATATCTTCAGGAAGGATGGTCAACTATTACTCTACACAACCACTAAAAATGAAGATTAATACGGCGACAAATCTTATTGAAAAAGTGTTACATATGAGCGACGAAAGATTTAAGAATAATAATATCAACAAAATACGAAACATATTAATTATGAACAATTACCCTATATCTATATATATAAAATAGAATGTGTGTTTGTTTATTTGTATGTATGTACCTTATAGGAGACCAGACCACTGGACCGATCTTCCTGAAATTTTCACAGTATGTAACTGGAACTCCGGAATGGTCAATAGGATACTTTTTTTTTGGCCACGCCCACTTTTACGACGCCCACTATTTCATTATTTGAAATTGTATACACATGATGCTTTAGCCTTGGGATAGAAAGCTAAAATTTTCACCATGTGTTCTTTGGAACATGACAAAATTTCCTGTACTTTTACTTTTTAAAATTTTGCCGAGGAACGTGGTAAAAGGGGGGATAAAAGTGGGAAAAAGTCTCCCCATAAGCGGCCTCACCGAACCCTTTACGATAGATACCTGATATTTTCACCATATGTTCATTCGGATATAACCCAACTTTCTGCAGTTTTACTTTGTGGAATTTTGCTCAGGAACGTGGTAAAAAAGGGGATAATAGGGGAAAAAGTCTCCCCCTCAGTGGCCTGACCATACCACTGGACCGATCTTCCTGAAATTTTCACAGTATGTAGCTGGAACTCCGGAATGCTCAATAGGATACTTTTTTTTGGCCACGCCCACTTTTACGCCCACTATTTCATTATTTGAAATTGTATACACATGGTGCTTTAGCCTTGGGATAGAAAACTGAAATTTTCACCATGTATTCTTTGGAACATGACAAAATTTCCTGCACTTTTATTTTTAAAAATTTTGCACAGGAACGTGGTAAAAGGGGGGATAAAAGTGGGAAAAAGTCTCCCCATTAGCGGCCTCACCGAACCCTTTAGGATAGATACCTGAAATTTTCACCATATGTTCATTCGGATATAACCAACTTTCTGCAATTTTACTTTTTGGAATTTTGCTCAGGAACGTGGTAATAGGAGAAAAAGTCTCCCCCCTCAGTGGCCTCACCAAACCCTTTGGGATAGAAAGCTGAAATTTTAACCATGTGTTCTTTCTGATATGTCCCAACTTTGGAAAATTTACTTTTTACAATTTTGATACGTAACGTGGTAAAAAGGGGGATAATAAGGGAAAAAGTCTCCCCTTTAGCGGCCCGACCAAACCCTTTGCGATAGAAGGCTGAAATTTTTACCATGTATTCTTTCGGATATGTCCTAACATTCTAAAATTTCACTTTTCCCAATTTTGCTCAGTGACGTGGTAAAAAGGGGGATAATAAGGGAAAAGTGTTCTTTCGGATATGTCCTAACAATTCTAAAATTTCACTTTTTAGGATTTTGCTCAGTAACATAGTAAAAAGGGGGATAATAGGGAAAAAAGTCTTCCCCCTTACCGGTCTGACCAAACCCTTTGCGATAGAAGGCTGAAATGTCCATAATGCTTTTCTTTCGACTTTGACCCAACTTTCTGGAATTTCACTTTATATAATTTCCATCAGGAATGTGGTAAAAATGAGGATAGTAGAGGCGAAAATTTTCACCATGTGTTCTTTGGGATATGACCCAACTTCCTGCAGTTTTACTTTTGTAATTTTAGTTTATTAATGTATTTTCTGAAAAACCAACCGAGCCTTTTGGCCTTTGCCCATCCCCCCAAAGTGCTTATTAAAAACTTTTCGATTTGATATTACAAATGCACTCCACATTATGTGAACTGGGATTGTTTTATAGAAATATCATCAAAATACGGCAACCCTAAAATGAGTATTACAGAAAACGTTTATGAGAGTGTAAACAAGTGTATGTCTGGAATGGAAAAGTTGATTTTAACAAAAAATTTTTACACTATTTATTTGCGTTAAAGAAATTTCTTGATTTAAAGAATTAATTACAATTAAAATTTGAAGGCAAAACAACGTTGCCTGGTCAGCTATTTATAATAAACAACATAATCAACAAAACACTTAACAACAGAAAACACAAAAATTATGATCAAACCGAAGATAGGATTTTTTACAGTGTACCGTATATTCCAAAATTAACGGAGACAAAAACAATGAAACACATGATCAACGATGAAAAAACAACAATAGCACACAAGTCAAACCAAACCCTTCGACATCTTTTTACGCAGAACAAGACAAAACAAGACACGCTTAAAATTGACAACGTTGTTTACGAGATAAAATGCGAAGGCAATGAGAGGGAGCAATGTAACAAAGTTTATGTTGGTACAACAAAGAGAATGTTAGGGACAAGAATATTAGAACACAAAGCCGATATAAACAGAGAAAAAGAAACAACTGCATTAGCACAACATGCAAAGGAATGCAATCATATTATGAATTTTGAAAAAACAAAGATATTAGATAAAGAAAAAAGAGTAAATAAACGCTACACATTAGAAAGCTTAAGAATACAGAGAGGATTAGTTATGCCATGAATACGAGAGAAGATAAGGATAACACAAAACTCCAATACTCAGTTGCAATAATTTAGAAATTAGTCAAAGTTCTGTGATACTACAGTCAGCTTAACCTGTGATTTTCTGTGTACTGTGTTGTTAATATTTATTTAATTATTTATTTAGAATTCTGTGTAGTGATGTCCAGTTTTTATTTACAAATAAATTTTACATATTATATTTTCTGACTATGTAACCAAAAATCGTAAGTTAAACTGTGATATAGTATTTAAGATATTTTATTAAAAAATTATTATTTATAAACTTATTTTGTATTTGTCGCCAGATTTTATAACTTTACGCTCCTAAAGAAGTTTGAATAAAGCAAACGAAACGTTGAGCAAAAACATGATAAATTGATTTTTATTTACAAATAAATGAGATTATTGACCAAAATATCCCGTAAGGAAAACCCTTTTAAAATCTAATTTAAATATTAACATTGGTCACAACAACAAAAAACTTGCTAAAAATATATAATTTTTAAGTCAACAAGTTATAAGTTCATAAAAAAATATAAAAAATGTAAATGATTAAATTTCATATTTAATGTACCCAATATGCAATGCAAAACTAAAAACTCCACTGCTTTAAAAAAATACTTGAATTGTGCTTTACCATATGTGTTTTTCCTCTGTCAATAAAAAAAAAAACTGGAAAATAATTATCTTGTGGATATTAAAAAAAACTGAATTCTTCCTTGGATTCTAATAATAATGTAAGTAAATTGAATTTGTTAAGGTTCAAACTTTTTTCTAATCTTCTTTTCTCCTAGCCCAAAATCCTGACAGAAAAAAGGACAAATCGTTTTCTCGCGGCTTTTACCGATGACGGTGTGAGTTCACTTTGATTACATATGGGGGCACTGATACCACTGATCCGGAATCAATTAAAAAGCAGGACTTAGTAGATTTGTCAAAAATGTGTAGATGATTCTCCTTTATTAGGTTATTATTGCCGCTGTCGCCAATAATGTTGATTGACCCAATTAGTTTTCCGAATTGGGCTTGTAACGAGGACAATTTGATTTACAAATGTTGTGCTGCATCACCAATTTTTTTGTGGTACCAGCACAGCTGGATTTCATTTGTGCTATCATTAGCTCGTGATGACTTCGAGATCTGGATCGCTGACGACGGTTGTTATTATTTGATGATTTTAATTGCATTTTATCTACTTTGTCAGATACAACTTTAATCGCTTGACACACATCTGCCAGGGACATATGAGTTGATACTGCGTCTACTAAAAATTGTGTATCGGTACGTGTAGGCACTGATGATATAGCACTTACCATGTTGTTGTTGACATCCAACATTTTGTCGGCCATTTTGGCAAGTTTGTTTCAAATCTACTTCTTCCCAAATTGACAAAAATGGACGAATAGATTCTGGCATTTGGCCCAGAAAAAATTGTGCGAATTACTGCTTCGTTACATTTACATTCTGAAGGTTACATACCGGCAGTTTCATCACCACCTTGT
The DNA here is from genome assembly GCA_021234595.1 of Delia radicum. Taxonomy (NCBI): domain Eukaryota; kingdom Metazoa; phylum Arthropoda; class Insecta; order Diptera; family Anthomyiidae; genus Delia; species Delia radicum. Next base: position 139,799,833 of record CM037854.1, read on the forward strand.
AATAAACGACGCAGTTTAGATTCAGAAGAATCTGCAAATTTTGATGTTAATCTGTTCTTTAAAATCACAAATTTGTCGCTCTGTGGAGGATTTGTAATAAGATCTTCAAGAGATAAAAGTATGTCGTTTTCAAGACGTACAGAAACCAAATCAAATTTGTCAGCATCAAATGTGACGCCACACAAACCAAACGATCTTTCAATTTGCGCAAATCACAAATGCGGATTTATTTTGCTGAATTTTTGAATATGCACTTTTTGAAGATTTGATCATGCACCATCATTTTCGGCTCCATGAGCTTCTCGAAGAGAATTTACTTCACGTTGAAATGCCTCCATTTGTGCTACAACATTTTACAGCTTTGCCATGTTTGCGTTGTCTGTTTTAAAAAATTCACTATCGTCACTGCTTTATGAGGCTGTCCTTGCCTTAAACTGCGAGGTTGTGAATTCGTAAGCAAAATTGATCTTGCTGACTGTTTTGTAAAAAAAGTTAAAATTTAAAACCTGCAGTGGCTGCGCAGCTTCTAAGAAAAAAAAATTTTTCGACGCCTTAGCAAAAAAAAAAAAAAAAATGGATTTTTTGTTTTCTATGCACAACACTTTTGCGTTTAAACAGGGGTCTCCAATATAGCCGCTGGGTAATGCAACAAGTCTATTCCATATTAAGCAACTATTTAATTATTTATTAATTCAACTTTTAAAAACGATTTTTATATCTAATTTATTTTTAACAAAATTAAAAAGCTAAAGCTGTAGCTGCAAAAAGAACCCGAGGAATTAATCTTTGTTTTCTTCTACTCTCTTTTACTCGAGTGCTGCCAGATTGCTCATTTCGTGCAACAGGCAGACTCGGTGCTGCCACAGATGTATCATTAAGTATAAAATAGTTAACTCACAATAAAAAGGTGACTGCTTCTTTTTTTTTTTTGGAATTTATGTTTATGTTTGTCATCAAAATTTCTAATAATATATATTAAAAAAATAAACTCTTATGCAGATACTTTGACAGGTATCATCCTCAGAATTATATGGCAGTATTGGTTTTTCTAGTATTACAACTATTCAGTGGTATTATCTTTCTTAATATTTTATTATATTGCACTGAGACCGAAATTAAATAATTTTTTTTTAAAAAAGTTGTTTAAAAGGCAAACATTTTTTTTTAATTTTCAACGCTCCAAGCAATGGTTGGCCGCTGTTATCAATCGGGTACCAGGACAATACTATCAAGACTGTAAATCGCAAAACCAAACGTCGTCGACGCTTTGCCAGTACTGTGTTAATTCTATGTTTCAGCCTGGGTATATTATCAAGTCATGTTAAAAAAAAACAGTCTCAAAAAATATTGAATTTTCGCAAAATCTTTAAATAAATAATAAATATCAGACGCGTAAAAATATGCAATTGCAAGAACTCTACGTCAATTCTGCATAAGTTTGTGATGTTCGTCTCCTGTTACTGGTGCTCTGACATCAACTTGGTATACCACACTGTTAAAAATTACACTATTTTGTAAATATTGTTCCCAAAGTTTACTTTCTGTGAAAAACGAAAGAAAGCTGCGAAATATTCAAAATTGGAAAATTTTCTTTTCAGTTGAAAAGTATTTATGTAGAGAATATATCTCCCAAGTAAATAATGTTTTAAATTTTTCGCCTTCTAATTTACTATAATTTCCACAGATGATGACTTTGAATGTCCTAGTTGCATAGTATAGTATACTTAACCCACCCATCGTTTCTCTCATTTCAAAAAAATACAACTGATATCTACATTTTTTGAAATTCATCATATCGTCACCTAAAATTCAAAATTCCGTAACTACTCTTTTTAGATTTATGCCCGTAATTTCAAGCAATAGATACCTACCGGTGGCTTAGATACCTACCCGATTTTGTTCGTGTACACGGTAGGTATCTAAGCAAAGGTAGGTATCTATTGCTTGAAATTACGGGCATTAGGAGAGACAAAAATTATTAATAAAAACAATTTCATAAGCTATAAAGTATACAATATTAAAATTATGGCTAACGAAAAAAAAAACGGATTTGATTATGGGGAAAAAAAAAATCATGGAAAAACTGTAGTTTTTAAGTAATATATTTAGGGCCTTTTGTACTTGATTTTTCTGAAACCAAAAGGCCGTAACTGCAATATAAAAATATATCAAAAATAAAACAAAAGCTTGAATTACAAATACTGCTTTTCGGTAGTAATTTAAAAAGTTTTTAGTCAACTTATGTATATTTATATATTTATTGCAAGTATTTATTGTAAGATTAAGAATCAAAACGCATTTTAAATATTTAACAGGTGGACAGGGTAAACGACGTCTTGAAAATTATGAAATTATTATCAAAGACCCATATGCAGCCCGAATAGGGCGGAATCGATGGCCAAATCTTTAAGAATATTTATGAAACTAACTTCCTTGTCGAAAACGCTGGACCCAGTGTGTAACAAAAAGTTGGGACTACTGTGGAACAACATGTTGAACCCTATATGGAACAACAATTTGGTCCCAATAGTATCCAGCAGCATATGCGGAACAGCAGGTTGCACCAAATGAAGCGCAACATCGATCATGAAATGAGCTTGGCCGGAGCATGAATATAAACGGCGCTATCGTTAGAAGAGCTGTGAATAGCGTTTCTTCTTTTAAGGACGCATGACAAGATGGGGTCTTTCCTGCCCTTTTACAATGGAGCATTTCTCTGATTGACGTACATCTGCCAAATATGTACGTCAATGCCTGAATTTATCATACACCAAATGTCATGGCAAGTTGTCTTCAACAAAGGGACTCCCATTGTATGGGAAAATTTAAAACTCAACTGATTCAAATCGTAAGTCAGTTTTGTGTGACCTAAGAATAAAAAAAAATTGACAAAAGTATAATTTTTATGCATGTTACCTCCATTTTTCATACATTTTACCTCCTAGGAAAAAAAAGTAAAATTTATAAAGTAGATATGAAATATGATTTTACTGAAAGCCATGAAATCACATCTCTTTCAAAGCGCTAAAACCCTCTCTTATTTTGCCCAAAAGTAATGCTTCCATGTGGGAATTCGGTTAAAGCTATTCGATTTTTCACCAAATAACTTTTAGATCTAATACAATAATAATCTGAATAATAAATTTAAATTTTTCAAAAAAAGTTTTTCTTCATTCAAAAAAAAAAATGCAGCTATAATGTACTTATGCTTTTCTACACTGGAATTATCTGTCAGTCGTATAAGGGTTAACCTAAGCCGTGCATAAATAGTATTACATGCATTAAAAGTATTTCATAATGGTTTACCGACAATGTTACTAATTCACTTTTTCGTGGTGTAATTTTTCCTTCGTATCATAATTATTTATTTTTGTGAAATAAAATTAATCATACGCCGTGTGTACTACATTCAAATTTATGGATCGCTTGTTTTAAATGCATTACGGAGGTCAGAATTCAAAACTTATTTATATTTGCAACAACGAAAATCTATTGAAATCTTTAGTTTATTCTACGTTAGTTCCGTTTACTTTGCTTAATATCTAAACCAACTGAGCTAAACAAAAAGTTATTATTAAATTAAAAAATGCTTTATTATTTTTTAAGTTTTTCTTTATTTCCTTTTAAACAATTTCAAATTTTTTACCATTTTTACTCTTTACATGTTTTGTCCTAATTCTAATTTTCAATGGCCAAACAATTCAAACACACATGATTAACGGTATATATATAGTAAAGATATTATAAAGGATAACGGCAGTTTAAGTAGATGTCGATAGTGATGGCAGGTGGATATGACTAAGAGGAAGTTATAAGAAAATTAAAAGTAGAAAAATATCACAAGGAATGGACAAGATAAGATCAAATGAATGAACTAAATGACTACCAAACATAAGAAATGAATAATAGGAATAAAGATGATAAGTAAGTAAGAAATGATAAAGAAGTAAGAAATGAAAAAGTTTAAAAGAAGACAAAACAATGCCAAAATAAAATAATAACTTAAATTATTTACACTATTATTTTGTTGCAACTTGTTTTAATTTACCCTAAAAAATTAAAGACAAAAAATGTTGTTGGTTTGTAGATGAAATGAATGTTTTTCATGGGAGTTATGCTTTGACAAACTCCTTTAATTTAAGGTGTACTTAGGATGCGGCACGTGGGGTACGAAATCATTTTAACCAAAGTCACAAGCAAAAAGTGTGAACGATGTATTATGTTATGATGTTTTTTTTTTTGGGATGAGTAAAATTATTTAGATAGTTCCGGGAGCAGGTTGCAAGTTAGATTGCACAACTGATTGGGCATGTCCTGACAAAGGTGCTACATGAACAGCACCACGGGTTTGAGATACAGCGACACCACCAGGAGCAACACCATGTAATGCAGCGTGATGTATATGAGGACTGGTAACAATTTGCAGAGGACTACCAACAACATGGGGAACACCATGAATATGTGGTACATCAAGAACATGTGGAACACCATGAATAGCGGATTGAATAGCTAATGAGCCAGGTGCACCGAGCACAACAGGTCCATGTCCCATGATCTATGCTAATGGCAGCTGGGTGGTGACCAACTACAACAGAAACCGGGCCATCCAATTGGAAGTACGGAGGCGTTAGCACCCAAGGCCAAAGCAACCAAGACTACGACAACGGCGAACTAAAATATATAAAAAAAATATATGTTTGTTAAAAGTTACTAAAATATTTGAAATTTTTTTAGAATAAAATGTTATTTCTAACGCATTCTTAAAAAAATATATATATTTGTCAAAAGCAACTAAAATATTTTTAAGTTAATGAAAATGAAAATTATTCAAGTTCGAGGCCATACTCTATATTTCTTCATTAGGATATTGTCCTAACAAATAATTGTTACCGCTTTCAAAACGTGTTCTGATGATGGGAACCTAGAAAATTCTCGAAATAGATCTATCAACACATTCCTGAAAGGGTCAAATAATAAATTTGAAAACAAAAAACTCTATAGATTATTTGTTAGGACAATATCCTAATGAAGAAATATAGAGTATGGCCTCGAACTTGAATAATTTTCATTTTCATTGCACAATTAAAGGTCGAAAAAAACATAATTTTTATTTTTAATAAAAATTATAACAAACTTATTTTGAAGTTATTTAAAAATAAAATGTTATTTCTAACGCATTCTTAACTTTGCGTCGTGCATAAGTTAACTATCTGATATAATATGGGGCGAACCAGAATCTTTTGGAAACAACACTCTTTCTAAAGAGTCATCAAATTTTTTCGACCTGGGCTATTGTGGTTTTATACTCCGTTCTAGAGTATTTCTTGAGTTTTTTAGCAACAGAAGATTTGAGTGAACTTAATTTTTACACACACAAAAAAATTTAGCTATTTGCCAACTGAAATTCGGTTACTACGACTCATATTCGGTTATTACGAATTTCAGACAGGTTATTACGAATTTCAGACTTTATATTAGTTTTCACAACTAAAATTCTGTTAAATTAACCGAACAATTCAACAGAATTTTAGTTGCAACACCCAAAATTGAATTTATAAGTGTTTGCTATTAATATACACTTTTCAATTCGGGTGGCACTTTATTTCTCTGTATGTAGTCAAATATTATTAACACCGAATTGCATCCCGATTCAAATTCAGATTTTTATTTTAGTTAATATCCTTTATAGTCCTTTTTCATAGGATTCTCAATTCTCACCTTCATGTTTGCTAAATTTGTATTTTGTTTAGACGCTTAAACGTTAGAAATTATTCTACTGTTATCTGCTGGTAAGCGACAACCTTTTATACCGCAATTGCAAGTTCTTTTTCTTTTTAATCCCACATTCTAATATGTCAACTATGGCCAGTAGAATTTAAATTGCAATCTTTTGTCTTACCCAACCATTACCATTACCCATGGTTTGTTTGATTATTTCCCGAACTTTTTATAAAACATATTAATTTACTCTCGTATGCCATTTCATTAATTTTCGTATGTAGTACCTACTCCGTATTCATATTTTATTAAACAAATTCTCATAAAACCCAACAAAATTGTGATTGCTAATTAATACTGAATATAATGTAAATAATCCATTGTCATTAGTGCATTAGTGCACTAAATATTAATATTTTCAAATAATATTATTTGCAGGGTTTAAACATTCTCTTATAATTATTATAATCTGGTTTTTATACATTTTGTACCAATTCAGTAACATGCGGATATGTGTTCTAATTAAACAGTTTATAACAAACTCCACCCTTGTCAAATAGTAAACATGATAATTCATGCCTACATTATAACGTCATTACTTGTAATAGTTGCGTCATAAGTTAGTAATTGAGAACTTAAACGCCAGTTAGATATTCTCTTCATTCATACACTATACACTCTAAAAAATTATTGTAAAATTACTGATATAATGGTAGTAAATTTGTATGTAAAATCAAGCACAATGCGTAATTTTAAGCACAAACTGCTTAAAAAATAATTTACTGAATTTTGTTAGCAATAACGCACACGAATTATGTTATAATGTATGTTGATAAACATGTTTCTGCATTTTAATTTGAAAAAATTTTCAAACTTTTTCAAACAGAAGAAAAAAAAGTATTTAATTTAATATATTTTTATTTTGGTGCTATATTTGAGGAAAAATAAAAGAATATCTGTGGTAAATATCTAAAAATAAATTGAAAGTATTATCAAAACTAATTAAATAATGTGTCCGTTTTATATTTTTAGTGGTTTTGGTCAGAGATAAGATTGTGAAAAATCGAATCATTGTTCTGAACATTTATCATGTTCAAAAGTGATGCTTCTGCCAGTCCTAACAGTTTTTTTATTAAACAAATATAGCAAAATAATAAATAATTGCATTACTTTACTTAAAGCTTTATAAGGCACATTAAAACTTAAATTTACACACATTATGCGTAATATAGAATGTTGCTATACATTTTTTACACGTTTTGTGTGTACCAATTTACACACATATAGTAAATTTACCCAATTTATAGTAGGAGTACAGTTTCCTACTATAAGTTGGGTAAATTTAAACAGAAATTACTTAGCGTGTATGTTATATCAAATCAGTAAACAAAAATATGCAATTTACAAACCGAATATTTATTTGAAACTAAATGGAACTACAAAGATTACAGATGAACGGTTTTCAATGGAAGGCTTCTCATCATATTTATTTGTTGGTGTTTAAAGAACGAATTTATCTCAATAGTGAACTTGCATTGTTATTTGGCACAACGACAAGCAAAAAATTGCAATTTTATGAAAAATTCCAATTTTTACTGATTTTGATGTTTTCCGATAAAAAGGTTTGTGCCGCAAATTGCCGTTGCTTTCGAACTAAATGTATTAACTAAATCTGTAAAAAATTAATGTAAATGTGTAAAATGTAAATGTATAAACAATTATCAATATTTTCTTTTATAGAAACGCATGTTCACCGATAAAAAGGGGTTTCTTTAAACAACTAAAAACTTCAAGTAATATGCACATTCATTGTACTACGTTCATACAGATTGCCTAAATATGAGTTCAACTTTTTTCAGGTTTTCGACTTTTAAATACCATACAAATATTGGAGTCAGTGCGGATAATGTGGAGTAGACGGCTAATGTGAAGCACCCATTTATTTCTGCAACTAAAGACTATTTGGAAATTGTTATTTGTTTCACATCCATTTCACATCCATATAACTTAATGTCAAGCTTACATTTTTGATACTAACCATAACCGTTAGTCAAACCAAAGTCAAAATTGGTATAACAAACCTTTTTTTTACATGTGTTCACAGATTTTTTTTTTTTTTATAACAAGTATATTAGAGCGACTCAAGTTGTATGGAAGCGAAATTCGTGCAAGGTGTACCCGCTTCAAAATGAACATTGGTATTTTTTATGATGACATCTAAAATATTTCGGCTCTAGCTTTGACCTCTCATGAGCTGGACCATTTTGAAAAAGGGTCAATTTTTGCATGTTTTGTTAATTTAAGAATCTGTTTCCTTAGCAACATATACAATATGGGTATCATAAGAAAGGTTTTTTTAACTCTAATATGATAGCGGATTTAGTTTCTAGATCATGTATGGATGAAAATAGGACTAAAGAAAGAAAAAACAAAATGATCCACGACTTTTTGGTTGCATATTTTTTTGCAATTAAAAAAAGTTATTAAATTTTATTTTAAATCTATGATAAATTCGCAAGTCGTTTTTGTTTTTGAGGACAGTTTTGTAAATATAAACAATAAAATTTAATAACTTTTTTTAATTTGCGAAAAAAATATGCCGCCAAAAAGTCGTGGATCATTTTTTTTTTCTTTCTTTAGTCCTATTTTCATCCGTACATGATCTAGAAACTAAATCTGCTACCATATTAGAGTTACCACAAAATTGCATTTATATATATTCCAGAGCACCGTGTAGAATGCATCTAATTTGCAAAAATCTAAATTATTAACATACAAAGATGATGTACTTGGCAAGAGAAAAAATTTGATACCCATATTGCCCTATATAAAACGTAGAGTTACTACCCCATTGCATTTTTGTCAAAACGCGAACTAGCACGAATTTCAAAAAAAAAACTGAGACCCGTATTTAATTAAGTCGACTAAAGATTAAAATATGTTAATTTGGCATTTTTATTACAAACAACCCCGAACAAAAAATTCAAAAAACCGTTTTTTTTTTTACAGAATATCCTTAAAAAAAGGACATGGATGATCGTCCTTGGACAAATTGCAGTTGGAAGCGCCTTAAAAAACATTTTTTCATATGATACCCATATTGCATATGTTGGTAAGGAAACAGATTCTCAAATTAACAAAACATGCAAAAAAAAGACCCATTTTCAAAATGGTCCAGCTCACGAGAGGTCAAAGCTGGAGCTAAAATATTTTAAATGTCATCTTAAAAAAGTCCAAGGTTCATTTTTAGGAGGGTACATCGAGCACTTTTTTTGGTGAGTCGCTCTAATGTATATATTGTTTATTCAATCTTTCTTTTTTTGAAAATGACAATAAGTATTAAAATCTTAAAAACTAAATAAATATATTGCTATTGCAATAGTAACTCATTATGAGCAGGTGGATTGCTAAGTTTGAACAATAGTCAAGTTATCGATCCTCTTTAAACGCCTGTATCCTCTATAAGAGAGTAGATCCTGAGCTAGAGGATTAGGGTGAGATGCTAACTTCCGCACGTAATTGGAGCAGAATTTCTTGATTTCATAGCGGACTGTGGGTATATATTTAGATCCTTGTGGATGTTGTCGTTGCGAATAAACCATGGGTCTCCAGTTATCAGTCGCAATATTTTAGACTGTCTTCTTCGCAATTTTTCTATGTTGGATGCTGAAGCTGTTCCCCAGAGTTGGATTCCATATGTCCAAATTGGCTTGAGTATAGCTTTATATAGTAAGACTTTATATTCTAGATTTAGAGTAGAGTGCGAATTTAATAGCCAAAGAAGTTGAGCTGTTTTAAGTTTCATTTGGATTGAAGTGTATAGGATATACATTAGAGGTCCTATTATACTGCCCTGGGGGACGCCAGAAGAGATGCTTCTAGGACTTGTGATAAATTCTTTGTACTTAACAACAAAAGTTCTATCCGTTAGATAATTTATAAGTAATTTGTGACAATTTGAGGTAACAATGAAACAATTTTGTATAATAAACCTTTCTGCCACACTTTATCGAATGCTTGGGAAATATCGATAAACATTGCAGAACAATATAGTTTTTCTTCAAAAGCCTTCCTAATAAGAGTAACTATATGATGTACTTGCTCTATAGTATTATGATCTTTTCGAAATCCAAACTGATGAGCGGAAATAATTTGATGTTCATTCAGGAATGGCGTAAGAGTGTTTAAAAAGAGTTTTTCAAATAATTTAGATATTAAAGAGAGAAAACTTATTGGCCTATACGAGGAGACTTGACTGACATCTTTACCAGGCTTAGCGATCATTATAATTTCGGATATTTTTCAAGAGGAAGAATAAAATCCAATGCGCTGAATTTCATTAAAAATAAAAAGTAATTGTTTTAGAGCAACATTGGGGCAGTTCGCAAATCATTTTGGGAGTAATTTTATCTTTACCCAGGTGATTTTTTTGTGTTTTAACAGCATTCGCTAAGTTACAAAATCGAAGTTTCATTGAAGATTCAACAAAATCATTTATTTGAAGAATAATTACATCAGAGTCAGTAATGTTGGGAGTGAATACGTTTTGCAAATGGCCCAATTACCATCGGTAATTTCTGGCCCAATTACCATCGGTAAGTCGAATGGGTGATCCCTGCATTATAGGTCTCTTCATTTTTTTGGTGGCTTTAGTCTGACTTTTCTTAAGGGTCAAGGTTTTGTAGGTGTTTTTTTAGACTGGATTTTTTGCTTTCCTTAAGAGCATTTTGGAGTGCTTTTTGGCATTGTTTTAATTGACATTTTATTGCCGGAGAGCGGTGTAATTGCCATAAACGTCTAAGGTTCCTCTTCTCCTTCACCATTTCTTGAATTTGGGAATTTGGGAAAATTCGGTTTTATATTAGTTTTGTTGATGACGGGCGTCGATACTTGCGCGGCGTTATAAATTGTTTCCGTAAATAAGTTTATTGCCGTTTCTATTTCTGCTTCACTTTTCAATGAAGTATTTTAATTTATATGGTGAACTTACATATTTTTTATATTTGAGCCAATTTGTAGATTTGTTTGTCAAATAGTTGGACTCTATAACAGGCTGATGCTGATATAGAGTCAACACCGAAGGGGAATGGTCTGACGATAGGTCAGTAGATGTGATTATATTTACGTATGCGCGATTGATATTTTTAGTGACAGCAAAGTCTATTATATCAGGTATCTTATTTAGATCAGATGACCAGTGAGTTGGCTGACCACCTGAGATAACATCTAGCTTGCATGATGCTACGGATTTCAGAAGTTGTCTTTCCTTGGTGTTATTAAAGCGCGAGCCCCATTGGGTATGTTTTGCGTTGTAGTCAACTTCTGCAATGAACTTATTGTCTAGAGTTGGAAAATAGTGTGTGCACCGATATTCTTATATATTGTGCTTAGGGGGACAATAAACGGAAGAAATGGTAATATTTTCTGCTACGAGACTGATGTATGTTGATTGTATATGCTCTGTTTTATATTCGCCTTTTTAAAAATGATTGAGTTTGCTGTTTACAATTATTGCTGAACCACCACATGCCTTTCCGCTAGGATGTTTTGTGTCTTAGACAAAATAGCCCTTAATTCTAAGGCCATTTTTTACTGTAAAGTGGGTTTCAGATATGAGCATTATGTCTATCTCTTGGGAATTTAAGAAATATTCAACTTCTCTTTTGTGTTGGATTAGGCCGTTAGCGTTCCAGAAACATATTTCTAACTGGTTCATTGTTTTTTAGTTAGAGCTTGTAGGAGCAATCCTTGGTTTCTTAGTAATTCTTGCATAAGACCTTGCATGTTGGAAATGAAACTATTCATTGTTTTTTATTTATTTATATTTATTAATTAATAATCACATAATTACAAATTATATAAATATTACCCTAACCGAGCACTAGCTACTATGGCCTTCGGCGCGTTGTAGCGAAAACAGACGAGTGCCTCTGGTATGAATCGAACCCACGACCCCCGCACTGATAAGCCAGCACGCTACCAACTAGCCTACCGGGGGCGCACATTCATTGTATTTAATAGCGCTTCTATAGAAGCTTCTAAGTGCGAAATTTGGGGTGGAATATTGGAGTCATTTGCAGATTGAGCGTACGAGATGATTCTCTTGTTAGTAGTTTGAGGGTGAGATAAATTATTATGGCCATTAAAATGAGAAGTACTTGGAGCGGCAGATATATTTGTGATGTACTGCCCCTATTGTTTTGGATTAAGATATTTGAGTTTGAATGCTGATAAGATGGTTTGTTTGGAGGTTTTTCCTTAAGGTGGACGAATACGGGACAGCCTCTGAAAGTGGCAGTGTGATTGTCACCACAATTGCCACATTTGATTAACTTTGAGTCGTTTGTTTTTTTTTTTAACACAGACTGACGGGAGCCTACAATAACCTTTGGTGTGACCGAACTCCTGACAATTAATTCATTGAGGTGGGTATTTATGTTTCCAAGGTTCCTCGACGGAAATCCTGCGATTTAAAAGATACCGCAGCTTATAAATAGGATGAGACTCATTTTTCGTAAGTTGTTTAGAGTCAAACGCAATTTCTACTCTGAAAAGTGGCTGAGGAATTTTGTTCCTCTTTATTATATTGTTCCTCTTTATTATAACTTCGTATCCTTCTTTTTCGATCGCAGTCATTATTTCGCTTATTGTGGCGTTGCATTCAATGCATTTGAGCACAACAGTGAGTCCTTTTGCACTTTTTAGTTGATGGGTATAAACACTTTTTTTATTATTATCTAGGTAATCGATCACTTTTCGGTAGTTAGATTCTGAGTGAATTTGAATTTTGGTTTCGGAAAGAAGACCTCTATGCAGAGACTCGACAAAGAAGCTATCCTTGCCGACAATTTGGGATAAGGAATTTATGAAACTAGTTAAATTTTGTTCACGTAAGTAAATTGGTACAAACAATTTCACGTCTGTTAATATTTTTCAGTTGTGTCTTAAAGAATATAAATTAAATAATTTTTCAATGCTATTATTGTGTGTTAATATTACATATAAAAATTTTTAGTAATTTTTTTAAAAATTAGTTGCAGAACGGTTATGTGGACTACTATTCCACATTGACCGCATTAGTATTTTTTTAAAATAAAATATCTTAATTTTAAATTGTACTATTACTATTACTGTCAACTTCTATTTATTTGACAGTAATACAACGCAAGAGTATATACAAATAGATAGACTACACTTCCAATGCCTCTCATCAACAAAATACCGAACTCGGCAGAAAACTATGCCAATGTGGCAAGTTTGCTCCAAACAACGGTTGGTTTGTGATGTTTGTATCCTGTTACTGGTACGCTGACATCAACTTAGTTACCCACACTGTTAAAAATTACACAATTTTGTAAATACTGTTCCTAAAGTTTACTTTCTGTGAGAAACGAAATAAAGCTGCGAAAATTTCAAAATTGGAATATTTTCTTTTCAATTGTATACCACCACAAAACTTGCCAAAAATCAACGATATTAAAAGTATTTATGTAGAGAATATATCTCCCAAGTAAATAATGTTTTAAATTTTTCGCCTTCTAATTTACTATAATTTCCACAGATGATGACTTTGAATGTCCTAGTTGCATAGTATAGTATACTTAACCCACCCATCGTTTCTCTCCTTTCAAAAAACTACAACTGATATCTACATTTTTTGAAATTCATCATATCGTCACCTAAAATTCAAAATTCCGTAACTACTCTTTTTAGATTTAAGAGAGACAAAAATTATTAATAAAAACAACTTCATAAGCTATAAAGTATACAAATATTAGAACTATGGCTAAAGGCAGAATTAGTTTGTACGTTCTGTTCTGTTACGAATCAGCTGTTTTGTTTCTGTTCAATTGAAAGTCTGTAGGTGTGGTTAGTTTTCACTTTTTCGTTCTGTTCTGTTGCGGACAATTCTATTGAAAATAGAATTCAACGTTAAGTGACAGCCTAAAGTGCGTATGTATTGGTTTGTTGTGAAATTTTTTTTTCAATATTTGAATCAGGAATGATAAAGTTGGTACCATAGTACTTTTTATGGTAATATTTGAACCTCAAATGATACCATGATACTCCTATGACTCATTTAGTACGATTTACAAATTTTTCTATGTATGAATTTCTTGGTCCCTTTAAAATTCAATAACTATTAATTCGATTTGCAGTCCTATATGAACAATGAATTAATTTGGAACCAAATGCTGTGAATTCAATCACATGATTTCACTGAGTGCGACTGATTACAAGTGATTATATTAGAGATTTATTGACCGATTAAACAAATTATTGAATTCAATCACTAAGGGTTATAATTATTATTAACTAAGTTTGATTTTCAAAAAAATAAATAATAAAAATCTTATAAAAATGTGAAATTTACTATTAGCTGCGTGTTTTTAAAATCGAATGAGTTCACGAACAAATTTGTTTGCTACCAATCACAAGGATTGAATTCACAAAAAATTTGACAAACGTAATTGAATACAGCAAAAAATAAAAGGATGTTCAAAAAATATAAAAAATTTGGTGAATTTAAGAAAAAATCTCAAAATTTTAATAATTTGTTAAATCAAAATCAGCTAATTTCCTTAGTACGCACTGCTCGTTTTTACATAGCTTTATGTACATTTCTCCGAAAAGTTTGGTATTGAAAATGAGCAAAATCGGTCCAGCGGTTCAAAAGTAATTAGTGACAATGTGAAAGTACCTCTAAATTTTTCATACAAATTGGTGTATAATGCACTGTATATTATTAGAATTCATTGTAGTGTCTGGTGTATAAAATAAAACGTCAGATTTTTCCACCAGACGCTAAGAGGTGAATAATATTTAAAATTAACCGCAAATTTTTTTTTTCTCCACAAAAAAATTTTTTTTCACCTCAAAATTAGTTTTGTTACCCTCAAAAATATTTTTCACTACACAATTTATTTTTTTACAGCCAAAAAAGTTTTTCACCTCAAAATTTTGTTTTAGCATCTTAACATATTTTTTTTTTTTATATATTTTTGTTGTTTCATTTGTAATTGTTCATTTTGGAGGGTACAAAGACTTGTTCGTTAATTTATATTTAAATTTTTTTTTTACTTTTGATGCCGAAAAAGTACTATTTTATATGCAGGTTGGTACTATTTTTAAAATCGCATTTATCATCCCTGATTTAAATGTTTTGGTTGGAGTTTCTTTACTTTTGAAAACAGCTGATTCCTTCCACAGAAAAAGTAATTACAAAATATTACCTACAGAACAGAACGACACAGAACGGCAACAGAAAGTAAAAACTAATGAGGCCTTAACGAAACAAAAAACGGATTTGATTATGGGAAAAAAATTCATGGAAAAACTGTAGTTTTTAAGTAATATATTTTCGGTCTTTTGTACTTGATTTTTCTGAAACCAAAAGGCCGTAACTGCAATATAAAAATATATCAAAAATAAAACAAAAGTTTGAATTAAAAATACTGCTTTTCGGTAGTAATTTAAAAAGTTTTTAGTCAACTTATGTATATTTATATATTTATTGCAAGTATTTATTGTAAGATTAAGAATCAAAACGCATTTTTAAATATTTAACAGGTGGACAGGGTAAACGACGTCTTGAAAATTATGAAATTATTATCAAAGACCCATATGTAGCCCGAATAGGGCGGAATCGATGGCCAAATCTTAAGAATATATATGAAACTAACTTACTTGTCGAAAACGCTGTACCCAGTGTGTAACAACAAGTTGGGCCTACTGTGGAACAACATGTTGAACCCTATGTGGAACAACAATTTGGTCCCAATAGTATCCAGCGGCATATGCGGAACAACAGGTTGCACCAAATGAGTGGCAACATCGATCATGAAATGAGCTTGCCCGGAGCATGAATATAAACGGCGCTATCGTTAGAAGAGCTGTGAATAGCGTTTCTTCTTTTAAGGACAAATGACAAGATGGGGCCTTTCCTGCCCTTTTACAACGGAGCATTTCTCTGATTGACGTACATCTGCCAAATATATTCATTGCGTGCCTGAATTTATTATACACCAAATGACATGGCAAGTTGTCTTCAACAAGGAGACTCTCATTGAATGGGAAAATTTAAAACTCAACTGATTCAAATCGTAAGTCAGTTTTGTGTGACCTAAGAGTAAAAAAAAAATTGACAAAAGTATAATTTTTATGCACGTTACCCTCCATTTTTCATACATTTTACCTCCTAGGAAAAAAAAGTAAAATTTATAATGTAGATATGAAATATGATTTTACTGAAAGCCATGAAATCACATCTCTTTCAAAGCGCTAAAACCCTCTCTTATTTTCCCAAGTAATGCTTCCCCAAGTAATGCTTCCAAATGGGAATTCGTCATATCAAAATCATGGCATATTTAAGCAGGTTTGTTAGGGATTCTTTTTTGGCTTATTCCCTTACAAACCTGCTTGCAGGTAAGCAGCGTTTTTTACTGGGACCATATCTCGAAAATCGTTAGTTCGATTGCAAATTTTAAAATATTCAGGTTCAGCATGCCAAAATTAAAAAAATTTTATGTGTGGCGGTTTAAAGCTATTCGATTTTTCACCAAATAACTTTTAGATCTAATACAACAATAATCTGGATAATAAATTTAAATTTTTCAAAAAAAGGTTTTCTTCATTCAAAAAAAAATGCAGCTATAATGTACTTATGCTTTTCTACACTGGATAAATAGTGCATAATAGTATTACATGAATTAAAAGTATTTCATAATGGTTTACCGACAAAGTTACTAATTCACTTTTTCGTGGTGTAATTTTCCTTCGTATCATAATTATTTTTTTTTTGTGAAATAAAATTAATCATACGCCGCACTGTGTCACGAGGGTGGCCAAAAATGGTTAAAGACAATGTTAGGATTTGAACGTTTTTTTTTTATTTATTTTTTTTTAACACTCTGGTTAGATGATATCTAAAATATCATCTTAAAATGTTTACAAATTGTAAAGTTATAGTGGTTCAAAGTTAAGATTTGTTTACAGCATACGAAATTTATGGAAAAATCCCAAATTTAATGTTCATTTATAATACTAAGAATTTAGGTATTTGAATATAACGGCTACCAAAATTTGTAACAGGGTTGTAAGTGATGCTTCTAGTTATAATTACAACACTGTGTTTGTTTACAAATATTGATCATATGTCAGATACCGTTAGAAAAAAATAGTGGTGAGGCATTGTCAAGATTTTTCAGCAACCGTGAACTTTCGTAGAGAATTTAAAAGAAAGTAGAAATAACACTTTTCCTGTTTTTTTGTATTTTTAGCTGCAAGTATGTTTTTTAATATATTTAAAGTTCAGCTGCCCGATATTGCCCGAATTCTTTTTGTGATTGTTTTTTAGTGTCAACCTCGTTGCGGATTCGTACTATTTTTCAACTGTGGCTAGAGATAAACCAAAAACAGACCCCGCGATGTTATGCGTTATGTTAAAGATTTTGTAGAAAATCATTTTAAACGAGTATTATTAGAAAGGGAACAACAGAAAATAAGGCTTACTCTTTTAAAATTTTCTAACAATTGGTCTAAATATCATCGCATGAGAGATAGATTTGAAACTGAGTTGAGTGACTGGCTAGATAGCGAATTATTTGGTGAATTCATTTGTAATGTAAGTTTCCGTATAAAGTTTTGGTTTTGCAATGAAAATACTTTTAAGAAAAAGTGATTTAAATGATCTGAAAGGGTATTTAGTTGAAAAGAAAAGATTTAACGACATAAAAACAGCGAATGAATCATTGGTAGAATCTGAAAGTGATTACAGTGATAATTGTTAATATACTTTGATTGCCTGTAATACTTATATATATTTTATGTATGTATGTTAAATATGTTATGTTAAATAAATAAAATTTATGTTTCTAAATTTGTTTTTACTGAGCGGCAAGGACTTACGTACTAAATTTACTTTTGTAAAATTTTGCTCTTATCTGATCACTTATTTACAAATTATAATAATTTTTTATTTGGGTTGTATGGGAGGTGGGCGTGGCGCTTGTCCGATTTTTTTGAAAATTGGAAATATGTTAAAATATTAATAAATATATTCACATGCAAACTGTCGCTCTTATCTGATTACTAATTTCCAAGTTTTAACAATTTTTAAATTTAGGTTGTATGGGAGGTGGGCGTGGCGCTTGTCCGATTTTTTTGAAAATTGGAAATATGTTAAAATATTAATAAATATATTCACATGCAAACTGTCGCTCTTATCTGATTACTAATTTCCAAGTTTTAACAATTTTTAAATTTAGGTTGTATGGGAGGTGGGCGTGGCACTTGTTAGACTTTCTCCAAATTTCGCATAAATACTTCTTTTCCTAAGAAAAACATTCATGCCAAATTTCACCTCCCTACTCTAGCTGCTTCTATTTTTGGCCACCCGATGTATGAAATCGCGACACAGTGCGCCGTGTGTACTACATTCAAATTTATGGATCGCTTGTTTTAAATGCAAATAACTGTTACCTACAAAGGAGTCAACTGTACATTACGGAGGTCAAAATTCAAAACTTATTTATATTTGAACAATGAAAATCTATGAAACTTTAGTTTATTCTACGTTAGTTCAATTTATTTTGCTTACATATCTAAAACAACTGAGCTAAACAAAACGTTATTATTAAATTAAAGAATGCTTTATTATTTTTTAAGTTTTTCTTTATTTCCTTTTAAAACAACTTCACACTTCTTACCATTTTTACTTTTACATGTTTTGTCCTAATTCTAATTTTCAATGGTCAAACAATTCAAACACACATGATTAAAGGTATAGATATAGTAAAGGATATTATAAAGGATAACGGCAGTTTAAGTAGATGTCGATAGTGATGGCAGGTGGATACGACTAAGAGGAAGTTATAAGAAAATTAAAAGTAGAAAAATATCACAAGGAATGGAAAAGATAAGATCAAATTAATGAACTAAATGACTACCAAAACATAAGAAATGAATAATAGGAGTACATATGATAAGTAAGTAAGAAATGATAAAGAAGTAAGAAATGAAAAAGTTTAAAAGAAGACAAAACAATGCCAAAATAAAATAATACCTTAAATTATTTACACTATTATTTTGTTGCAACTTGTTTTAATTTACACTAAAAAATTAAAGACAAAAAATGTTGTTGGTTTGTAGATGAAATGAGTATTTTTCATGGGAGTTATGCTTGACAAACTCCCCTAATTTAAGGGGTACTTAGAATGCGGCACGTGGGGTACGAAATCATTTTAACCAAAGTCACAAGCAAAAGTGTTGAACGATGTATTATGTTTTTTTTTTGGGATGAGTAAAAATTATTTAGATAGTTCCGGGAGCAGGTTGCAAGTTAGATTGCACAACTGATTGGGCATGTCCTGACAAAGGTGCTACATGAACAGCACCACGGGTTTGAGATACAGCGACACCCACCAGGAGCAACACCATGTAATGCAGCGTGATGTATATGAGGACCGGTAACAATTTGCAGAGGACTACCAACAACATGGGGAACACCATGAATATGTGGTACACCAAGAACATGTGGAACACCATGAATAGCGGATTGAATAGCTAATGAGCCAGGTGCCACCGAGCACAACAGGTCCATGTCCATGATCTATGCTAATGGCAGCTGGGTGGTGACCAACTACAACAGAACCGGGCCATCCAATTGGAAGTACGGAGGCGTTAGCACCCAAGGCCAAAGCAACCAAGACTACGACAACGGTGAACTAAAATATAGAAAAAAAATATATATTTGTTAAAAGTTACTAAAATTTTAAGAAGTTATTTTAGAATAAAATGTTATTTCTAATGCATTCTTAACTTTGCATCTTATAAGTTAACTATCTGAAATAATATGGGGCGAACCAGAATCTTTTGGAAACAACACTTTTTCTAAAGAGTAATCAAATTTGTCGACCTGGGCTATTGTTGGTTTTATACTCTGTTCTAGAGTATTTCTCGATTTTTTTTAGTAACTGAAGATTTGAGTGAACTTAATTTTTAGTAAAATATTTTTAACACCGAATTGCATCCCCGATTTAAATTAATAAACTTTTCAAATTCAGATTTTTATTTTAGTTAATATCCTTTATAGTCCTTTTTCATAGGATTCTCAATTCTCACCTTCATGTTTGCTAAATTTGTATTTTGTTTAGACGCTTAAAACGTTAGAAATTATTCTACTGTTATTCTGCTGGTAAGCGACAACCTTTTATAACCGCAATTGTAAGTTCTTTTTTTTGTTTTAATCCCACATTCTAATATGTCAACTATGGCCAGTAGAATTTAAAATTGCAATCTTTTGTCTTACCCAACTATGGTTTGTTTAATTATTTCCCGAACTTTTTATAAGACATATTAATTTACTCTCTTATGTCATTTCATTAATTTTAGTATGTAGTACCTACTCCGTATTCAGATTTTATTAACAAATTCTCATAAAACCCAACAAAAATTGTGATTGCTGCCAGGCCGTAGCTAGGAATTTATTTCGGGGTGAGCTTTTTCGATTTTTATTTTTTTTATTATGTATTTTTTTTGTAACCCGTGAAACTTATAAAAATATGTACACACTAGGGTTACAACTTTTTTTGCTAACTTTTACCGATCTGCACGTAATGTACAATAAGGTATTAATAATAGAAATCGTTTTTTCAGGTCATTTTGGAACAAAAACTTCCCGCATAAAGAGATTTCCTTAAAATGCATTTATTTCAAGTTTTCAACATTAAAGCTGTACTAGTAGTCCAATAATTTTGCACAATATATTTTAAGTAAGTTGTTACTTATTGTGTTCGTTATTTGCTAATTTTTATGTCTATATCGCGAAACAACGCTTTAATATGTTTTATCGAAATCCGCGAAACACGTCAAACTTGAAATCATTTGTGTCCTTTAAGTTGGATATTCATCTTTATTGTATAATTACGTTGAAATTTTAGCTAAATATTATTTTTTAGTTTAATTAAACAAAAAGAGGATTATGCGGAAACCTTTTGAACAAAGAAAAAATTATAATAAAAATTTCAATTAACTTTCGATTAATTTCAAACTCATTTTCAATTAACTGTTTAATTTAAAATGACTTTGGTATAAAACAAAATTTAATAATAACATAGAAAAAAATGCAATACTTTTAAAAAATCGAAAAATTTGCGTTATTTTAATTTTGTCGATTGTAGAGATTTATTAGAGTTTTGTTTTTTTTTTATTTTGGCAATTTTTTTAAAATTTCTGCAATTTTGCGCATTGTTTTTTTAAATGTTGGCAATTGTTTTTCAAATTTAGCGGTTAACTTAAATGTTCTCGTTTTTTTTAAATTTTGGCGATTTTTTACAATTTTGGTGATTTTTTTTTAAATTTTGTAATTTTGTAATATTGGCGATTTGATTTTAATTTAAGCAATATTTTCCCCAATTTTTGGCCACATTTTTTTAAATTTTAATTAATGTTTGAATAGTATCTACTAAAAATTTGCTTCAAATAAAAACAACATTAAATTAAATTTTCAATAGATATAAATAGAACTATAATTGAAAATGATATCAATTAAATAGTTACAAATCATATTAATTGTTGCGCCCCGCCCCTAGCTACGTGCCCGATTGCTGCATATAATGTAAATAATCCATTGTCATTATTGGGTAGTGCACTAAATATTAATATTTTCAAATAATATTATTTACAGGGTTTTAACATTCTCTTATAATTATTATAATCTGGTTTTTATACATTTTGTACCAATTCAATATTACGTATGAAAATATTGGTTTAAAGAATAGAGTTAAATCAAATTAAAAAACATGCGGATATGTGTTCTAATTAAACAGTTTATAACAAACTCCACCCTTGTCAAATAGTAACATGATAATTCATGCCTACATTATCACGTCATTACTTGTAGTAGTTGCGTCATAAACCAGCAATTGAGAACTTAAAACACCAGTTAGATATTCTCTTCATTCATACAAATATCAAATCAGTAACCAAAAGTATGCAATTTACAAACCGAATATTATTTGAAACTAAATGTTCACACATAGAAATAAGTGCCAACCGAATTGAAAAGTGTTTATCAATGGTAACTACTTATAAATTCAGTTAATACAACGATATTTACATTCGATTTCTGAAAATGTTGGGTGTTGCAACTAAATTCTATTGAATTAACAGGAATTTGTTTTGAAAACTAATAAAATTTGTGCCAATAGTTTGAAATTCGTAATAATCGAATTTGAGTCGTAGGAACTGAATTTCAGTTGGCAAATACCTAAATTTTTTTCTGTGTGTAACTACAAAAATTACAGATAAACGGTTTTCAATGGAAGCCTTCTCATCATATTTATTTGTTGGTGCTTAAAGAACAAATTTTTCTCAATAGTGAACTTGCATTGTTATTTGGCACAACGACAAGCAAAAAAGTGCAATTTTATGAAAAATTCCAATTTTTACTGATTTGATGTTTTCCGATAAAAAGGCTTGTGCCGCAAATTGCCGTTTTGCTTTCGAACTAAATGTGTAAACAATTCTGTTTATTTGCTTCTATAGAAACGTACACACAGAGAAATAAAGTACCAATTGAATTGAAAAGTGTATATTGATGCTAACAACTTAAAAATTCAGTCAGTACAACGATATTTACATTAGATTTCTGAATATTTTTGGTGTTTGCAACTAAAATTCCGTTGAATTAACCGAGTTTTGTGGTGAAAACTAATGTTAAGTTTGTGCCATCCGACTGAAATTCGTAATAATCGAATTTGAGTAGTAGTAACTGAATTTCAGTTGGCAAATAGCTAAATTTTCTCTGTGTGCATGTTCACCGATGAAAAAAGGGTTTTCTTTAAACAACTAAAAATTTCAAGTAATATGCACATCTATTGTACTACGTTCATACTGATTGCCAAAATATGAGTTCTACTTTTTCAGGTTTTCGACTTTCAAATTCTATACAAGTATTAGTGTTAGTGCGGATAATGTGGAGTAGGCGGGTAATGTGAAACAGCCATTTATTTCTGAAACTAAGGACTATTTGGGAATTGTTTTTTGTTGAAACCATTTCACATTCATATAACTTAATGTCAAGCTTACATTTTTGATACTAACCATAACTGTTTTTAATTACTTTAAAATTAAAACTTGGTAAAACAGACCTTTTTTTGCATGTGTTCAAAGATTTATTTGGTACAAAAAATTTTACGTCTGTTGATATTTTTCAATTGTGTCTGAAAGAAAATGAATTAAATAATTTTTCAATGCCATTATTGTGTGTTAATATTATTTTATTTTATTTATTTTTATTTTTTTATTTAATTAATTAATTGGATCAATACAGTACAACAAGAACTAGTCTTATATTATAGTACTGGGTAGATTGTGTTATAATTACAATTATGGCAAGATCAAATCAAATAATATTCACTAAGTAGTACATTAAATTACAAAAGTGGTGGTTAAAAAAATAAAAATAAAATATAACATTTAAGTTGGCATGTATGATATTGTTACCAATTATATTATATATTATATTATAAATCAATTTAACTAATTTTATTAATCATCATTTTATATAAAAGCAAAAATTAGCGGAATTAACAGTTTAAAAATTAAAACATATAAGGAAAAAAAATTTGATTCTAGTTATCCAAAATGTTTAAATATTGCAGATTTGAATTGCATTGCATTGCTAATAGTTTGAATATTTGCGGGAAGTTGGCGCCAAGACGAAAGGCATTTAAGAAGAAATGTCTGTTTGATATCTCTTTTCGATATCGAATCGCATTGATATTGTTCCCTCTTTCAGATTGTGAAAAAAACTATTCTTCTGTATAAATATTCAGGTTGTTTTGAGTATACAACTTTATGTAAAAACAGTAGTGTACGGCATTATAGCAGATTTTCAAGATTTAAGTTACAGATTTGCTTAGCGTAGTGCGATATTCTGCTACGCCCAAACACGTACCTAGCAATATTATTATACGTTACATTAAGCCTCTTCATATTTAAAGTGTCACAGCTAGCAAATAGTTCACATTCATACATTAGTGTTGGCAATAAATAAGTTTTCGCTAGTAGCATTCGAACTTCAAAAGGTGTGAAATACTGTGTCATCCATAGGTTTCTTAACATTGAATGAGTTTTGCCACAAATAACATTAATGTGATTAGACCCGTTTAGTTTCTCATTAAAAATTACTCCGAGGTTTTTGGCAGTTTCAGCGATTTCAATTATTGAGTTGCCTAATAGGATTGATGGCAAAACAGTTTTTCCAGATCTGGGTTTTCCAATAATCATACCTTTAGACTTTTTTGCATTCAAACAAAGACCGTTCGTTGATGCCCATTCCATAATATTATTTAGTTCGTAGTTAATCCTCCCAATGCAATCATCGATACTAGATGGTTGACAACTTATATAAAGTTGTACATCGTCTGCATACATATGTACTCCACAATATTGAAGTCGAGAAGGCAGGTCATTGGAGTATATGGCATAAAGTAATGGACCGAGTATGGAACCTTGTGGTACACCTCTCGAAATTGAACAACTGTTTGAATATAACAATTTTTAATAATTTTTTAAAAAAAATTAGTTGCACAACTGTTATGTGGAGTACTATTCCATATTGCCCAAATTAGTATTTTTTGAAAATAAAATATCTGAATTTTATATTGTACTTACTATTACTGTCAACTTCTATTTATTTGACAGTAATACAACCAAATAGTATATACAAATAGATATACTACACTTCCAATGCCTCTCAGCAACAAAATACCGAACTCGGGCAAGAAAATGAAAACATTTTGTTTACACCAAAAAAGATTGCAACATGTTGATACAAAATTGTTGCTTAAAAATTAATATATTTATATTTTATCTTGCTGAGTTTATCATTAGTATTTGAAATAATTATACATTTTATTAAACTATGCTTTAAAAACACGAATAAAATTAATTTAAAATTTTAAATTTCAGCAAAATGTGGTAATTTGATCGGTGCGAGTTTACGAACAAATAAAAAGAGAGCAGATTGAGCGACACTGAGTAGTATGGAAACCCACTGTTAGCGTCTGGTGTATAAAATATAATGTAATTTTTGTCCACCAGAATAATAGTTGAAATTCACCTGAAATTTTTTTTCACCACAATTTTTTTTTCGAAACTAAAACAGTTTTTCACCTTAAAAATATTTATTCACTACAATATTTCTTTAAATCCATAAAAGTTTTTCGCCTCTAAAATACCTTTTTTTACTTTTTAAAACATCCCATTTTCGGATTTATTTTTTATTATTTTATTAATTAATAATCATATAATTACAAATTATATACTATTACCCTAACCAGGCACTAGCTACTATGGCCTTCGGCGAGTTGTAGCGAAAACATACCAGTGCCTCTGATGGGAATCGAACCCACGACCCCCGCAAAGATAAGCCAGCACGCTACCAACTAGCCTACCGGGGCGCACAATTCGGAATTTTTATTTTTACATTGATAATACTCGATTTGTAACATTACGAAAAAAATGTCAAAGTAACCAACAGTTTCGTAAAATAAACGAAAATTTGTTAATTTTGCGAAAATTGTAGTTTATGCATGGATTATTATGAGTGTGGAGTTGTTGGATTATTTACAGCAAATCATAAATTCTGACATCAATTTCATATTGTTGACTTTAATGTCTATTAAATTCTAGAAAATTATTGCATTATGTCTATTAATAAATAATAAAATATTGAATAATAAAGATTTTCATTTTAAGAAAAATCGAAATTTTTACCTTTCTAATAGGATAACCCAAGTTGTTGTTCTCCCAATACCACTAAATGGGATTCTTTATAATAGTGTCATAATCAGCAGTTAATTTCCTTTCCAACATTGCCAAACAATTATATGGCATGTTTATAACTCCTTAACGGGAAATCTTCAAAATTTACTTCTTATGGAAATATTTCTTATAACGAGTCTTTGTTTAGGTAAAAAAAAGCTAAAAATTTCGGTTTTTGTTAAAATGTAAATTTTCACTATTCAATAAAATATTAAGTAAGCTACAGAATCCAATGATTTTTTGGACTTTAATAGACCTTTAAATCAGCAATGTGAAATGCATGTCCGAATTAATGATTTGCTGTAAGCAATCAAACAATTCCCAGAAATAAAAAAATTCTAAAAATGGGATTTTACATTTTTTGCTGCCATGTCTACATATAAAGCAGGGATTGGAAGGGACTTACCCAATAAATTAGGTATATGTTGGAGGATCTACAACCGCTTCCGCTATCTAATTGGAGGCGTGCACAATTTGTTACTGTGAGTTAAAGTTGATATTTTCCTTAAAAATGTGTCAATTTTAGGAGCGGCTGGGGAAAACTATATACAAATCTTTATCCGACTCTTCTATTGGAACACCATTAATATGCACAGTCATAGACTGATCCCTTTCTAAAATATACGGTCTCAATCTGATGAATTTAGTTTTACCAGTATTCAAAATAAGCTTATTTAATCTTTAATATTCAGCTAATATTGATAAATCGTACTCCACTTGAGTTTGTAACACACGTCGATGTTTGTAATGGTACAGTAAGCAAATGTCGTCAGCAAACATGAAAAGTTGACCAAAATTTATTATTTCCAACAATTTTGTGATATACCCCACTGTGCGTGTTACTTCGCGGCCAGAAATCTTTGGATCAGCTCTCAAAATATTCTCCACATTTTTGGCATTGGAAGAGTTTCTGGGTTTGTTTGTTTTATCAGTTTTAGATTTTTTGCCAATTGTAAGGTCCTTGTTAAACAACATTTAAAACAAACTACTGAATACGTGTAACTTTTTGTAACGTCCAACTTGGAATATTTTGAAAACTTTAAAAAACGTTTTCACGCACATGTTTTTGCTTACTTATTGTGAACTATCTATACCATTAATTTTGACAAATCAAAAAATGAATAAAAAATATTTAAATCAATCGCAAAAAAGTTAAAAAGAAAAATGTGTGTTAACGTTTATTTGGGCGCACACTTTATAGAAAACGTACCATAACTTTTTAATTTTTCAACCGATTTAAGAAATAAAGACTCATTTTACTCATGACTAACACAAACTTTTTTGCTTAGATTGGTTGTTATTGGTGTAGTAAAAGAAGATTCGATAAAAATCTTGTAGAAGAGATTACAACAAATTTAAAATTTTAATTACTATATATCATGAAAAAGGACAATAACTTTGTCATCAACAGATTTTTAACAATTTTATTCAAATATAAAGGGTCCGCCATCTAACGTTTTTTTTCAACTAGTGCTTATTTCGTGAATGGTAACACTTAGCTCATGTCTGATTTGACAGATAATTAGTTTTATCCTTCCGCTGAACGAATATGGTCCGTATGTTCGTTATCTTGTGAAAAAAGTGAAAGAAACTGGCATCCTCATCGATAAACCAAAGCGTGAAAAGCCAAAAACAGTGCGTACACCCGAGAATATTGCTGCTGTGGCAGTAAGTGTGCGTGAAGCGCCATCAACATCAATTCACAGTCGTTCTCAACAATTGAACATTTCGGAGACATCATTGAGACGAATTTTGCATAAAGACCTTGGTATGACGCCATACAAAGTCCAATTGGTTCAGGAGTTCAAAAAAAAAAAAAAGTTATTTGGCGGACCTTTTATATGGAAAGACCAGGTAATTTAATTTTAAATACCGTTTAAAAATTCTACTTCTGTTAAAAAATTTCTTAGTTACAAATGTTTATACGCGTCTGTCGCAAAACATACTCCAGAAAATTTTAGGGTATATTACAACTTCTCAAACCGGTTTTGCAATGGACTCCTCTAGACTTACAAACTACACTAGGCCACTTGAAAACTGATTGCAATTTGTAGCACTGTGTAATTGACTATCAATAAATGAAGTCACCAAATAGCTCCCAGTTAAATAAATGGCAAAAAGGCAGCTCAAATTTATATTACTCACTAATGACATTTAGTAGTATCAAATAATTCAAAGCCTCAACATCCAAGAAGTCCCAATAATTTTTGTAGCTTATTAAATTTGTTAGTTTTGCTTTTGTCCATGCCTTAAAAAGACAATTTCTAGGGTTAAAAAAATCATACAATAGAAATATTTAAAAACGCCATGCAATGATTAAAACAAAACTTATTTTAATCCATTTTATAAAGATCTAAATTCAAAAGAATTGGCATATACCATTTGTTTTCAAAGTTAAAAAATTTTAATTTGAAAATCGATATAGGAAAAGTTGCAACTTTTGAAGTATCATTAAGTATGAAATAGTTAATTCACAACAAAAAGGTGACTGCTACTTTATTTTTGGAATTTATGTTTATGTTTGTCATCAAAATTTCTAATAATACCAAAGAATTTTTTTTTTTTTTTGTTAACTTTTACCTCCTTGCCTGTTTAAATTTGCCAAAGTTCTAATTAATATTGTACTAAAAAACAATCTCAAAAAATATTGAATTTTCGCAAAATCTTTTAAATTTTAAATAAATAATAAATATCAGATGCGAAAACATATGCAATTGCAAGAACTCTACGTCAATTCTGTATAAGTTTGTGATGTTCGTATCCTGTTACTGGGGCGCTGACATCAACTTGGTATACCACACTGTTACAAATGACACAATTTTGTAAAGACTGTTCCCATAGTTTACTTTCTGTGAGAAACGAAAAAGCTGCGAAAATTACAAAATTGGAAAATTTTCTTTTCCACCACAAAACTTTCCACCAATCAGCGATATGAAAAGTATTTATGTAGAAAATACATCTCCCAAGTAAATAATGTTTTAAATTTTTCGCCTTCTAATTTACTATAATATCCACAGATGATGACTTTGAATGTCCTAGTAGCATAGTATAGTATACTTAACCCACCCATCGTTTCTCTCATTTCAAAAAACTACAACTGATATCTACATTTTTTGAAATTCATCATATCATCACCTAAAATTCAAAATTCCGTAACTACCTTTTTTTAGCATTTTTTTTTATAGGAGAGATAAAAATTATTAATAAAAACAACTTCATAAGTTATAAAGTATACAAGTTTTAGAATTATGGCTAAAGAAACAAAAACGAATTTGACTATGGGAAAAAAAATCATGGAAAAACTGTAGTTTTTAAGTAAGATAGTTACGGCCTTTTGTACTTGATTTTTCTGAAACCAAAAGGCCGTAACTGCAATACAAAAATATATCAAAAATAAGAGAAAAGCTTGAATTAAAAATACTGCTTTTCGGTATTATTAAAAAAAGTATTTAGTCCACTTATGTATTTTTATATATTTATTGTAAGTATTTCTTAAACAAAACGCATTTTAATTAGTTAACAGGTGGACAGGGTAAACAATGTCTCGAAAATTATTATCAAAGACCCATATGCAGCCCGAATAGGGCGGAATCGATGGACAAATCTTTAAGAATATTTATGGAAACTAACCTTTTTTTTTTAATAATAATTTTTATTTGAAAAAAATATAATAATAATAATAATATCCGGTAGAATATACGGAACAACAGGTTGCACCAAATGAGGGCGACATCGACCATGAAATGAGCTTGGCCGGAGCATGAATATAAACGGCGCTATCGGTAGAAGAGCTGTGAATATCCTTTCTTCTTTTAAGGACGCATGAGAAGATGGGGGTTTTCCTACTCTTTTACAACGGAGCATTGCTCTGATTGACGTACATCTGCCAAAAATATTCATTGGTGTATGAATTTATCATACACCAAATGTCATGGAAAGTTGTCTTCATTAAGGGACTCTCATTGTATGGGAAATTTAAAACTCATCTGATTTAAATCTTAATTCAGTTTTGTATGAGCTAAGAGTAAAAAAATTGACAAAAGTATAATTTTTATGCATGTTACCTCCATTTTTCATAAATTTCACCTCCTAGGAAAACAAAGAGTAATAATTATAATGTAGACATGAAATATGATTTTACTGAAAGCCATGAAATCACAACTTTTTGTAAGCGCTAAAACCCTCGCTTATTTTGCCCAAAAGTAATACATATAAGTGGGAATTCGCCATATCAAAATCATGGCATATGTAAGCAGGTTTGTAAGGGATTCTCTTTGACTTATTCCCTTACAAACGTGCTTGCAGGTAGTCAGCGTTTTTTACTGGGACCATATCTCGAAAACCGTTAGTTCGATTGCAAATTTTAAAATATTCAGGTTCAGCATGCCAAAATTAATAAAATGTTATGTGTGCCGGTTAAAGCTATTCGATTTTTCACCAAATAACTTTTAGATAACAAGCCGATAGCCTTAGTTGCTAGTGCTTTAGTTTTAAGATTTATTGTAATTTTAATTATAATAAATATCTAAATAAATAAATAAATAAATAACTTTTAGATATATACAACAATAATCTGAACAATAAATTAAAAATTTTCAAAAAAAAAAATTTCCTCATACAAAAAAATGCAGCTCTAATGCGCTTATGCTTTTCTACACTGGAATTATCTGTCGGTCGTGTAAGGGTCAACCTAAGCCGTGCATAAATAGTATTTCATGCATAAAAAGTATTTCATAACGGTTTAACGACACAGTTACTTATTCACCTCTTCGTGGTGTAATTTTTCCTTCGTAACATAATTATTTATTTTTGTGAAATAAAATTATCATACGCCGCACGGTGTAAGATTTGGCAAATCTAGCTGGACAAAAGTTCGTTTTTTTTACTTTCAATTTTAATAAATATTTTAATCAATAATGAAAGAGAACTTCTTACTGAGTAGGAAAATGGAAAAAGTTCGACATATTTGTGAACAGTAACAAAATAACGGTACTTTGAACTTGAACATCTATGAGTAAATTAAAAATGACAATAACACTTGTTTAAAATTGAGCATCTTTAAAAGAGTATAGCTTTTTATCGGCAAACTTTTTTTTTAAAAATTCTTTTTAAAAAAGAAATTTAGTTTCTCCGCTTCATAAATCGTGTAAATACGTTTCTAAAACTTGGAAAGTATTTTTAGTGTCATTTAATTTAAGAAACAACTTTTTGTCGGTAATTTAAAAAAAAAAAAAGTTCTCTAAACTGTAAGTTTTAGGGAATTTAACGGATCAGCACAAAGATTGTTTTATATAAATAGCTAAAGTGTCTACTGCAAGCAACAAGTAAAATTGTTTGCCGAATTTTGCCGATCTTATAAAAAATCTACTATTAGTGACAACATCTCATACCATGAAATTTTTGATATATGCACACAGAGAAATAAATTGCCAACCGAATTAAAAAGTGTATATTAATGGTAACTACTTATAAATTTAGTTAGTACAACGACTTTTGCATTCGATTTCTAAATATTTTGGGTGTTGCAACTAAAACTCAGTTGACTTAACCGAATATTGTTGCGAAAACTAATGTTAAGTTGTGCCAACCGTACGAAATGCGTAATAACCGATTTTGAGTAGTAGTAACCGAACTTAAGTTGGCAAATAGCTAAATTTTTCTATGTGTGTGACTAACAAAACCCGAAATTACAAGAATTGTCCGTTTGTGAAAAAATTATAACTTTATTTGAAAGAATATTCGTGGTACTGTATGCCTGTGAATGTCCATAAAGTTTTATGGCATTCAAAACAAAATATTGATGAATGCATTCTTCCTATTGGACAATTGTCGGAGGAGGCGTTAGAGGCAAGAAATAAACACCAACGAAAATATCGAGAATACTTCACGCGAAAAACTTATAGAATTGACACTAATACTGATGTAATGAATAGACTTTTAATATCATCAGATCCATATATCAACAGTTTGCGTAGACCTCGAGTTTATTAAAAATCCGCATTGACCCCTGAAGTACATGAATTATTAGAGAAGCACCTGATGACAACCATGAAATTTAATGAATTATTCAAATTTTGATTTGTGTGTACATTGTAATATATTTTTTATTTTAAAGATAATAAAAATTTAAATAGTTTTTCATGAAAGAAAAATTAAGCATTTGTTGTCATTTCCATTTTAAATATTCCAATCCATATTTAAGTTTTCATACGAAATATTTTTAGAGGCAGTAGACACACCCCTTTTTTGTACAAATTAATGGTTTTTAGTTCCTATTTAATCATCCAGTGTTTTTCAACATTAATCGTATCATACGCACATTTTTTCAATTATATGGGTGGTGGGCGTGGCATTTATCCAATTGCGCCCATTTTTTTTACCAAGGTTGCACTTTGGCCCGAGAATATTGTCCACCAAATTTTATAACTCTAGCTTTATATTTTTCTAAGATATAGAATTTTGTTCCCCTAGAATCGTAAAATCTTCCACTGTGCGCCGTGTGTATGGATGCTTGTTGTAAATGCTAATAACTGTTACCTTCAAAAGGCAAAACTTATTTATATTTGAACAACGAAAATCTGTTGAAAATTTTATTTTATGTTAGTTCAATTTCCCAGCAAAACTTTGGTAATGGGTGCGATAAAGTAATGCATTACCTTGTAATGTGTACTCCTTACGTGTATCATTATTTTCCAACAAGAAGTAATGAGTTACCGATAATTGAATGCTCATGAATTGCCTTGTAATGATACCTCATTACATTTTACATTACTTCAAAACATAAAATAATGACTTACCGATCATCAATTACATAATGCATGAATTATAAATGGAAAGTAATTATTAATATATTTTTGAAAATATATTTTAGACATATTACTTTGTGATTTTTTATAAGCATGAGGGTAAGGTGTATATTTTTTATATCACGAACGAAAACACGAAGCACAACAACTCATTTACATTTTAAGCAATAAAATATTATATGTATCGATAGCTCAGTTGGTAGAGTTCACGCCTAACTAATTGTTAAATACCAGAGACCCCCAGCATCGAGTCCCCGCATGACCACGTTATTTATTTAATAACAAAAAAATTTATTTTTTAATTAAAACAAAATATCTTTTAAATAATTTTTTATGCATTTTTTTATGAAAATCTATTTATAGACACATTACTTTTTCCTACCATGTAACCATATAAGTAACCAGTTACTTTACCCCCTAAAAGGTAATGAGTCCACCCATTACTTTTAGGCTCATCGCCTGTAAAATTCATCAGTGAAGTACGGTGTAATGTAATGCGTGAAGCCCTATGGTGATACATTACTTTACCCATTATTTGTTAATGTGTGGTTTTGCTGGGTTACTTTGCTTAATATTTAAGCCAACTGAGCTTAACAAAAAGTTATTTTTAAATTAAAAAATGTTTTATTATATTTTAAGTTTTTCTTTATTTCCTTTTAAACAATTTCAAATTTTTTACCATTTTTACTGTTTACATGTTTTGTCCTAATTCTAATTTTCAACTGTCAAACAATTCAAACACACGTGATTAACGGTATAGATATAGTAAAGGATATTATAAAGGATAACGGTGATAGTGATGGCAGGTGGATATGACTAAGAGGAAGTTATAAGAAAATTAAAAGTAGAAAAATATCACAAGGAATGGACAAGATAAGATCAAATGAATGAACTAAATGACTACCAAACATAAGAAATGAATAACAGGAATGAAGATGATAAGTAAGTAAGAAATGATAAAGAAGTAAGAAAAGAAAATGTTTAAAAGAAGACAAAACAATGCCAAAATAAAATAATAACTTAAATTATTTACACTATTATTTTGTTGCAACTTGTTTTAATTTACACTAAAAAATTAAAGACAAAAAATGTTGTTGGTTTGTAGATGAAATGAGTATTTTTCATGGGAGTTATGCTTTGACAAACTCCCCTGATTTAATGTGGTCTTAGGATGCGGCACGTGGGGTACGAAATCATTTTAACCAAAGTCACAAACAAAAGTGTTGAACGATGTATTATGTTATGATTTTTTTTTTTCTTGGGATGAGTAAAATTATTTAGATAGTTCCGGGAGCAGGTTGCAAGTTAGATTGCACAACTGATTGGGCATGTCCTGACAAAGGTGCCACATGAACAGCACCACGGGTTTGAGATACAGCGACACCACCAGGAGCAACACCATGTAATGCAGCGTGATGTAAATGAGGACCGGTAACAATTTGCAGAGGACTACCAACAACATGGGGAACACCATGAACATGTGGTACACCAAGAACATGTGGAACACCATGAATAGCGGATTGAATAGCTAATGAGCCGGGTGCACCGAGCACAACAGGTCCATGTCCATGATCTATGCTAATGGCAGCTGGGTGGTGACCAACTACAACAGAACCGGGCCATCCAATTGGAATAACGGAGGCGTTAGCACCCAAGGCCAAAGCAACCAAGACTACGACAACGGTGAACTAAAATATAGAAAAAAATATATATATGTTAAAAGTTACTAAAATATTTTGAAGTTATTTTAGAATAAAATGTTATTTCTAACGCCTTCTTAACTTTGCATCTTATAGGTTAACTATCTGAAATAATATGGGGTGAACCAGAATCTTTTGGAAACAACACTTTTTCTAAAGAGTCATCAAATTTCGTCGACCAGGGCTATTGTGGTTTTATACTCCGCTCTAGAGTATTTCTCGATTTTTTTTAGTAACTGAAGATTTGAGTAAACATAATTATTAGTAAAATATTTTTAACACCGAATTGCATCCCGATTTAAATTAATAAAGTTTTCAAATTCAGATTTTTATTTTAGTTAATATCCTTTATAGTCCTTTTTCATAGGATTCTCAATTCTCACCTTCATGTTTGCTAAATTTGTGTTTTGTTTAGACGCTTAAACGTTAGAAATTATTCTACTGTTTTCTGCTGGTAAGCGACAACCTTTTATACCGCAATTGCAAGTTCTTTTTTTTGTTTTAATCCCACATTCTAATAGGTCAACTATGGCCAGTAGAATTTAAATTGCAATCTTTTGTCTTACCCAACTATGGTTTGTTTAATTATTTCCCGAACTTATTATAAAACATATTAATTTATTCTCTTGTGCCATTTCATTAATTTTAGTATGTAATACCTACTCCGTATTCATATTTTATTAAACAAATTCTCATAAAACCCAACAAAAATTGTGATTGCTGCCAGGCACGTAGCTAGGAATTTATTTCGGGGTGGGCTTTTTCGATTTTTTTTTTTTTTATTATGTATTTTTTTGTAACCCGTGAAACTTAGAAATATGTACACACTAGGGTTACAACTTGTTTTTTGCTAACTTTTTACCTATCTGCACGTAATGTACAATAAGGTATTAATAATAGAAATCGTATTTTCAGGCCATTTTGAAACAAAAAAAAAATTATACTTTCGATTAATTTCAAACTCATTTTCAATTAACTGTTTAATTTAAAATGACTTTGGTATTAACAAAATTTAATAATAACATGGAAAAAAATGCAAAAATTTAAAAAAATCGAAAAATTTGCGTTATTTTAATTTTGTCGATTGTAGAGATTTATTCGAGTTTTGGGTTTTTTTTTTAATTTTTAATTTTTAAAATTTCTGCAATTTTGCGGATTGTTTTTTTTAAATGTTGGCAATTGTTTTTCAAATTTAGCGGTTAATTTAAATGTTCTCGTTTTTTTTAAATTTTGGCGATTTTTTACAATTTTGGTGATTTGTTTTTAAATTTTGTAATTTTGTAATATTGGCGATTTGATTTTAATTTAAGCAATATTTTCCCCAATTTTTGGCCACATTTTTTTAAATTTTAATTAATGTTTGAATAGTATCTACTAAAAATTTGCTTCAAATAAAAACAACATTAAATTAAATTTTCAATAGATATGAATAAAACTATAATTGAAAATGATATCAATTAAATAGTTACAAATTATATTAATTGTTGGGGGGGGGATCTAGCCTCCTAGCCCCCCGCCCCTAGCGACGTGCCTGATTGCTGCATATAATGTAAATAATCTATTGTCATTATTGGGTAGTGCACTAAATATTAATATTTTCAAATAATATTATTTGCAGGGTTTTAACATTCTCTTATAATTATTATAATCTGGTTTTTACATTTTGTACCAATTCAATATTACGTATGAAATTATTGGTTTAAAGAATAGAGTTAAATCAAATTAAAAAACATGCGGATATGTGTTCTAATTAAACAGCTTTTAACAAACTCCACCCTTGTCAAATAGTAAACATGATAATTCATGACTACATTATAACGTCAGTACTTGTAATAGTTGCGACATAAACCAGCAATTGAGAACTTAAACGCCAGGTAGATATTCATTCATAGTTAAATCTGATTAAAAAAAAAAAACTTTCCATTTTTTTATTAAAAATAAAAAACAAATAAAAAATATGATGGATATATATAAAACAAAATGAAAATACAATATTTTTTATGAAAAATTAAAAAAAAAATACAAATTTAAAATTTCACCGCTGTTTTTAGGTGTACTTTTTTGACGTAAAAACGAATTTTTTCATAGTTTTTTATTGTTTAGCCGATATTTGGAAAAAAGTTTAGAAAGTTATAGCCCAACTGTGGAGGGTATAAAAAAATTGGTAAATCCAAATTTAATTCACGTACACTCAGGGAACTTTTGCTTTAAAAATATGTAGTTGTTTGGGTTGTAATACAGTTTCTTTAGTTTTAATGTAAATTGTAGAACAAATTTAATTTTTTACTAACCTTGTGGTTCATTTAAAAAAACAACCCACAGCAAATGACTGTTTTGTGATTTTACATTCATTTTTTACAGTTGTTTTTTGTTATTAAAAAAAATAAAAAAAAATAAATGTTTGTTTATTTTTTACTACCAAGTGGTTCATTTTTACTCCAATTGTGGTCCATTTTTTGATAATTAAAAAACAAATGACAATGTTAGTTGAATTTACTGTAATGTAAGTCGACCTTTCTTTAAATGAAATTTCATTTGTTTTCAACTACATTTGCAGTGGTCTTTACCTACATGATATTCTAAGTGTACTTGTTTAAACATGGATAAATTTTTTATATAACACTAATCATCTAATTTGCTCGGTTTTTTTTTAAATATCTTATAATTAATTATTTCTTTACAAAAAAATAACATTTTTTATGTAATACGTTATTTTTGTATTTAAAAAGGTTTTTAAAAAGTTTTAAATTTAAAACTCATTCTTTATAGAAAGAAAATTGATTTCTATATGTTTATCTGTCCAAAAAAAGCATTTTTGATGCAAATGCACTTTTCAAAAGAAAATATAAAATAAAATATTTTATTAATTCAAATTTTGTGCAGATTTATATTCTGTACCATAATATATAAAAATTAAGCGTAATTTTTCTGGTATTTGTTTTTCAACCGATTTTAAGAAATAAAGGCTCATTTTACTTACAACTAACACAAACTTTATTGTTTAAATTGGTTGTCATTGTTGTAGAAAAAGAAGATTCGAAAAAACCATCGTAGAAGATTTAAAAAAAGTTTTTAATTTTAATTACTGCATATAAAGTTAAAGGACCATAACTTTGTCATTTATCAACAGGTTGTAACAATTGAAGACACATTTTACTCAAATACTAACTTTAAGAAAGAAGATTCGAAAAAACATTTGTTGAAAAAGTTGAAAAAACTTAAAATTTTTAATAGTAGTGGATATTGAAAGACCAGGTAATTTCATTTTAAATAATTAAAAATTTACTGAGTTACAAATGTTTATATGCGCCTGTATATTACAACTTCTCAAACCGGTTTTGCAATTCACTGATCTAGACTTACAAAATACACTAGGTCACTTGAAAAGTAATTGAAATTTTTTTGTAGCATTGTGTAATTGATTTTCAATAAATACTTAGATGAAAAGAATTTAGCAAAATTAATGATTAATAGGGTTTTTGTTAAAGTTCTGCCTATTATGGAGGCTCTCACTTTTCGAAAACTTCGGTTTCTGATGAGATCTTTAGCCAGATCGAAATACTAGTATCAACCTAGCTAATATATTTGATTTGCTTTATTTTATACGGAGGTTGGAAGCTCGTTATAAATACAAAATAACAAAATTGCGTCCAGTTAAATAAATGGCAAAAAAAAGGCAGCTCAAATTTATATTACTCACTAATGATATTTAGTATTATCAAATAATACAAAGCCTCAACCTCCAAGAAGTCCCAATAATTTTCTGCAGCTTATTAAATTTTGTTAGTTTTGCTTTTTTTATGTCTTAAAAAGACAATTTCTAGGATTAAAAAAATCATACAATAGAAATATTTAAAAACGCCCTGCAATGATTAAAAACAAAACTTATTTTGATACATTTTATAAAGATCTAAATTCAAAAGGATTGACATATTGCATTTTGTTTTCATAGTTCAAAAATTTTAATTTGAAAATCGATATAGGAAAAGTTGCAACTTTGAAGTATCATTAGGTGTAAAATAGTTAACTGACAATAAAAAGGTGACTGATTCTTTATTTTTGGAATATAAATTTTCGTTTGTCAAAACAATAATATCAAACAATTCTTTTTTTTTGTTTTAGAAATGTTGAGGTTAAGAAGAAGAATAAATGTTTTTCTCTAAAAATTATAAACACTACTAATTATTTAAATCGGACTAGACTAGTTTCTGCCATTTTATGGACAGGCTCTTCAGTGATTTTACATTTAAATTGTATTATTATTTGTGTCTTATAATTGTCAGATTGTCTCTATATGATAAATTTTTCAACAACCTGCGGCTGTAAGAATCAAACCTGCGCTTATCTTACATTACAAACGTAACAATACCAAGTCATGACCGTTTAGCGATCACACCCAAGTATGGCCTTGAATCTAATGTAGCTAAATTGTAGTTTTCTTTCCTATTAGCTTTTTCTGTTATTGTATATTAAACTCAAAAGTGACAACACTAACAACACAAATATTCTATTTTTAGATTTTTGTTTATTTTTCTAATCTCCTCCGTCTCTATTTCACAATGTTACCAGATTGACGTATGGTTTTTACGTTCAGGGTTGACAACTTTTTTTTTTTTTTGTTTTGGCCACATTTTACTTCAGTGCAGTGTTTGA
The DNA here is from genome assembly GCA_021234595.1 of Delia radicum. Taxonomy (NCBI): domain Eukaryota; kingdom Metazoa; phylum Arthropoda; class Insecta; order Diptera; family Anthomyiidae; genus Delia; species Delia radicum. The sequence continues at coordinate 139,838,540 of CM037854.1, forward strand.
AATTACCTAAGTTATAACTTATATTGTGCTAAAATTTAATAAATAAAAAGTTAAAGTTAAAGTTGTATTTATTCGACCTTTCAATATTTAATAAATAAAAATCTTCGAGCTCGAGGCCTAGTTTTTTATAATGATCAATTTATTTTTCAATATTTCGACATTCTTCGAATGTCATCTTCTGGAAAATATTTAATGTTTACAGAAAAAACAAAAAACTTAAAAAATCGTTGTTATCACCATATGAAGTGGTGATAACAACGATTTTTTAAATTTTTTGTTTTAGTTTTTTATGTAAACATTAAATATTTTCCAGAAGATGACATTCAAGGAATGTCGAAATAATATTGAAAAATAAATTGATCATTATAAAAAACTAGACCTCGAGCTCGAAGATTTTTATTTATTAAATATTGAAAGGTCGCATAAATACAACTTTAAAATTGTGCTGAAATAATTTAATACTTTAAGAGTAGCATCCTTAGAAATATTTTGCCAATTTTGGTTTTTCAATATTACAACTATTCCGTGTTATTATCTTTTCTTAATATTTTATTATATTCTACCGAGACCGAGCATATATCTCCCTAGTCTACACTCAGGGAAAAGGCTTAATCATATTTATGAAAAACTTCATAAATATGAAGAAAAACTTAATTGATTTTCGTCCAATGTAACACTACATAAATATCATGAAGTTTTGTCATAAAAGAGTTAATTGATGACAGACTTCTTCATATTTATGAAATTTTTCATAAATATTACGATAAAGCTTCATAACTTTCTATGAAGTGCTTAATAAAATTTACGAAACATTTCATAAATAGGATTACAAGCTTTTATGAAGTGTTTCATAAATATTTGTATACATCAATTCAAGTTAAAAATTTCCATTTCAGATTAAAAATATAATTTTCTATTTACAAAAACATCAATTAAAATTCCGAAATATAATATTATAACTTTTTTTTTCAACTAGTGCTTATTTAGTGAATGGTAGCACTTAGCTAATGTCTGATTTGACAGATAATTAGTTTTATCCTTCCGCTGAACGAATATGGTTGTGTATACGCTTGAACAACGCTGGGAAATATTGCGACATTACTTTGAAAATCATGGTAATGTTGCAGAATTTCAATGGTCAGTCAATGGCGATCGTTATCGGGCCATGTTGAACGAATTTTTGTTCACAAAAATTGAAGAGGAGGATATTGGCAACATTTGGTTTTAACAGGATGGCGCTACGTGCCACACAGCCGAAGCTACACTCGATGTTTTGCGCCCTGTTTTTGAAGATCGCATTATCAGCCGCAGAGCTGATGTCGTTTGGCCATCTCGGAACTGCGATTTGACACCGTTGGACTATTATTTGTGGGGTGCCGTCAAAGATAAGTGTTACGCCAACAAGCCAGAGACAATTGACGCTTTAAAGGACAATATTCGTGAAGCCATTGGTGAAATACAGCTGCACACAATCGATAATGTGCTTAAAAATTGGACCGATCGTGTAGGCTACTGCATGGCCAGCCGAGGCAGCCATTTGAATGAAATTATTTTCCATTATTAACCGGAAGGATTGTACTTTCAAATAAAAAAAGAAATTTGAGAAAGTATTCAGTAGTTTTTTTTTATAGCATTTTCAAAAAAAAAGGTTATTTGGCGGACCCGTTATTAATACTTTTTTAAATTAAAATCAACTCAAATATTATCAAATATTGATGGTTTAGAATTTTAAATAATTTCTGGTAGATTTTGAGTTTTTAAAAAATTTAATTGCAAATGATATTTTCTATGTTTCAAATCAGAAACAAAAATTAAAATTTATGGTTTCTAAATTTCACTATTTGCTTAAAAAAGGAAAAATTTACTTTCACAAAGTTTATGAAACTTTTTTATGAAATGATAACTATTTATGAAGTTTTTAAATAATTGATGACAATCAATTTATGAAACAATTTCATCAATATGATGAAACTTTTTTCCCTGAGTGTAGTAACACAATTTTGTATTGGCTTGGAATTAAAGGTTTAAAACTATAAGTCAAAAAATAAATTTAAATAGAAACCCAGTAAAAAAATTTCGTGTTTTTAGAAGCAGGATAAAACAAATGCGCTGATGTAAGTGCTTAATATTACGCAATACTGAGAAGCAGCAAAAGAAACGAATAATTTTCGTATAAAAATAAACAAACACAAATTCTGAGCTTACTGTTTTCCCTAACAAGGATGCAGGTTGTAAGCAGCTTACCGTAATCCCTTATAAGGATGCAGGTTGTAATGCAGAAAGTTTCATATCGTGTATTATAAACGATCTGTACCGAGTGATTTCCGATTGTGTTTGCTGTTTTCGAGTATGTAATAAAAAATAATTAGTCATTTAACTGTTTCTGAAAAGCTAGCACGCGGAGCGGTAAAAAAATTAAAATGATTATATTATATGTCAAAAAATGTTAACAACAAAAAATTAATGTCTGTAGAATTTTATGTAAAATAAATTGTGTATGGTATATTCATGTTATTACTTTTAATCGTAATAATATAGACATGAAATATAATTTTACTGCAAGCCATGAAATCACAGCTTTTTATAAGCGCTAAAATCAGCGCTTATTGTGCCCAAAAGTAATGCTTCCAAGTGGGAATTCGCCATATAAAAATCATAGCATATGTAAGCAGGTTTGTAAGGGATTTCTTTTGGCTTACTCCCTTACAAACCTGCTTGCATGTAAGCAGCGTTTTTTACTGGGAAAGCTCTTGTAAGTTTTAAATATTTTTTTTTTTTAGTAATGTTAAGTTTTCTTCGATCTTCTTTTATTTTATTCTTTTTAGTTTAGACGAGCTTAAGATCATTTATTTATTAATTATTCATTTCCAATATTTCGTCTCCACATTGGGTGACTTCTTCAGGGAAAAAATATCAAATTGTAATATTTGTTCCCTGAAGAAGTCACACAATGTGGAGACGAAATATTGGAAATAAATAATTAATATAATTTTCACAGAATGAGAATGACCTTGCATTCTAAAAGTAGTTTCAAAGTATAGCATAGTTAATCCATCGTTACTCTCAATTCAAAAAACTTGAAAAACAAGAGTCATCTAAACTCAGTTTCAATTGGTATCTACATTTTTTGAAATTCCTCATATACTTGTTTGTTTTTTTGGTTTGATATACAATGCACAATGGGTGTTGAATAAATATTTGGGAAATAATTCACACACCTCTTGCTGGTTGCTCGGATTGCCATGAACACAGACAGAGTATACATAATTTCAATCTTAAGTTATAAAGAAGTGCCCACTAGACTCATCAGGGCAATTTAATAGACCCCAAATTAGAGCACTTTAAAATTTTATGCGCTTGTAAATTTGTTTTATCAAAAGATTTTCAAAAAAGAAAACTCTGTCTGGATTATAACCGGTTTTGTCCTAATTTGAAACATCTTAATGGAATCGGATCTTATGTGTTTATATTTTACTGCATATGTGGGTAATTTTTCCTACAATTGTGGTTCATTTTTTGAACAGTAAAAAAACAAATGACAATGTTAGTTTAATTTACCGAAATGTAAGTCGTCCTGTTCACAGCGTTTGTTCACATTCTCTCATTATTTGTTTCTCATTCTCTTAACAGTGTTACCGCGTTTTAAGTATATTTTGTAAACAAATAACATATGATGAGTAAAACTAACAGAGAAATTCTATGGCTCTTATGTACTCTTAGTGTACTAGCGAATATACAACGTAATATAAACCAATTTAACATGTTCGTTTCCTAAATTTTAATTCAAATATATTATTTTGTTATTGTTTTTTAAAAGATTTATATGTAAAAACTAAAAAATATTGTATTCTTAATATGCGAAATAGATCCAGGAGAAGGAATAAACCTAAACGGTAATCTTTACACTAAACTAAATATGACAGTTAGATTTTTACAGGAAGAAGAATTAACAGATTTTGCAGTCACTGTGGAATATTGTTATTTTGGGCGTTGGATGCTACGCACGTAGTCTGGGCCGACAGTAAGGCTTGTTATCTTTTTTTTTATTAAAAAACACATGTTATTTTATTTTTTAAGTTTTTCTTTATTTTCTTTTATACAATTTCAATCTTTTTATCATTATACCATTCACATTCTTAATTTAATTGACCAAATAATTCAAACAAATATGTCGGGATATAGTAAAGCATATCATACAGAATAACGGCAGTTTAAGTAGATAGTGATGACAGGTGGAAATGACTTAGAGAAAGTTAAGAAATGAAACAACAGAAAAATATCACAAGAAAGAGACAAGAAAAAATCAAATGAATGAACTAAATGGCACCTTAAAAAGAAAAGATAGCAATAAAGGCATGACAAGAAAATAAAAAACATGAAAATGTATAAAAGAAGAAAATATGCCAAAAAAGGAAATAAAAACTTAAATTATTTGCGCTATTATTTTGTTGCAACTTTTTTTAATTTATGCTAAAAAAATATATGTAAAATGTTGGTGGTTGGTAGATGAAGGAATGAGGCATTTGCTTTTCATGGGGCTGGTGCTGACATGCTCTTCAAATTGAACGTGTACTCAGGTTGCAGGACGTGGGGTAAACAATCATTTGACCAAATTCATAAGCAAAAGTTTTAAACCAATACACAGAGCGTAGAAGCACTGTGGAGCATTACGGTAGTTTTTTTTTTTTTTTGGATGGGTGAAACTATTTAGACAGTTCCGGGAGCAGGTTCCAAGTTGGATTGCACAACCGATTGGGCATGGCCTGACAAAGGTGCAACATGAACAGCACCTCGGGTTTGAGATACAGCGACACCACCGGGAACAACGGCTGGTACTACAGCGGGATGCACATGAGGAGCGGTAACAATTTGTACAGGACTACCAACTACATGTGGCACACCGTGAATTGCGTGGGCACCGACCACAACAGGTACTGGAGATTGAGCAATTGTAATGGCAGCTGGTGGGTGACCTACCACTACAGCACCGGGCCATCCAATGGGAATGATGGAGGAGTTAGCACCCAAGGCCAAAGCAACCAAGACTACAACAATGGCGAACTGAAATTAAAAACAAAATACTAATTAATAAAAATTGAATTCAATTTACAATGGTAACAATTTTATAAATTTAGTGTCTGAACCTATTTAAAATTACAAAGATGTTGTGAATTGTGTTTTCCTATTTTTTTACACACAGAAAAATGTATTTTAATAGTAACAATTAATAAATGCAGTTAGAACAACGCTATTTACATTATATTTCTGAATATGTTGGGTGTTGCAACTAAAACTCAGTTGAATTAACTGAACTTTGTTGTGATAACTAATGTTTAACCGACTGAAATTCGTAATGACAGAATTTGAGTCGTAGTCACCAAATTTAAGTTGGCAAATTTCTCTGTGTGTAGATATACTAATTATTTTTAAACTGATACTAAAATAGCAACTGAGATGCGACTTATCAATTCTGATAGATTTAAGGTCTTAGATCACGAATGTGAATACCCAACTTTAATATTAACTCCGCTTTATGAAATATTCGCGAATTTAACTTTTTGTCAAAAATCAAGTTTTTCTTCAAATTTTTTTATTTTTTCGTATTCTTGAAAAACTACGAATAGTTTTTAATATACTTTAAAAGTATGAATTTTGCAGTTTAAGAAACATATAAATTAATTGCTGTTGGGTGAAAAATGTACGATATAATTACAATAAAATTAAAAGATTCACTTATTTTTCTATTTTGTGAATATTATAACGAAATAAAGAAAAATGAGAAATGTTAATGTTAAGTACTTGCATAGTTAAAACTATTGCACTTTTCGTAATGTGCAATATATAGTTCATACTATTTGAATGTTGTAAAAAATTAGCATTTTTGTTTCAATTTTTGTCGATTTTTGCAAAAAGTTATTAAAACAATTAAATTTCCTACAAAAAAAGTTGTTGCAAACATTTCTTTAACATAGCTTACACTGAAGCCCTGATTTGCGTCGTTAATAGGGACCGGGAAAATGCGACGCAAACCGAAACGACGCAAATCGAATCATTTTTCTGTATTTGCTTAGAATAACTTACATAACAGAACAAAATGGGAATTCCCCTTTTTACACGCAAACTGAAAAATTCCTCATATATAAATATGTAATTATGACTTCAGTGAAAAAATACAATCGTATGTAGCGACGAACATCGGAATCTAAACGACGCAAATCGGAATGAAACAAATTTTAAAAAGCGACGCAAATCGAAACGACGTAAATAGAATCGACGCAAATCGGGGCTTCAGTGTACTTATAAGTTCTCTGGCCATATTCGCGATCTGCGTCTTAAAGTCTTTTAAAAGTTACAGGTCGTAACCCCGATACATCAAATTTTTCTGGTTTTGTTCTTCAATTGTAATTTTGAATGTAATTTTACCACTGGTTCCAGAGAAAGGCTTTAAGTCCAGTTGCACCCATCTCCATTTTATATATAGATGCGTTGAACTCAAACTAGTCCGCTGATTCAACACTAACATGCTCTGCACTAGAATTTTTTTTAATTCACTTTTTGTTTCCTTAAAGAAAACGTTTGTTTCTGTATTCACAATTCCGTTCCTAACCAAATGGTACGGTACTTTTGCCTACAAGTCAATTCAGATTTTGTGCCGAAAGTGCCACATTAGTACCAGATTTGCTTTCTGATTTTTGTTTTTAAATTGAAATTTTCAAACATGTTGCACAGATTGTTTTAAAGTAGTGCTTTGGGTTTAATTTCCCCATGCAAATCATATGAAGGTCTTATTGTAAAAACACGGTAAGCCACATTTACTCTTTTATGTATTGTCGCTGTTATCTAGACATCCATTGACAAATATTTCGTAGAAGTCTTGCTCAAACACTTATTAGAAGTACCTAGAGTGTAAACGTCCTGAAAAAGTTATGGTTTTATATTTTTTTTACCTTTAAAAGGCAAAAATAAACTACAACTAAAATGTGGCTTATCACGTTTTTACAATAATCCCTTCATATATATCCTTTTTTTTAATTGTTGTATTTTATGCATTTAGTTTACAGGACATATTAATCACTTCTAAACCCTTTTTAAGTAATCACTTGATATAAAATATTAGAAACTGCAATTTCGTATATCGCATTCAAATTTCGCAAGGATTCTTAAAATTGTTCACTTTATTTTAAAAAGCTCTTTAGCTTATATATTTTTTTGTACTGCACACAATATTTTAAGTTATTATTTTTAGTGTCCTTTAATATCCTTTTTAGTTGGATGTTAAATTCTCACCTTCATGTTTGCTAGATTTGTATTTTGTTTAGACGCTTTAACGTTAGAAATTATTCTACTGACATCTGCTGGTAAGCGACAACCTTTTATACCGTAATTTTTAGTTCTTTGGTTTATCCCACATTCTAAAGTGTCACCTATGGCCAGTAGAATTTGAGCTGCAATCTTTTGTCTTACCAACTATGGCTTGTTTAATTATAACCAGAACTTTTTACAAAACACACTCATTACTCCATTATGCAATTTTATATACTTGAATTATAAGTTTACTTTCATGCTTGATTTAATATATTCCCATTAAACCCAGCAAAAATTGACATTGAATGGAGTATATCATGGAAATAATACTTAATAATCTATCATTCAGTCATGGCAGGCAATAGCGCTTAAAAACTGCTATCGGCTCAAAACCTTTTCAACTGATTATCGTTAGCCCTAAAACACTGTTGCAGAAATAATTGAAATACCTTTATTCGTTAAATGCCGTTACCGATATAAATAAAATACCAATACAATTACAATACTGTTACCGAAATAACTAAAATACTATTACTCAGAAAATTGGCATAGCGGTATGCTCCTTGAAATACCGTTACCGAAATAATTCTGACAAGATCAGAAAAAATAATAGCTGTAAATATATATATTTTCCCAAATTTGTATCATATACTAGAGAGTCATTGAAATGCATGCATAATGGTGCTAAAAGTTTCGGTGTACATTGACATTACCTGAATAATTAAAGTAATGTTAGCCCTAAAATATCGTTACCGAAATAACTGAAAAACCGTTATTCTTAAAATAACGTTACCGAAGTAACTAAAATATCGTTACCGCTGAAATACCGTTACCGAAATAAGTAAAATACCGTAAACGCGAAAAAATCATTACCGAAATAACGGAAATATTGTTACCCCTAAAATGCCGTTACCAAAATAAAAGAAAATAGCGTTACCGTTACCGATACCCGCATCGAATCGTTTAGCATCCATGTTATTATTATTGGATAGTTTAAACTAAATATACTAATATGTAAATATAAAGTTTTTGCTGGGATTAAACTTACTCTTATAAATAAATCTAGTTTTTCATTCATTTGAGCCAATTTAAAAATAGAACCATATTAAAATATGGTTTAAATAAAAAGTGTTTTTAAAATGAAACATGTGACACAATCCATAACAAACCCCTCTATGGGTTGAACCATCTCAATTCAACTTTAAATATTGTTGGTCTTGACATCACTGTTTTCAAAATTGCTTAATTTTGGTATGCATACACATAATAGGAGAACTAAGCCAAATACAAAGTTTGAATCCGGATATATGAGGTCTTGAAAATCGGAAAAAAAACTATGAAAATTTACATAATTAATTGTAATTTTTTTGAAAAGTGTTATAGGTGCGTAACTCATCAATGTTGTATTTGAAAGGTTATTCAATTATCTTTGATCTGCAATACAACAAAATTTTTGGAAAGGTCAAAGGTCACATTTCTTTACCTATAAGTAATTAGGATATATCTTTGAAAACAACCTTTTTAAAGACTAAAAAGTATATATATATTAAGGACGGTTTCCTTCTCTACAATTGAGACAAATCTCAAAGTGGAAGTATGTTTGGATCCAGAAATATAAATCATATAGTAAATGTAAATATTTTACAAGGAAATTAAAACTATGTTACAAGAGTCCGTTTCCGGCTTAACGCCGATGGCGATGAAATGTGGATATGTTATAAAGATTCAAAAATTAGGACACTCGTGTTTTATTTTAGCTGACCAATCTCACATTAGGGGTTAATATCATTTAAAAGACAAAAATACTTGAAAGGTTTTGGACATGTTTAGTAGATCAATTAATGCGTTTCCAAGAACTCTTTCATTTGGTACCCCATTTGTGTAATATTTCTCTCAAACAATTCGATATAAGCCGAAAAACCCAAATATGGTGTAATTTTTGAAATTACTTTGTAGCCATAAGACGTGAGATTGGGCTGGTCAAAAACGTGGCAATTATATTTTTCTTCTTTATCACATTACCAAATTTTACTATGATCAGAGAGAACACCTCGGGAGACTCTCCTTGTAAGACTCAATATAGAATAATATATGTGAGTTTGAACCTGAACGGACTATACCGCCTAGTACAAAACCATCCAAAATTTATGAGTGTTTTTCGAATATGTACCACGAAAAGTTGAGCATGATCAGACATGCTACTTTATAACGGTGATGCGCATTTTAAATGCTTTCCAATTGATACCAAATTTATTTATAGTTTCTTTGAAAAAAATATCAAAAATAAAAAAAAGGAGTCATATTTGACCCCACTTTTTAACAGCTAAATGTGGAATTGAAGAGTTAAAGAAACATTAGTCTTTTAATTTTTTATTTCTTATAATATATCCAAATTTCATCGCAATCGCTGTTAACCCATGAACGGTCTCTGCTTGTAACATAGTTTTAATTCCCATGTAAAATATCTACCTTTACTATATGATTTATATTGCTGGATCCAAACATACCTCCACTTTGAAATTTGTTAAAACTGTAGAGATGGAAACCCCCTTTAACACACATTTTTTTTTTAATTTTTAAAAAGATCGTTTTCATAGATATAGCCTCACGACTTACAGGTCAAAAAAAAAAAATGACCTTCGACCTTTTGAAATAAAAAATCATGTATACCAAATCAAAGGCAATTTGATAACCTTTCAAAAGCGACCTCGATCAGTTGCGTACATGGAACACTTTTCAAATCAAAATTAAGTAAGTACAACTTTGTACATGTTTACAGTTTTTCCGATTTCCAAGACCTCATATTTCTGGAGCCAGATGTGTCAGTGCCTCAAACTTTGTATTTGGCTTAGTTCTGTTATATTCTGTATTTTTACGAAAAATTACAAAATTCGGAGTAGGTAGAGTATATCCTATGGTTGATTTGACATGGAGTTACTCCTATTGTCAAATAGTGGATATGATAACTGATGCCTACATTATAATGCCATTACTGGTAAAATTTACGTCATAAATAACTTAGTAAGAATTTAAAGTCCAGTTAATTAATTGTTCGCTTTTTTCACAAACACTACTAAATTATTGGGATTTTTTAAATTTGATGTTTATAACACTTAGAATACTATGTAGGTAAAGACCACTGCAAATGTAGTTAAAAACGTATGAAATTTAACTTAAAGAAAGGACGATTTACATTTCAGTAAATTCAACAAAAAACGACTAACAATTGTAATAATAATGAACCACATGTTAGTAAAATATAAACAAACTTTTATTTTTTTTATTTTTTTAAATAACAAAAAACTACTATAATTAATGAATGTAAAATCATAAAACAGTAATTTCATGTGGTTTGTTTTTTTAAATAAACTGCAAGGTTAGTAAAAATTTAATTTGTTCTACAAATGACTGACATTTACATTAAAAATAAAGAAACTGTATTACAACCCAAACAACTAAATATTTTTAAAGCTGAAGTTCCCTAAGTGAACTAATGAGAAATATTGATATTGTCCAACCGCTTCAGAAACAATCGATATAGCGTTATTTATCAGCAATAAAAGTTGTTAACACGAATTGGATCAAATTTCTCAATCCAATTGAAAGTTAGCGAAAGTTTCTAAATTTCTTCACAATAGAGCTATTTAGAGTATTTTTTGTGTTAGATTAGATCAGAAGGCACTATGCACCGCGACCAATTTGTTAGAAATTTTCTAATCTATATTTATGACTGGCTCACTCACTCAACATCGCACAGCCTACACCGCTTTAGCTACGAACTTGAAATTTTACATGGAGATCCTCCAGCGTAGACATCCGGTAAGACATAATTTTTGTAAATTCCGATGAGAAGGGGCAACAAGGCGCAAGGGGGCCGCACAAACCCATTTAGTTAGAAAGTTGAGGTTCCCAATATATGTTAATTAGGTTATGACCTGACTGCCTGGTATGGCACATTTCGTCCATAAACGTTGTAAAATAGGTTCTTAAAGGGAAATGTTTCCCCCTTGTCCAGGCCCATACCGCTGAAGATAGGAACTTGAAAATGGGTAAATGGATTCCTGATCAGGAGTAGACTTCTGTGTAGAGCGGTTTTTAGGAAATTTATATGCGGAGGGCAAAAAGGGTAAAGTCCCGCTTGGCTGTCTGGCCAAAATGCGTAACCAAGGAACTTGTAATTTGGTATATGGGTACCATATCACGAGTATGCATCTGTGTAGACGAGATTTTTGGAAACTCCCACGGGGATGGTCAAAAAGGGGAAAAGTATCCCACTTGACGGTCTGACCAAATCGCTAAAGCTAGAAACATAAAATTTGCAATTTGGGTTCCTAAGCAGGAGTAGACATCTGTATAGAACGGATTTTTAGAAATTTCTACGGGATGTGGAAAAGAGGGAAAATTTTTCCCCTTTGCTGCCTTGCCAAACCACTAAAGTCATGAACTTTAAATTATATCATGAGTAGGCATCTTTCCAAAAGGCATTTTTTGCTTAACATCGCCCAGCTAGGAACTTGAAACTTTTTGGAAATTCCTACGGGGAGTGGCAAATAGGAAACAAATTTCCTTCTTGGCGGCCTGCCTAAAACTCATTAGGTAGAAAGCTGAAATTTACAATGTGTGTTCTTTCCGATGTGACCTAACTCTCTCTGTAACCTAACTCGCAATATGGTAGTTTGCCTAAAAAAGTAAAATAGGGGCTAAAATAGGCAAAAGTCTCTCCCTTGGCGGCCTGTCCAAACCGCTGAAGCTAGGAAATTGATATTTAGGTATGGGGGTTTGTAGTCAGGAGCAGTCATCTTTACAGAGCGGATTTTTCTATTGGGAGTTGCAAAATAGAGAAAGTGTCCTCTGCGCGGCTTGGCCAAACTACTAAGGCGAGGAATTTGAAATGTGGGTACCTTCAGATGAGTGTTCCCAGAAAAAAAGTTACTATTTTTGTACTAATTTTTAGTAAAATTTTTTATGTGAAGAAAAATTTTTTGCTAATCTAATTTTACAAACTACTCAATTTTGTACTAAATTTTTGTTGCTGATTTAAGAAAAATACTAATTTTTGAAACCCAGTTGATAGATTAAGCAAACATTTTGCTAATCACAACAAAATATATGCTTATATTTTAAGCAAATAAATTTTTTTATAACAGAGTAAAAATGGAAATAATATTCATCTATTACGAAAAAACGATTGAAAAACAAAGTCATTTTATTTCATTTTTTTGTAATATTTATTCTATTGGATGTACTATAATTTAGCAAATTTTTTGCTGATTTCAGTACACCCATTTTAAATTGCAGTTTACTGAAATTTTACTAAAAATCAAAAATTTTATTAAAAATTTTACTAAAAATAATTACAGCAATACTCAAAATAGTTGAATTTCCAGCAATAACAGAAGAATTTCCCTCAGCCCTTACGGTATTTTTTGTCTCAGTATAGACATCTGTATTGACTAGGAGCGGGGAAATCTCCTCCTTGGCGCCGTGGCAAAACTGCTGAAGCTTGGAACTTGAATTTTATCTGTATAGAGCTGATTTTTGGAAATGTCTACGGGGAGGAGTTTAAAGGAGAAAAGCCGTCTCCTTGGCGGCTTGGCCAAAAACCTTAAGCGCTGAACTTAAAATTTGGTATGTGGGTACTAGGGATGCCGATCCCGAAGTCTAGATTTGGTCAAAAAATTCCGGGATTTCCATGTTTTTAATTTGTTTATTTTATTACTTTTTCAAAAAACTGTGTAACATGCGGGTTAATTTGGTGAAAAGCCTCTGACAAATTTAGTGAAAAGCCTCTGAAGTAATGATCTCAAAATTTAGTTGGAAGATTGCACAGCTGTCATAGAGGTGATTTTTAAGAACTCCAACAGGAAAGGTCTAAAAAGCAAAAAAGTATACTTATTTTAATACACTTGTAACAATTTTTTTTTTTTTTAATTTAAATTATTGAAACTCAAAATAAAAAAATTTTTTTGTGTAACTTGAAGTCTTATCTAGTTTGGAAGTATCAGTAAAAAAAGTAAAGTAGCATTCTTGTTATGAATAAAAAGAGTACAAAAATAGTTTTGATATATTTTTCTTGTACATACAGTTAAATGTCAACTATGGAACTACAGAATTGTTTACGATTTTATTGAAAACAGTTTCAATGCAGAGAAAAAGGACAAAAAATGTTTCTTTACTTTTTTAACTCATTTAATTGTCTATAGATATGTTTTTTCACTAGATGAACAAACTAGTGAAGCCTTAAGGCAGAATTAGTTTGTACGTTCTGTTCTGTTACGAATCAGCTGTTTTGTTTCTGTTCAATTGAAAGTCTGTATGTGTGGTTAGTTTTCACTTTTTCGTTCTGTTCTGTTGCGGACAAATCTATTGAAAATAGAATTCAACGTTAAGTGACAGCCTAAAGTGCGTATGTATTGGTTTGTTGTGAAATCGTTTTCTCAATATTTGAATCAGGGATGGTAAAGTTGGTACTATAGTACTATTTGTGGTACTATTTGAACCTCAGATGTACAAATTTTGCTACGTATGAATTTCTTGGTCCCTTTAAAACTCAATAATTATTAATTCGATTTGCAGTCCCATATGAACAATGAATTAATTTGGAACCAAGCGCTGTGAATTCAATCACATGAATTCACTGATTACAGATGATTATATTAGAGTTTTAGTAATTGATTAAACCAATTATTGAAATTAATCACTAATGGTTGTAATTATTAACTAATTTTTATTTTCAGATGGTTATATTAGAGTTTTAGTAATCGATTAATCCAATTACTAAATTCAATCACTAAGGGTTAACAAATTTTGATTTTCAAAAAAGTAAATAATAAAAATCTTATAAAAATGTGAAATTGACTATTTGCAGCGTGTTTTTAAAATCGAATGAGTTCACGAACAAATTTGTTTGCAACCAATCACAAGGATTAAATTCGCAAAAAACTGTGAGAAACGTAATTCAATACAGCTAGATATTAATAGCACATTCAAAAAATATTAAAAATTTGGTGAATTTAAGAAAAAATCTCAAAATTTTAATAATTTTTTATTTTAATATCGGCTAATTTTCTTAGTACGCACTGCTCATTTTTACATAGCTTTATGTACATTTTTCCGAAAAGTTTGGTGTTGAAAATGAGCAAAATTGGTCTAGCGTTTTAAAAGTAATGAGTGACAATGTCAAATACCTCTAAATTTTCCATACAAATTGGTGTATAATGCAGTGTATATTATTAGAATTCATCGTAGTGTCTGGTGTATAAAATATAACGTCATATTTTTCCACCAGATGCTAAGAGGTGAATAATATTTAAAATTCAGCGCAAATTCTTTTTTTTTCAGAAAAAATTTGTTTTTCACCTCAAAAATAGTTTTGTTACCTCAAAAATGTTTTTCACCACACAATTTATTTTTTTACATCCGAAAAAGTTTTTCACCTCAAAATTTTGTTTTCGCCTCTTAACATATTTTTTTTTTAATATATTTTTGTTGTTTCATTTGTAAATTGGTAAGGGGCAGGGCAGGGGAAAATCCCTACATGTAGGTTTTTTTGACTTCAAAATAACGGCGTAGGGGAAAAGGGACAGATATTTCAAATTGATCAAAATGTAGGTATTTTTTCCAAATAATGCAAATCTTTTTAAAAACAGCTATTTTTACATTTTTTTGTAAAATGATTCTATTTTGAGAGATATTTCCGTAGAATAAATTAGTTTCTTATAATTTGTCATTTTAATAGATGATTGTTTGTTTTTTAACTAACAAGCTCTTTGGAAGTTATTTAGAAAGTTATCCTTTGGAAGTTGTTATGCAGCATTGTATGAACAGCTTCCCACCTATGAAAAACCAATGTTAAATTTCACCGACGAAAAGCAGTAAAATTTTTGATGGGTTATGTAAAAAAACACCAAATAAAAATGAAATAGAAACCGCTAGTATAAATCAAACCTTTTCGATAGCTGGTATTATTTTTGTTTTGACAAATATTGACAATTTTAAATCTATTCTAAAAAATATTATGGAAAATTTAACAAATTTCTATTTTCAAATAATTTTCGAACAATTTTTCGATAGTAGCATTTGGATATTAATTTTTGAAAATAATTTTAATTGCCGTCTTAAGTATGAAAATTTCAAACCATATTTAGTTTATAAAAATGTGAAAAATTTCGTAGCGATTTTTGTAGGGGAAAAAATGCGACAATGTAGGAAGAAAAGGGATTTTTATTGCTTAGTGTAGGTATTTTTTAAAAAACCCACTGGCAACACTGGTTTGAACTGACTTATGTTTCCTCTTTAAAGTATACGTAATTTTAAATAAAAAACTAATATCACTCATACGCCAGTTAGGTCCCGATAAGTAGTGTTAGGAAGCTGGGAACTTATTTAAAAATAAATTAAACATTAAATTAAACACAATTATTTTTTTGGTAATAAAAATGCAAAATATGCACTTAAATGGAAATATGCAACAAAAATAAAAAATAACTACTAGAATTTTGCAATAAAAATATGCACTTAAATTAAAAAAAAAAAAAATTAAATTATGCAAAAAACATTACAAAATACTAAAAAAAATATATCCTTTAAAGCGAAAAAAAATATAATTTTTTACAAAATATGCAAACATATGCAACAACAAATCAGTATTTTTTCTAATACTTTCAAAGTAGTTGGTCAAAATCGTTTTTGGCTACTGACTACAAAGTTGTTGTTTATAACTATGGTAAAGTCGATTTACACGTCGAATTCCCTTTAATATTATTATCCGGTATTGGGGATATGAATAGACAAATTTTTTTAAATTATATTTTGAGATGAAATTTGGTATCAGCAAAATGGTAGACAAAGAGGTCACCATGTGAATTGCCCTTTAAGCACTAAACTTTGACTAATTTGAGATAAATAAGCAGGCCTCTGCATCGCCCAGCGTCACACTTGGACAATTTAGAATAACAAACATCTAATTTTAAAGATAATCGCCTGAAATTTCGTATGTGGTTAGTACACAACGTCTTTAATGTTTCCATCAAAAATAGATGGAGTTGGACTGCTGCCACGCCCACTTTCTACATAGATATTTTATATAGTAAAATTTAGGTATATTTAAGCTGATATTTTCCAGAAACTAAGTAAACAGAAGTACTATGTACTAAAATATTCTTTCTTATGATAAATAGGCGTGACCCGCCCTTTTTTATATATTACCTTATAATTAAAAATTAAAAATTCTTTGGAGTAAAATGACATGATAAATACAGGGTGGGCAAACCTCGACTGACAGATTTGAAATGCCTATAAATTTTTTATTTTTTTTTTTTGCAGGTAATAAACACTTTAATAAAATTTTATAATGCAATCATACTGAATGCAAGAATGTGTAAGAATTGTTGTAGACATGAAATAAGATGCTTAATTACTCGTTTCGAGGACCAGGCCTTAGTAGATAATGGTCCACGAATAACTGTTCGCACAGGAGAAACTGTGAATGATGTAGGAGAAAATGTCCAGTGTTTTTTTGAAAATTAAGTTGGGGAACCAGAAACCGTCTCCGGGGCGATATATCATGCCATGTTTTAACAGTTTTTATGTCCGGTAGTTCTCAATAATTTTGACATATGGAGCTACACCTCATACCGCGAGACACATAATGGCGATTGTGTGGCAATTTTTTGATGACCGAATAATTTAAGAAAATGCTGATTTTGCGTGGCCAACTTGTTGCACAGATTAGACGGTCCATTATTTTTTTTTGTGCGGTTTCTTGAAGAAATGGTTTTACCTCAACAAACCACAAAACATTTAGCAATTTAGGCATATTCTTCGCACAGAAATTGCAGAATTGGAGCCAGAAACATTGCGCAACCTAATGAAAAACTTCTTGAAAAGAGCCATTAAATGCCAACAGGAAAATGGACGCCATTTAATGGATGTAGTTTTTCAGACTTACCTAAAAGAAAAAAGAAAAAGAAGAAGTTGGCTCACCCTGTATAAATATTTCAACTCCGGCGCCTCCTTCCGGTTAAATTTTTCTCTTCCACATAATATTACTTGATATTATTATGTCTTCAAATCTTACTTCATATATAACTACATAAACCATAAAATAATAATCTAAATATATGTAGTGATTGATACGAGTATATATGATACCATGCTAAGTTTTTTAAACTATATGTGACGTCATACTGAAAAAATGTTCTTATAATTTCATATAGCTTTATATATCATACACGCATATTTTTTCAAATAAAAAAAATCGCACATTTTATAATACAAAATCACATAAATGTATATTTTTGAACACACAATATTTTCTTGATGATTTTTAAACATTTCGTTATGATTTATTTAAAAATTATTGTGTCTTTAAAATTATTGGTGTCTAGAATTTTAAGTTTTCAACTTAAATACTTTTAAACATAACCTCAAGTCACCAAAGCATACCTACTATCGACTAAAATTATATTAAATCAGCTATATTTTGATCCAATTAGATATAATTTAATGTCCCGGATATGCACAAATCTCGGATTAAATTATATCTAATTTGATATATGATGAATTTCATATCAAACCCGATATGCATTGAACCCGACCTTCTCAGATTTTGATGAAATTTTGCATACAGCTACATTTTACCTATACAAACACAACCTAATTTTTAGAAATTGAATTTTTGAAAATATGTGGGCGTGGCAAGCTATCGAAGTTTTTGAAAAATGACGATAATATGTACTTTCAAGCTGTGATTACTACGGAATGGCTGAACCGATTTCAAAGATCTTGGTACCATTAGAAAGGTACTTAAATCAACTTTCTAAAACATTTTATATTGCACTGAAACATTTTTTGGCAACAATAAAACTTTAAACTAGGAAAACACTTCAATGGCCAAGTGTTTTTTATCCAAAAAAAAAAAAAATATATATAGAAGTATAGGTCTCTTTAATATATATAACATATCTAAAACTAAACTAAAATGGCGTTTTTTCTTTTTTTTAATTTTTTTAAAGTAAATGCATCTCTTGTGACAAAAAAGAATAAAGTAGCTATACTTTGAAAGTTATACAGATTTTTTTGTAATTCTAATAGATTTGAACAAGAATCGTATTATCAAATTTTTCAGACACCACCAAAATATGGACTTACCCTTGGTAAATGTTTTTTATTTTTATTTTTTTAGATTTAATATATAATTTTGCGCAGCTCATACTGTTGACTTTCGGAATATTTGCTAACTTTTAGTGAAGTTTCATCTAAATGTATAAAAGAATGGGAACTTTGAGTTCCTGTAATAGTTTTAGCATTTTTATACCTTGCAAATAGCTCTTCTTTTGTTTTGTTATGGTCGTCAGCGTATTTATAAGCAACTTCTATGGAGGTTTTATAAGTTTGTGAAGCCCAATTGATTTTCCTAGTTTAAAGTTTTATTTTTGCCAAAAATATAACTTTTGTTTTCGAAAGCTGACTTATATACCTTTCTAATGGCACCGAGATCTTTGAAACCGGTTAGGCCATTCCGTAGTAATCGCTGCTTAAAAGTAATACCGTCATTTTTCAAATATTTCGATACCTTGCCACGCCCACAATTTTTCGAAAATGCAATTTTTAAAAAAGAGGTTGTGTTTGTATAGGTAAAATGTAGGTGTATGCAAAATTTCATCAACATCTGAGAGGGTCGGGTTCAAAATGTGTTTTTTTTTATAGGTTTTGATATGAAATTCATCATATTTAGATACATGTAGATATGGGAACTTTTCATATGGGAACTTATTAAATTATATTAGACTTCATATTAAACTGTTTACCCTGGTATAAATTATTCTTCTATACTGTTACCAAATGCCTAATCCTAAATCCCTCCCACATATTTCTGAGTTATTGGCTTTTTAGTTAAATTTGTTCACATTTGTATACATAACTCAGGATATAGTAAAGTCTTCACATAGGGTTTTGGACACGGCATTTTGAAGTTATATAGTTTTTGAAAGCAATGCATTTTGAATTTAAGTAGCTTTGAAATGAGGTCTCAATGACTCTCGTAGTTTAAGCCGTTAAAAAGATAAGGAATGTATGACTACTTTTTTAACATTTTCAAATATTTTTCATATTTAGAAATGCGATATTTCAAAATCCGCTGGGATCAGCTGACCTTCATTTGGATGACATTATACTTATATGATGTACACCGTGTATACTAACTATAGTTGGGTTGAAATCAGATGGGGTGGCTGAAATCGAGTGGTTGATATCATCTGTTTCCTATCATTATTTCAATTTAAAAATACATTTTTTTTTTTTTAATTTTTAGTTTTTCTTTATTTTCTTATAAACAATTTAAAATGTTTACCATTTCACTATTCACATGCTACGTCATAATTCACATTTTTAATGGGCAAACAATTCAAACAAAAATGACTAACGGTATAGATATAGTAAAAGATATCATACAGCATTAACGGCAGTTTATATAGATAGTGATGACAAGTGGATATGACTTAGAGGAAGTTATAAGAAAATATAACTAATGAGTGAACAAAATGAGTACAAAATGAAAAGAAAGAGTGCAAAATGAAGAATTTCTATGCTATCTTCATCAAAGTAAAAAAAGTTGTACAAACTAAGAAAATATGCCAGAGAAAATAAAAAGTTAAATTATTTGCACTATTATTAGTGTTGCAACTTTTTTAATATAAACTAGAAAAAATCTAAAATTTTGGTGGATTTGAAGATGATGAAATGATCCATTTATTTGGCACGAGGGAGATGGTGGCAAACTCTTCAAGTTTAAGGTGTACTCAGGTTGCGGGACGTATTGTAAGAAATCATTTAACCAAATTCACAAGCAAAAGTTTTAAACCAACGTCACAGTGTTTAGCAGCACTGTTGAGTATTACGGTAGGTTTTTTTTTGGAATGAGTAGTTTTTTTAAACAGTACCGGGTGCAGGTTCCAAGTTAGATTGTACAACTGATTGGATATGTCCTGCCAAAGGTGCAACATGAACAGCACCACGGGTTTGAGATACAGCGACACCACCGGGAACAACTGCTGGTACTACAGCGGGATGTACATGAGGACCGTTAACAATTTGAACAGTACCGCCAGCAATATGTGGAATACCGTGAACTGCGTGGGCACCGAGAACCAAATGTGAATGATCTACGCTAATGGCAGCTGGGTGGTGACCAAGTACAACAGCACCGGGCCATCCAATGGGAATGACGGAGGAGTTAGCACCCAAGGCCAAGGCAACCAAGACTACGACAACGGCGAACTGAAATTGAAAATATAAAAAAATGGTTAATAAAAACTAGCAAAATTTAAAAGAAGTTTAACAAAATGGCAAACTCCAATTTACACTATGTTTACAATGTTTGAGTTTTAGTCTCTAAATTGGTTTAAAATTATAAACTCAGGGAACTTCTACTGTAAATATTTGTAGTTGTTTGAGTTATAATAAAGTAATATTTATTTTTAAGTGAAAAAACAGTCATTTGTTGAATAGATTTAATTTCTGACTACAGTTGTAGTTTATTTAAAAAAACAAACCACATCAAATTACTGTATTGTGATTTTATATTCATTTTATGCAGTAGTTTTTTTTATTTAAAAAAATATAGCAAGTAAACGTTTGCTTATTTTTTACTGCATATGGGGTTCATTTTTACTGCAATGTTTTGAACAGTAAAAAGTAAATGACAATGTTAACTGAATTAACTGAAATGTAAGTCGTCATTTCTTTAAGTGAAATTTCATTTGCTGTCATCTACATTTCCGGTGGTTTTTACCTACATAGTATGCTAAGTGTAGATATGCTGTTCAAAATTTTTTCTTATTTTTTAAATATACTAGAAGTAATTGTTTTTAAGCCATTACTACACTCAGGGAACTTCTGATGTAAATATGTGTAATGCTTGAGTTGTAATACAGTAATATTTAAGTTTAGAAGAAATTTTTGTTTTGACTACAATTATAGTTCATTTAAAAAAACAAACCACATCAAATTACTGTATTATGATTTTACATTCATTTTATAGATTCTTTTTTTATTTAAAAAAATAAAACAAATGATTTTTTGTTTATTTTTTACTGCATATGTG
Organism: Delia radicum; assembly: GCA_021234595.1. NCBI lineage: Eukaryota > Metazoa > Arthropoda > Insecta > Diptera > Anthomyiidae > Delia > Delia radicum. The sequence goes on from CM037854.1 coordinate 139,859,949, forward strand.
GATAATTTTCCTATAATTGGGGTTAATTTTGTGAACATTAAAACACAAATGACAATGTTAGTTGAATTTACTGAAATGTACGACTGTACTTTCTTAGAGTGAAATTTCATTTCTTTTGAACTACATTTGCAGTATGCTTTACGTACATAGTGTTCTAAGTGTAGTTTTGCTACACTGAGAAAGTTATCTGCATTATATTAATAAATTTTTGCTTAGTAGCAATGAAGTTACACTGGAATTCATCCATTAAACTAATGCTACTAATTCGTGAGATTTGATTTAAAATAAAATATTATTTAATAAGTTTTTTAATAGTTGACCCTTTTATTGTTAATTAATTTTTATTAATTTGGCTTAAAGTCATTTAATAAAATTAAAAACGAATGTTTAAATTTTATTATTTATTTATTCTCCTCTTCAATATTTCGACCTACGTCGAAATAATAGATTTCTTGAAAATGACCTACGACGTAGGTCGAAATATTGAAGAGGAGAATAAATAAATAATAAAAATTTAAACATTCGTTTTTAATTTTATTAAATGACCTTAAGGCAAATTAATAAAAATTAATTAAAATATTATTTATCAAATATTTAGTTTACTTAATGCAGAAGTTTTATCCAAAACTGGGTTGTTAGAATGTATGAAGCCTTTCAATTGCACGGCTTGACAACAAAAAAATTAAAAAGGTTCTGACGATTAATTCTATATATTTTGGGCATGATGATTTCAATGTCGTACTTTATTTTTTGATCTTTGATACAGTTTTGCTGCAAAATGACTTTAAAGTTTGACGCATCTTCATGCTGTTTTTTATATAAAAAAAATCGCATTTGCAACAAATCTTATTTCTTTCTATTGAAATTTAAGGGCAAGACCAAAGCTTAAAATTAAACTCACTGTTAAGCGTTTGTTTTAAGTTTTAAGATTTTCCAGAATTCTCTCGCTAAATAAATAATCGAGCTAATCAAGTGTTCACACAGAGACCAAAGAGTCATTTAAGAGGAGTTATATTGGCAAGAAAAAACTTTTTTTATTAATGCGCTTTGTAAGCAAAATTTTCGATTTGCCAAAAGCTTTAAATGGCAGTATAGCTTTCCAATGTTATTCACATGTCATTCTGAAAGTTGGACCCTGAGTTCATCTCGGAAAACTATGCTGCCAAACTAAATTTCTGACAAATCTTGGTTAAACACCTCTTCCTAATAGGCACTTTCTACTGCATGACCATTTGTTAAGGTCAATGTCTAGTTTAGCAATAAAATTCGCTTAAAGCGTAAAAATAAGAAAAAAAAAATAAGAAAAATCGCTAAAAAGCTGGTTTAATCTACAGTTTTACGAATCAAATATGTACCTCAAATAAGAATACTGGGGTTGTATTAGCATTTCAACAGAATTGAGTTAGATTGATTGCATTTAAAAAACATTTATGTAGAAAACTGCATTTAAAAACTGTAACATAGATCGAAAAAATAGTTCGCAATTGAAATCAGCGTTCCTGATATATATATAGAATTGGTGGTTCTAAACTGATTAATTTTTAATATTTGTGATTTTGTCCTCCTGTGTAATTTAAGAAACTTTTTGTTCGCTTTATGACGAAAAGTGTCATTAGTTTACTGATGCTGATAATTTGAATTATTTTTCGTTCACTAAAATTATCTCTGTGTCCCTATTTTTTTGTACTTCAATTGTAATTGTAAAGTTAATTTAACAACTTATGATTCCTATAAAATGGTTCTTCAACAGCATTTTTTTGTTACAGGAAACAAATTTATTTCAATAAAAACTTTTTGTATCTGTACAATAATTCAGTTCTAAATTCCACGGGAGCTGTGCTGGTGTCAAAAAGTCAATTCAGATTTCGTTCAGGTAGTGTCGCATTGGTGGCAGTTTTGCTTTCTTGTTTTTTTGTTATTAAATTGTAGTTTTAAAAATTAGTTCCACAAATAGTTTCAAAATGGTACTTTGGGGAGAATTGCCCCATACATATGACATGTATTTTTGTTTTAAATGAAATTAGTCCATAGCTCAGAGGGCATTTTAATAACTTTTAAGCCCTTCAGAAACAATCACTTGATATAAAAGATCATAAAATGTACTTTAGTATATCGCATTTAAATTTCGTAAGGATTTTAGAAATTGCTAACTTTTTTTAAAAACACTTTATAATTTATATATTTTTGTACTGCACTTTAAACAATTTTTTAAGTTATTATTTTTAGCGTCCTTTAATATCCTTTTTAGTTGGATGTTAATTTCTCACCTTCATGTTTGCTAAATTTGTATTTTGTTTAGACGCTTTAACGTTAGAAATTATTCTACTGACATCTGCTGGTAAGCGACAACCTTTTATACCATAATTTTTAGTTCTTTTGTTTATCCCACATTCTAAAGTGTCAACTATAGCCAGTAGAATTTCTTAATTATTTCCATAATTTTTAATTGAACATGTTCATTACGCTATTATGCAATATTATTAATTTAAAGTGTAAGTTTGCAATACTTTTCTGTTTGATTAAATTTATTCTCATAAAACCCAGCGAACATTGACATACACATGTATTGTAGTATATCGTGGAAATAATGCATTTGATTATCTAACAAAATTTTTGCTGGGATTTAACAAGCTCTTGAAAGAAAAATCTAGTTTATTTATTTGAACCAATTTAAAATATAGTACCGTATTAAAATATTGGTTTACAAAATGTGTTTAAAGAAACGAAACATGCGGAAACATATTCCAGCCAAACAATCTATAACAAGCTCCACCCTTGTCAAATAGTGATTATGATAATTCATGTCTACACTCAAAAAAATAAGTTAATAGAAAAGTTAGTAAAAAGTCTTGTAAATCAAGTATAATACTTTTCAGCAGTTTTTTGCTGAAATTATGTTTTCAGCTAAAATTTTAGTTAATTCAAATTTTAGTTATTCAGCATTCAACTGTTTTGAACTAATGATTCACTATTTTACTAATATTCTACTAATTAATTTTGCTGAAAAAAATAAATAAAAATAATGATAAGCACACATTAAAAGTGTGTACGACAACCAGATTTAAAAATATACGCAGAATGGAGTAGATGTCGCGGCATGTCAAGATGTAGTAGAGACGAGAAAAATGATATTTAAAAGTACAACTATTGTAAGACATAAAAAAAATCAACCATGAAAGATTTATGTATCTGCTTTTTCATATAAAGGGTGTTTTTTATAGAGGTATAGAACTGAAAGTTCGCAACACTTTTTTAACTGGCGGTAATTTTGTCAGCTGTCAAGTGAGTTACGTTTAGTTTGGTTTGGCATTTCAACATGAATAGACTGACGACTGAACAATGCTTTCAAATTTTGCAAATTTATTTTGAAAATCATGGTTCTGTTCGAAATACGTATCCGCGCACTATGTCCATTTTACTGTCAACATAATCGTCCATCAGAGCAATTAATTCGATTAACTATGGTACGTTTTCGCACCACGTTTACTCTAAATTATAATATGCATCCACAGAGACGTCGTACAGTGCGTACAGAAGAAGTCATTGCCGCTGTAGAGCGTAGAGTAGAGGAAGACCCCAATTAGTCATTCCGTTAATAGTGACCGCTATAGAGCCATGATTACTGACTTTTTCATTCATCAATTGAACAACCGTGATGTGTAGGTGCTGTGGTTACAACAAGACGGGGCGACATGTCACACAGCTCGTGCCACAATTGATTTATTGAAGGAAATGTTTGGTAACCGCATAGTTTCATGTTTCGGACCCGTGAATTGGCCTTTCTGTCTGGATATGTGAAGTCGCTAGTCTACGCCGATAAGCCCGAAACGATTGACCACTTGGAGGACAACATTCGCCGCGTTGTTGCCAATATACGGCCACAAATGTTGGAAAAAGTCATCATAAATTGGACCTCCAGATTAGACTGCGTCCCAGCCAGCCGTGGTGTTCATACGCCAGAAGTCATATTTAAATTATAATGCCAGAATATTATTTTTACATTTCATGTCAATTTAAAAAATTCTTCTTTGTTTTATTCCATTTTAAAGTTCTATACCTCAATAAAAAATAACCTTTATAATAAACAAAATGACGCAAACAATGTGTATCGCATACATATAAATTGCAGATTGAAAAAACTAAAATGTTGTGTTGTTACCGGCTAGTCAAAGAAAATGTCAACTAATTAAATTAAAGACAAAATAAAATATTTAAATTTAATAAAGATTAATTGTGTACTTGTAAACTAAATGATTATAGTGACTATTATTGTAGTTTGGTCAAATTGCAAACAAATATACTTACAAGTAGACAGAAGACAGCTAAAGACAAGGGCATACATCTTACGTAATTTTGTATGTTGCCTTTTTCTTATTGCAAAAAAAGGGTTGTATATTTAAAATTTTGTTATTTAGTTTTGTTTCGTTGCTAGAAAGCTGCCATCATTTGGACAACCATTGATGTAAGTAGTTGAAAAGTAATTTTTTATGTTATATATAATTATTTCTATATATTTGCAGATATGTGCAATTATGAACATTTTTAAATTTTGCTGCGTATTGTAAATTACTTTTAAAAGAATACCAAAACAGTTTTAAGATTTTCAGCAAATAAATTAACTAAAGTATAATTTTTCTACAAAATTTTTGACTTTTTTTTCAGTCTACTAATATTCAGCAATAATTTTATTAACTTTCAGTAAGGATGTTTTAATTTTGAATCAACTAAGTGTTAGCAAAACTTTTGCTGAATCTACTAATATTGTTGCTAAAAATCAGCTCGGTAATTTTCAACAAACGATTTTGCTGGCTTTTGCAACTTTTTTGCAAGCACCATCCTAACTTACTAACTTTTTTTTTTGAGTGTACATTATAATGTCATTATTGGTAAAATTTACGTCATAAACAAATAACTGATTGAGAATTTTAATGCCAGTTAATTAATTGATCTATTTTTACTCCACACTCAATAACAGAGATACTTTAATTGCATTTATAGTAATTAAATGTGCTAAAGTCCCAAAACTTATTTAACAAATTGTGAAAAGCAATCTAATGTAGGCGTGTCCCTATCCGGATTTCATTCCTGCCTAAGGAAATCTTCAGGGGACTTTGTTATTAGAACTTCTAGAGATATTTGTTATGTTAAATCACAAACTCAATGAGAATTTCTTGTCCTCGTCTAGGAGCGAGATTCAAAATTTAAAATATCAAAGAAAAAACAAAAACAACAACAAAAAATTGTCACAATTGGCTTTGTCATCTTCCAAATACTACTCTGTTTTTTTGACAGACCTAGCAATGTAGTGACGTTTATTCAAGTAAATCAACAATAGAAAATCATATGTTTTCTATTACTGTCAGTTACATTTAAATTTGCACAAGCACCTGCATATTTGTTATTTAAATTTATTTTCATCGGGATAAACATTAATTGCATTTATAGTAATTAAATGTGCTAAAGTCCCAAAACTTATTTAACAAATTGTGAAAAGCAATCTAATGTAGGCGTGTCCCTATCCGGATTTCATTCCTGCCTAAGGAAATCTTCAGGGGACTTTGTTATTAGAATTTCTAGAGATATTTGTTATGTTAAATCACAAACTCAATGAGAATTTCTTGTCCTCGTCTAGGAGCGAGATTCAAAATTTAAAATATCAAAGAAAAAACAAAAACAACAACAAAAAATTGTCACAATTGGCTTTGTCATCTTCCAAATACTACTTTAAATTTGTGCTGGCATTTATAACCATCACTAAAAAAAACTTGATATTGGCCGACTGTTTAATTGAAGGTTATAGAAAACTGATAGAGAACAGCAAGCAAAATCCAGTAGAAAAATTTAAACCATTCACAATAGAACTTCACGATTCCAAAAATTTTTGGAAATAATTTAGCCATTTCTTACTTAGTGTTCCGATTAAAATGGCATTTGAAACGGGAATAAGTGACGTAATAGCTAGCTTAAGGTTTGATTTTGACCACCCATATTAGGGAACTTTTTGCATATACAATTTTGAGTGCTCACCATTTTTTTGTTTATAATCCAATTTTCAAAACATATTTGTATTATGCAAAAAAATGCATTCATATGTGGGTTATCTCTAATAGTTCCCGAGATATTCACATTTGAAAATGTGAAATTCCAAATTTATTATAACTCAGGTCCAGTTTTTTTTTTTGCAAATTGCTCGACGAAATCGGGGCCATACAATTTTTTGAACTAACTAAATAAATTCTTGATTAATTAAAAAAAAATGAATGCAATAAATTGTTTCACTCAAAAACAACATTCATTTAAAGTAGAAATAAAAAATAATAAAATTTTTGCGATTTTTTTCTTAAAAAGCACCAACAATCGTTTAGCTCCAGATAAATATTTTCTTTCTGAACATAGAAAATGTGCCTACTATTCTGAAAGCTCTATTTATAAAAAAAGCGAGTTGTGTTAAAAAAAAAATTTAATTTGTACATACTTTTCCCCCTGCCGCTTCTAAATTTTCCACAACTTTAAGGCAAATATCAACTTTAATCCACAGTTAAAAATTGTAAACATTTTCTATTAAGGAGTTATAAACATGTCATATAAGTGTTTGGTATCGTTGTAAAAGAAATTACCTGTAAATTACAACATTTTTAAAAAAGTCCCATTTAGCACTCTTGATAGAACAAAAACTTGGGTGATACTAATAGGAAGGTAAAAATTTCAGTTTTTGTTGAAATTTAAATATTCACTTTTCAATAAAATATTAATTAATACACGTAATCCAATGATTTTTGAGACTTAAATAGACTTTTAAATCAATAAAGTGAAATTTATGTGTGAATTTATGATTTGCTGTAAGCAATCAAACAATACCCAAAAAGAAAAATTACAAGAATGAAATTGTTTAAAATTTTTGCTGCCATGCCCATATTTAAAGTGGGATTGGATGAGACTTACCCAATTAATTGGGTATATTAGATTATCCACAATAGCTTCATCTGCCTAATTGGAGATGTGTACAATTTTTAACAGTATGTTGAAATTGATATATAAAATTGATATTTGTGGCAACTTTACAAGCGGAAAATTATATACAAATCAATAATTTTGTTTAGCAACTCGCTTTTATATAAGAAAAAACCATTCAGAATAGTATGCACACTTTATATGTTCAGAAAGAAACTATTTATCTGGAGGTAAAAGACTGTTATTGCTGTTTGGGGAAAAAATAGCAAAAAGCTTTTTTTGTTTTTAATTTATACTTTAAACGAACTTAATTTTTGAGTGGAACTACCTTTTCATAATACCTAGAAAATGATTTTGCCTTATGCATGCATGAATTAACATGTAAATTAAAGCTTAACTTATGATCAAGTAAGAAACCTAAATCCAAAAACGAATCAACATTTTCCAACCCATAAGTTCCAACGAAGTAATCAAACTGAATTGGTCATGACCTGTAAAAAGAAAATTTCTAGCACTTTCTCAAATTAAGAGACATCCCATTAAAACCACACCATTCAGCAAGTTTTATAAGATCATTCTGTAACAAAATGCAATCTGATTTACTATTCAACGATAAAAATAGCTTAACATCAAGATTCTAGAGTTATTAATAATAGACGGAAGGTCGTTTAAATATAAAACAAATAAAAGCACTCAAAATTTTACATGCAAGAATTTCCCTATATTGGGTGGCCATATTGACGACCCCAGGGGTTTTGGAAGGTTCAAAATTTCAGCTCGATATTACGTCACTTATACCTGTTCCAAATTTCATTGTAATCGGATAACTAAGTAAAAAAAGACCTAATTATTATCAAAAATTTGGTAATATATCCCACTGCTCATAGCTTCATTTTACATAGCATTTGAAGCCCATTATTTGTGACCCACAATTTACTACCCATTCCTTATATCGTACAGCATATTCTGTTTAACCGACAATATATTTTTTCCGTACATGTGCATATTTCTTTAACCGATTGTTATGCATTTGTTAGTAAGATTTCTTTAATCTCATTCATTATGCCGTTTATTATTTATTGCTTTAAAGGTGGATATTTAATACTTTAAAATGTTTTACATATTTCGTCAGCTAATTTTCTAATCAAATCTTTAACGATAACCTTGAGTATGCAAATCTTAAATGCAGTAAGTGCAGTTAATAATAAAGTGTAAAATCTAAGGTCGAATTACAGCATTTGTTTTTAAATGAAATCGTCCGAAAACAGTTTTTTAATTTGTAACCACCTATAGAAATACCCATAATTTACAGTCACAACTCTTAAGTGGAGTACACACGTTAAATATTATTGAGCAATTTCATTTTTTTCCAAAAAACTTAAAGTGTGTACCCTATATTGAAAGATAATCAATTAAACTACACAGAAAAAATTATCAACCTAAAATATCTAATTAAAGATTTGATTTGAATTTAACTTGTTTCTAAACAAATATTTAATTGAATCAATTAATATTTTAATTGACTTTTAAATATATAAATACATATTTTATTTTAGACGTAATTCTCAATTTGTTTTTTCATACACTGTCTGCTTAAATAGAAAATTTTCAGTATAAAATACCAAATACATTTGAAGTTAACAAACAAAACAAGCACACACACAAACAGACTCAGCATTGCAAAAAACACACAAACCAACGTATAGATCACACACTTTTTTTGTGAGTATCATATTTTTTTTTTTTTTGTAGAAGTTATTTATAATTTTTTTCCTTCTTAATTTTATTAAAAGGTTTAATTGATAGTATCATTGCCGTGATAGGTGCAAAAGCAATTAAAATATTAATTGATTCAATAAATTTTTTAATTGAAACCCGTTTTTAGTTTTTTCTGCGTATATTTCCAATAACGTGTGTTGAGCAACACATGAGTTTTGGAGAAAACAAGTTGTATGGGAAAACACGTACAAAACACGTTTTGATTCAAAACACGTCAAAAACACTTTCAGTGGAAACGTAGCCTTAAATTGAAAATTTCAAAATGATTTGGTTTTGTGTTTTTTAAATTAATATTATTAAAAATTCTGTGGGCAATATTGCAATTTATTTTTTTTAAATCTGTTATTTGTGTTTAAAAAAGCAATAAAATTAAATAAAAAAGAAGATAAATTATTCCAACCTTGCCAGCAAACTAGCTCCTAAATGAGTCAGAATTTTTGACAATAAAATTTTGAAATTTCAAAAATATGTGTATTAGTTGATTAATTTTTCACTCATAGTATAGAAACAATCAAAAAGTATCCGAATTCAGCTGCGGGGGAAAAATAAAAAATAATCTCTCTAAGCGTAGTTTTATATAAAAATGCGCTAAATTTAGCAAATTTCCTATGGAATGAAAAATATTCGTCAATTATAAATTAGTATATGGGTAATTTTCAAAATCCTTTCATTTTATGAAAAAAAAAAAAATCAAATTTTTTTTGATGGCACATAATGACACTTTGTGCACTTGAAGCAGTAGGCATAATAAACTTAAAACCGCTCGCGTGCATCAATTTGGACAAGGGCCGCGAAAGTTATAGCGGTTTAAAGATGCAAATTAAAAAAAATTTTCAAAATTACAATTGCTTGTAAATTTCAAAAGTTGTTGGCGGTATGTATTGAAATCATTACCATCTTTAAACTGCGTTTAAATTTTTGATTTATCTCTTCAGCGTAAAGAGATATAGGGATCCAAAGTTTTTTTTGATGCCTAAATTACACTATTTTTAAAAATAACATAGTAAATTATAATTGAAAAAATTTCAAAAATATGCGTCACATTTTGCCAACAATGCTAAAGTTTTCGCAGTTTTTTTTTAAGGTAATATCTTAATTGGTTTAGAAAATATAGGGGTTTGAATATAATATTTTTTATAATTTTTATAAACAATTTTAGTATGAAAGAGATAAAATTATTTTTTTTTTTGTGACAGCACATCAATGATGTTTTGTACAATTGAAATACTAAACATAAGAATTTTAAATCCGTTAGCGTGGATCAATTTGAGCAAGGGCCGCGAAAGTTATAGCGGTTTTTAAAATTTTTTGGGGTCATTTTTAAACGAGAATTTTAATTATTTTCAAGAATGTGGTATGCTGGAATGGAACAAGCTGGAAAAAAATAAAGTATACCTTTAAATTTTTTTTTTTTATATTTATTTTTTAAATTTATTTTGGATTAAAATTTATAAAAAAAATTTATAAAGATTTTAGTATAAACTAGCATAAATTAAATTATTTATATTATTAAAGTTTAAGCGACTATAACAATACATAATTACAAAAAAACGAGTAGGTATTTATTTATTTTTGTTTGTTTTCTTTTCTTTTCCAACAACTGAATATTTGTTTGGAGTTAAGCCATAATGAATACAAGGTGGATTTTTAGTGCACTGTGGACAACTTAAGTAATTAAGATACAGCGATCCTTTCTCTTGTTTGTCCAAATAATCTGGTGGACTTTCTTTGTATTTGGAGCTTGTTGAGAATTTTTTATAAGCAGCTTATCGATGTTTTGCATGTCGTTTTCATAATTACAGACATATTTATTTTTGAGCTATTAGCAGAAATAATATTAACCATATCTTGAGCAGATGTTACGTCTTTTCCAAAAGACACTGCTCTATCACAAAGACCCTTCACGGAACCACCAACGCCATCAGCAACACTTTTACCATGGCCAGATGTTGTGAAATTCCACGAAGCAAAATTTAACTTAAGAAGCTGACAATGATATTCAAAAAGGAAGAAATTGTTTTTGTTTTTGTATTGAGTCGATGGGCCATCACTTTGAAATGAAGAGTCTTTAAATGTGGAACATGTCTTTTAAGAAGTTTTAAAATAGGACCCAAATGGGCCCATATAGCAGCAGCGTCATGACGCAAACATTCTGACGCTGTGCAAAATGAAATACATTTTATTGTGTTCGATATTTTGTCTTTATAAAAAAAGCTCCCGTATGAAGAGAAACTTGTTTTTTGGAAGCTCCAAAATGAGCACTTTGAATTTCAGTTGCGCATTTGCAATAGTAGTTTTCTGAAAAATCTATAACTAATAATGCTTCATTGCAATCCAAATTAATTTTAATGTTATCAATAGACTTATATTGATGGCCAGTATCATATACGTGTTTTAAATAAACTGCAGTTCTCGAGTTCAACTCCTCAACCAATTCTTTTACGTTACATTCGATTATATGCTTAGATGTAATTTTTACGTGGTAGTTTACATTTTTTGCTCCAATTCTATCTACCGTTTTTTGGCTCCATTGATAATAAAAGGTTGACATAGAATAATTATCTGGCAAAGGTATACTGTTTATCCTTACAAATCTGACAATCACCGTACATACAATCTTTTGAGCTTGAATTACAAGTTACGGAATTTGTAAAGGCAGTTGTGCTAGCTGAACTAAAAATCTTTAATCTAGATAGTTTCTGTATCATGAAATTAAAATTAGCGTGTTGTTTGCATAAGCAAGTGTCGCGTGCTGTCATTTTTTTAGAAATAATATAAAATGGTTTAAATCTGAAAAATGTTGTTAATGAAATTTTCGACCTAGTTTCACTACGAAACTTTTTGTATAAATTTGTAACTGTATCTTGCAAATACCTCTTACGCATGGTCTTTCCAAATTTTTTAATAAAGTTCACGTTTTCCCGGGGCAAGTGAAGAATTTTCATCCTTTTCCAGAAACTCTTTTATTACATTTTTAATTGTTTTTGGTTTGTTTGATCTACTTACTTTTAGATTAGTACTGTTTAAGTGCTTCTTTTGCAAATATGGACTGACTAAATTTGATACACGTTGTGAGAGTTTATGCTTTTTTATGATTCTTCCAGACACAACTTTAGAAAATATAGCTTTTTCTTTCTGCTGGCCAACTTTCTTAAGATTTTCCGTTAATTGACTTTCCAATACTTCGCAAAACATAAGCCGTTTGCGGACTGCCTCATGGCCTTGTCGCATTGTGTTTTTTACTTTTTTTTCTGGAGTTGTTTCCTCTGCTTTTATCGCTCTGTAATATTTTTGCTTCCAAAACCGAACTTCCTTTTTCTTTTCTTCCATGGCCACTTCAAGGTTTTTAACTTTTCTACGTAAAGCTTGTTCTCTTTTTCGAGCGGATTTAAGTTGTTTTTCCATTGACATAAACGAATTCAAATCCTTTTCCTTACAGTCATCACTAATATTTAATATACAAGTATTACATTCTAAAGTTTGTTGATCATCCTCTTCGTTATTGGAGTCATCAAAATCGATAGTGTTACTTATTTCTGGCTGTTCCTTTTCATTTTCAATGTTATTTCTGACATCAGTACCGCTGTGCTCATCCAAAAGGCTTTCATGAAGTTGGCTTTCTTCGCATTCAAAATCACTAGCTCCTAATACTTTTTTGATTAAAAGTTCCTCAACATTTTCATTTGTAACATCTACAAATTGATGTTTTTGTTGCAGTCTTTTCAATTTTGTTGGTTTATCCCGAACTATCACTTTGTCTGACTTAACACGTTTACTTTTACGTAAATTTCGTTTAATTTCATTTTTTTTCTTTTGACGTTCGGATGCAATTTTTCGCTTTTCCCGCAGTTTTTATAGCTTTATTAGATACCATATTCCTGATTAAAAGTTGAAACGTTTATAAACTTTTTAAAATTATTTAGTGAACTGTCAAAAATGATTTCTTTAAACAAAGAACAAGGGTTACATGTCATAATGTTTTCTATGCACAGGTGATTAAAATTTGAGTCTATTTACCATAATTAATTACCAAAAGTTATAGCAGTTTAAAATTTTTTATGAGTAATTTTTAAACTAGAATTAGAATCATTTCCACGAAGTGGTATCGTTTTATGACTTAATTCGCTAAAAACCAAATGCAAAACTTCGTTTTAATCTTTAAGTGGATTTATTAACTGGTCAACTTAGTGTTCCATGTCCTTTTGAAATATTATTTTTTTTTTTAAGAAAATCGCGATTTTCGCGAAATCTATAGCAGATAAACAATTTTTGATGGCATAACTAAAATAAGCACGACCAAATTGATAGAATGTGACATAAAGAACACTTATTTGTTTTACTAATTATTTATTCTATTAAGTGATGCTGAATAAGATCAATAAAATATTGAAAGATCCATATACGCCTTATTCCTCAAAATTTTTTTGCGGCCTCTTGGTTGTTGGTAACACTATTAAAGCTATTAAGATTTCTCTATTTACTTCAGCATTGTCATCAACGGTTTGAGTGTGCCCAGGCAAAAACTCTTAAATTAAGATTATCGCGTAATTCACTTACGATGACATTTGATCAAAATTTTTGCACACTAAATTGTTTAATAGTTATCGACACAAATATTTATGGATAAAAACGGTAACGTTAATGCTTTATTCCGCTAAAAACAAATTAATTAAAAAATCAGTTTTTGCACAATTTATGGAAAAATGCGAAAAAACACAAAACTGCAACATTTCAGAGCGGCCTTTTGCACATATGTGTAAAATGGTATAATATTACGATCACACCATATTCGGACCATCTGACACTAAAACTATGAATGTGCCTCGCGAAAATAACAGTTTTTTAAAAAAATCACGTTTTTTTTTTTCATGTTTGTGGAACCCTAACTCTGGTTGTGTTAATGGCACATTATCGCGACATGCACCAAACTTTAGTTGTCTTTTATAAACACTTTCTTAACATACGATACGTAAAGGGCCGCGCATTTGCTGGCCAATCATTTCAAAAAAAGTAAATATCGAAAAAATTTGGTTTCAAAATATTACCACCATATAACTTTTTACATATGGTGGCACACCTTCCTTACATATAGTGTAAATTACTTCAAGTGTAGTGAGTTTATATTCCATGATTAGACTTCTACGTCATAAGCTGCAAATAATATACCCTTTAGACTGACAAATTTTGACGCTGACTCAAACGATTTTTTAAGAAATTTTAACTTTGAGCGTACATAACTACGAGCCTGTTGCCTCAAATGTTCTGAAAATTTGCCAAAAGAATGTTTTTTTAATCGTTAACAAAAACCCGTAAACCGCTATGCTCTAAGTTAAAAAATACAAAAGTTATTGCAAAATTAAGTCAGTTTCATCAATATGAAAAATTTTGAAAATTACCCATATAGTTTATACAATCATTAAAATTGATGTGTGCAAATATGGAAATCAATTATATTGACCGTCTGTGCTAGGCTTTAAATAAAGGGTGATTTTTTAGCAACTTTCTCTTTAGCAACAATATTTTTGGCAGCTTAGCTGTTCTCGTGAAACATGTTATTGTTAAACATGTTCAGTCGACTTACAAACGAACAACGTTTGCAGATTATTGAATTTTATTATCAAAATTAATGCATCGTGCACTTCTTCCAATTTATGTTCAGTTTGGGCGACCTTCTGAGGCGGCTATTCAGAATCTTGTGACTTAATTTCGCACCAAATTTACATTATTGGACATTAAACCACCAACACGCATACGTAGAGTGCGGACAGATGAAAATATCGTAGCTGTATCCGCCAGTGTTTTTGATGACCGTGAATTATCAATTCGGCGCCGTTCGTAGCAATTGGTCCTGTGTTACTCCACTACGTGGAAAATTTGGCGGAAGAATGTGGGTGTAAAAATTTTTAAAATACAGCTGGTGCAAGAATTGAAGCCACACGACCTACCACAACTGCTAAATTTTGGTAAATGGGCGCTGGCGAAGTTGGATGAGGATCCACTTTTTTATCGGAAAATTGTGTTCAGCGACAGCTCATTTCTGGTTGAATGGATACGTGAACAAGTAAAATTGCCGTATTTGGCGTGAAGAGCAGCCATGATGTCCTAAAGCACCTTTTTGCTCCTGTCTACGACTATATATATATATATATATTTATATATATTAGGGCGGGTCGATTTAAAAAATCGCTAAACGTACAAGGAAAATCGCATTCTAGCGATCAAAATAAGAAACTTTGACGAAGGAACCATACCTCTAAAACGAATTCTGATGTCCCGACTTTTGACCCGTAGTGTCAAATTTTGAAAAATCCCACTTTGACCCATTTAGAGTGCCCCAATCGAATCCAACCCAATCGAATATAATTTATACATTCATCTGCTAGAGCGTCTTCCGGAGAAGAAATAGAGACCCTAATCTTGAAAAGACTCCTCCTACTTTCGAAAATATCACTATCCCGAGATTTGCACATTTTGCTATAAAAACACGGCTAAAAACGCCCCCTTTAAACTTAAATTTTAACCCCTTAACGGTCGCCTAGAATGCTAAGTTATGCATTAATCTGCTAGAGCGTCTCCCGGAGAAGATGTAGCTCCCATAATCTTGTAGAAATTCCTCATACTTTCTGAAATATCAAGTGGACTTTTTCAAAATTTGGGACATCAGAATTCGTTTTAGAGGTATGGTTCCTTCGGCAAAGTTTCTTATTTTGATCCCTAGAATACGATTTTCCTTGTACGTTGAGCGATTTTTTTGCCTTCCTGCAAATCGACCTCCCCTAATATATATATATATATAGGAACGCACGTGCACGTCTGCTCGATAGAATATTTACTGCATTGCAAGAACTGCCAATGCATCCCGAAAAATGCACTATTTGGTGTGGATTGTGTGCCGGTGGCATCATTGGAGCGTACTTTTTTGAATACGATGAAGGCAGAAACGTTACTGTGTTTGGGGAGCGGTACCGTGTGATGATTTCAAATTTTTTTTTGCCCAAATGGAAGAGCAGGACTTGAGTGACATGTGGTTTCAACAAGACGGTGCCATAAGCCACACAGCACGCGAAACAATGGCAAACTTGAGAGGCAAGTGGTGACATGTGGATTCAACAAGATGGTGCAACATGTAACACAGCACGCGAAACAATGGCCCAATTGAGAGGCAAGTTCGGTGAACTGTTTATTTCACATTTGGGGCCTAGATCGTGCGATTTAACGCCTATAGACTATTTTTTGTGAGTCTATGTTAAGGCTCGTGTCTATAGGGAGGAGCCCACAACGGTTGACGCACTGGAAGCCAATATTAAAGAATTTATTCGTGCGATACCGGCCGATATGTTAGAGAGAGTATGCCGAAATTGGACCCAGCGTATGAACCATTTGAGGCGTAGCCGCGGTATACCTTTACATGAAATCATCTTTAAACATTGAATTACATAGATCGTTCTATCTACTCAAATAAAGATTTCATACATTTCTCTGAATTTTATGTGTTTTTTTTTAACAAATCCGAAAGCTCTTAAAAATCGCCCTTTATATTTGAAATTTTGTACTGAACTACAACATCCCTTAAATATAACTCTGTAACTTAACTTTAGGTTGTCAGTTTAGGGAACGTTGACAATAAGGGTTTTTGATATATTTTCCTTTAATTAAGTTGAATGCAAATAATAGTATACTTTTCTAAAATCAACAGAAATATTTGCTAAACTCTTGTAAGCTCCTAATTTAAAAAAAAAATTCTGCTGGTTTTGCTATTTTCAATTAAATTAAGCTCAAATATAAATAAATCATTGCTAATTAAACAGATTTATTTTTGATCTTACTAACAAAAAAACTACTTAGTTTAGTAGTTTTTCTAGTTTTTATAGTTTTAAATGTTAAATTGACAAAGCTTTGAAAACCAAAAATGTTCTATTTATATAAAAACATTTTAGTTTTTACTCTGGCTCAAGTATAAAAAAGTCCAAAACCACGATTTTTTTTTTAATTTTCAAAAACCGAAACCGTGGATATCAACTTTTTCGGTTTTAGCTAAGCATATTATTCAAAATATAAAATATTACCCATTGAGATTTCATATTTTGCCTTAAAACACTATTATTGAATCGTACACTCATAGAAATATTTGAATCGTACACTCATAGAAATAAATATGTAAAAGAAGCAAAAAAAAAAGGCTACTAAAAATAGTTAAAACTGACGTTGCAAAAAAACCTGCTGAATTAGCAAATTTTTCTACTTAGTATTACTAAGATAGAAACCGAGAAAATAAAAATGTTAAATTTCATAAATTTTAGTTATCTTCGAGTTGGATAGTTGTTAATTGAAAATAGCAGTAAACGCTGCTAAAATTGCCAAAAAACTTTTGCTGAAGGTTAGTTGACAAAAATCAGCAAACAAAAACTGTATTATCTACGAAAGTTTTGCTATACTTAACTCTAGTTTGATTCAATACAGAATATTCTGCTAAATTCCACAGCAATATTTACTAACAATTTGTAGACTCCTGACTGCGAAAGGTTAACATTTTATTAGCATAAAAACCTTAATACAAAATTGAAAAATTTACATTTTTGTAATCTTTGATTTGATTTTAGCAGATTAATTTGTCACTTTCAACTAACTAAAATAATATTTCATATTTAGTAAAAGAAAGTTTGCTAATTTTAGCAGTTTTTCCCGCAACGTCAATTTGGACTACTTTTTAGTAGTTTTAGCAACCATTTTTACTAACTTTTTATTAGTAGTGTATGTACTAACAAGCTACTTTTTTAGTTGCATCAAAGTTGCAACATAAAAATATAAATTCAAGTCAGATTTTTTAGACATAATATTTATTGGGCCCCCTCAGAAACAAAATCATAGGTACGCCACTGGCTACACTACCCAAGTGTACTGGGAATATTTGTAAAAATTTGTTTTTTGTCATTCTCTAAAATGTATTTAACAATTCCATGAAGTTCAAGTTTCAATTTGTTTGGTTTTGTTGAAGACAATATTTTAAAATTGAAGATTTGATAGCTATCCCAAAAATATTGTCAGTTTTTTACTTCACCCTAGAACAGGTTAATATCCTGAAATTATAAATCTATTTAAAAAAAAAAAAAATATTATGTTGCAGTAATCAGTTTCAAAAGCGTTTAGGATGTATGCTCAAATTTATTGGTGGAGTGGTATTTGTGACATTAGTGGCCTGGAACATTTTTAATTTCTCGGCTAGTTCTTAACCTAATATAGTTTTTTATAGCTTTTTGAAAACATAATTTTATCTTTATATCGATTAATTTCTTAAGTATAGTTAAAACTATTACGACATTTAAAAAAATTAGAAAAACTGAAAAAGTATTTTTTTTTTATATATAAACATAGTTTAAATTTTCAATAAATTCTGGGGTCCATCACCTATTCGTAGATCAGTTTAAAAGGTTTCCGATGTTTTTTTTCTTTCCTTTTTTAAAATTTGTTATTTAAAAAATTTTAAAATTGATAAAAATTAAATTAAAATAAATTTCCCTGAAGAAGTCTCCCAATGTGGAGACGAAATATTGGAAATTAATAATTTACAATCGTTTTAACAAAAGATCTTAAGCTCGAAGAAGAATCATATATATAAAAGAAACTTAATCAAAGATTTTATCATTCAATAATCGCCGTGTTTGAACACGCATCTTTTGAATATTTCGTTAAAAAATTTAAAAAGTGTTGAAATGCTTGGTGTTTTAAAGAGCTAGAAAACATTTTTTTACTATTTCACAAAGATTTCACAAAGATTTCCAAATATTTTCTAATGTGCTATCTACACTCAAAGAAAAAAGTTTATAAAATCAGAAAAAACTTTTGCTGAGTCATCAAAATTTTAGCCAACTTCTACGAGATTTTTTCCGAATCTTCGTTTAAAACAGCAATATACTTAAAGTTAGTGTTTTCCTGAGTAAAATGAGCCTTCATTTGTTAAATGCGGTTGAAAATTGACAGTTATGGTACTTTTTCTATATATAAATTTTTGTGGAATATTTAAAGCCTATAACTCATCAATGTATGGGTCCTTTTAGACGCTTTTGGGAAAAACTGCTAATGTCAACAAAATATTTTTCAGAAAATCAGCGAGCTGCTTTTCAGCAACAAAATAGGTAAATTCAGCAAAAGTTTTGTCAACACTTAGTGGACCCTTGCTAATAGTTAACTACATTTTTGCTGAATATTAGTAAATTGAAAAAAACTCTAAAAATATGCACACAAATTATGCTTTAGTTAATTTATTGCTGAAAATCATAAACATATTTTTCTGATTCTTTTTAAAAATTATTTACAATACATTACAAAATATAAAAATATTCATACTCCCACAGTGGCGACATGATTTAATGTAATATCTAAAAAAAATATAAATAATTATATATAACATAAACAAAATTATAGTTCAACTACTTACATCAATGGCTGTCTAAATGATGCCATATTTTAAAAGAATTCTAATGCCGTAGATAGTTCTAGAATCGAAACGAAAAAATAACAAAGAATGCCATATACAACCCCTTTTTTGTAATGAGAAAAAACAAAAACAAAAACCTACATATGATGTGTATCCTTGTCTTTCGCTTTATGCTGTCTACCTGAACGTATATTTCTTTTGCAATTTGACCAGAATACATTATTAATCTCTATAAACATTTGGTTTACAAATACACATTTAATCTTTATTAATTTATTAATTTATTTTGTTTTTTATTATAGAAGTTGCTTTACCAAACAATTTTGTTTTATTTAGCTAAAAAAAACATAATTTTAGCACAAAATTTGCTGAAAAATAGTATTCCTGATTTACAAGACGTTTTACTAACTTTTATACTAACATATTTTTTTGAGTGTAGTAATACTATTTTATTTTAATTAATAAAACTAAAAATAAAATTTATTTTAGTAATTTAAACTGAATTGTGTTTCCTCTTTTAGGATAAGTATACGTAATTTTAATTAAAATAATAATATCACTCATACGCTAAGTATGTTCTGACAAGTAGTGCTAGGAAGTCAGAAACTTATTTAAGGGGGGGTTAAGGTATTTAAATTTTTTGTTGTATTATTTTTTATTTTTTTTAAATAAATGCTTAATATGTTAAAAATATTGTGTTAAAATTTGGGAGCAAAATTGGATTGGAGCAAAATTGACGAAGTTACGACTATTTTTATGTCAAGTATGTCAGTGTAGAGTATAAAATTTAGTGTAGCAGTAAATATTCCACCGGGCAGACGCACCCGTGCGTTCCTATTTTCGTATCATTTTAGCTCCGTTTTCATTAAGTTTTGTATTAAATTATTACTAAAATGCCTAAAAAAAATTACACGATCTGATAGACACTCAGCTGGTTCGAGATTATATCGACCTAGAAAATGTGTACCTCCTCAAAAACGAAGTCGTTTCAACAAGTAGCGCGTCAGCTAAAAAAAATTATAGCGACCATTGAAAATCAAGTTACGGAGGATCTTGAAAAACGTTATAGGATAATTGATTTTTTATTAGTCTTTTCAACAATCTCTACGCTAGTGAAGTGTGAAATGTGATGGAAAATTAAACTTTCATTCGATTAAGAAAGAAGGCCTTGGATTAAACATCAAAGTGTCGTCCGAAAGCTGTAAACAGATTACAAATGTTGCTTTAGACATCATTGATGATAGCAACATCCTTTATGGACCTGGCTCTGATGATTCAGTGTGAGGTAAGCCGATAAAATTTGCTTATAAACGCTTAATACCAGATTTTTTAGTGTTCAAATCTTTAAAGCGTTATTCCCACAACTCATGTTTTCAAAGTCGGTGCCCCTCATAACTTCAAAACTACTGCACCGCTCCTTTTGAATTTTTGAACACTATTTCTGTATATAATTTACGAGGTAACGCTGGAGAGTTTTTTAAAATTTGTTAATAATTTTTAATAATTTAAAATTTGTTAATAATTTTATTAGACGAAATCGCGTTTTTTCCCTTTAAAGTGTTCAAAAAAAGTGAAAAATTAATATATTCAAAAACCCTCCCAGCGTTACCTGGGAATGAACGAATGAACTTTGATTTTTTTGATTTCAGATGACCCAGCACCAAGTTATGAGTGGCACCGCAATTCTGCTTTTTTTGAGACACGTCCGAATAATTGCATTAAAATTTAAAAAAAATAATATCATATAAAATTTTCAAATTTTTTACAATTTTGTTTCAATGTACACTAGGGTGCGCCAAAGTTGTATGGATAAAAAAAAAATCATAGTAGAGATCGGCACTCCCCCAGAAATATTCGTTTTTATAGCAAAATACACTATGCAAAAAATTATGGTGATCGCTTAAGGGGAAAGGGTGCCTCAAACGCATTGAAAATAGGGAAATATGTAAAAATATGTTTCTTAACTTGGGTAGATTTTGATGAAATAAAAGCTGTTTTGAGTTAAACTTGATATATTTTTCATAACTAAGGTCTCTGATTTCACCGGAAAATATACTTTTAAATCTATAGACATAAACAAAGTCTAAAAATTTCGAATTTTTTTAAGTTTCTATTTGCGATAACTCAAAAACTATAACTAATAACATACCCAAATTAATCAAAATTCAATATCAAATTCGAGGCACCAAAGCCAGTGTTCCGCAATGTTATATGTACACCTTAAATGCGCTTAAAGGTAGACAAATTTCTTTCCAACTTAAAAATTTGTTTAGTCTGTCCATAGGATATTTTAATAAAAGGTATTTTTGATCAAAAGTCATACTAAAACCCAGTATGCTCGAAATTTCTATTAATTTTTTTTTTAACCAAAATCAGCTTCAAATGGACCGTGAGAGCAATGTGGTTTGCAACTTTAATTTCGATAGCACAAACTTTGTGTATACATGCAAAAAAAAAAAAAAAAAAAATTACAAATCTTTGTAGATCAATATTTTTTTTGCAAGTTTGGCATAGATCGGGAAATTATACTTTATAAAAAAAAAAATGGTACCGTGTTGGTCGAAATAGTACATCTGTATGAAACTCTGTAAATGGAACTTTGTGAAATAATTTTTTCTCAAATAATTTTAGATTAGTCGTTTGTAATTTCTTCAAAAAGCAGTTCGTTTTTTAAATAAAAAAATAAAGTTTCGTATTGTAATAATTTTAATCTTTTTGTCTGGTTGGATAGAAAACACCATTTTGCATCCCTGGTTGGCTTTGCTCAATGGTACATCATTATTTAAATTTAAAATGCAATTTTAATCATTATTTTTTTTTTAATTTTTAGTTTTTCTTTATTTTCTTTCAAACAATTTCAAATTTGTTACCATTTCACTTATCACATGTTACATCTTAATTCATATTTTTAATGGGCATACAATTCAAACAAAAATGACTAACGGTATAGATATAATTCACATGACTTGGAGGAAGTTACATATAAGAAAAAATATCACAAGGAATATACAAGATTAAATCAAATGACTAAACAAATTGACTATAGTCGTAGTATATTAAATAAAAAGAAAGAGTGCAAAAAGGATGATAGAATTGCAAGAAAATAAACAAATCAAAATGTATAAAAGAAGAAAATGTGCCAAAAGAATACAAAAACTTAAATTATTTACACTATTATATTTTTTTTTATTTAAGCAAAAAAACAAAAAAATTTAATTTTGGTGGATAGAAGTTGATGAAATGATCCATTTATTTTTCACGAAAGGGATGCTAACAAGCTCTTCAAGTTCAGGGTGTACTCAGGTTGTGGGACGTAGGGTAAGAAATCATTTAATCAAATTCATAAGCAAAAGTCTTAAACCGGTCGTCACAGTGTTTAACAGCACTGTTGAGTTTTACGGTTGGTTTTTTTTTGGTTGAATAGTTTTTTTTTTAAACAGTACCGGGAGCAGGTTGTAAGTTAGATTGCACAACTGATTGGACATGTCCTGCCAATGGGGGCAACATGAACAGCACCACGGGTTTGAGATACAGCGACACCACCGGGAACAACTGCTGGTACTACAGCGGGATGTACATGAGGACCGTTAACAATTTGAACAGTATTGCCAACAATATGTGGAATACCATGAACTGCGTGGGCACCGATAACCAAATTTGAATGATCTACGCTAATGGCAGCTGGGTGGTGACCAACTACAACAGTAACCGGGCCATCCAATGGGAATGACGGAGGAGTTAGCACCCAAGGCCAAAGCAACCAAGACTACGACAACGGCGAACTGAAATTAAAAACATAAAATACTGGTTAATAAAAACTTAAAAAAAAGAAGTATAAAAATATTGCAAAGTCCAATTTCCACTATTAAGAATTTTAGAAATTAAGTTTCTGAACCGGTATAAAATTACAGAGATGGTGTGAAATGTTGTTCCTACTTTTTAGATATACCAAGATATACCAGTATCAGTTTTGAAACTGATACTGCCGCACTTAGAAAATAATCTTCATGCTATTAATAAATTTTTTTCAAAGAAGCCATAAAATTGCACTGAATTTTGTCTATTGAAACTTTTCATTAACTTAGATTAGATTAGACTAGAGTGGCACTATACACCGCTACCAGAAGTTGGTATTTTGTGCTGCCAACGAATACACCCTATATGTTCAGGCTCCATACGAAGCCAACTTTCCTACCAGGTAAACAATTCCAAACGTCCGATGGCGTCACTATTCAACCACCAAAATAACGCACCCTCCTGTCGGAGAGCCTCGGACATTTGCAGAAAAATATGCTCTGAGGTCTCGGGTTCCAATTCACAAATCCTGCACGTATCCGTAGAGGATCGTCCCATCTTGCACAATTGATACCTTTAAACTTAAAACAAATAATAAAAACATTATTTCTGTCCTTTTTTTAATTGTACCCAATCTTTTATGTTGTTGGGTCAAATTGACACAATCTAAAATCATTAAAAATCATACTATATCCCGTTTGTTCTTAATTTTTTCTTTCAAAATAACAAAATTATGAAAAAATGTATGTAAAAATTGATTTGCTCATTGAGGAAAACAAAAAAAAAATAAAAATTCAAAATATTGTTTCACATTAATAAAATTTTGAATGAAGTATAGATTTTTAGCTTTGTTTTTCGAAATTGGTGCATTTTGACCCAAAAATGACAGAAGTGTTAAAAAAATTAACTTAAATATTTGATGAAAAATATAATTTTATTTATTAAAAGTTTGATTGACTTAATGAATTAGTTTCACCACATTACCAGTTTCATAAAAAGTATGCAGCTTTTCATTAATTTTAAGAAATTTTTTGTTCACTTTATGAATAAAAGTTTCACATTAACAAAGTTTTTAATGAAGCATAGATTTTTAACTTTGTTTTTCGAAATTGGTTCATTTTGACGCAAAAATGACAAAAGAGTTAAAAAAAAATTCACTAAAAAATTTGATGAAAAATATAATTTTATTTATTAAAAGTTTCATTGACTTAATGAAGGAGTTTCATCACATAACCAGTTTCATAAAAAGTATGCAGCTTTTCATTAATTTTAAGAAACTTTTTGTTTACTTTATGAATAAAAGTTTCATTGGTTTACTGAAAATTCTAACTAGTTTTCGTTCACTAAAATTCTGTCTGTGTCCCTAATTATGTTATTCGATCGTTATTCTGTACACATTTTTGTACAAAAAAATGGTACTGGCAAACCACTGTTATTTGTGTAAAACACAACTTGTTAGAAATCACCAATTTGTACAACCATGTACAATAGGGCGGGTCGATTTAAAAATCGCTCAACTTTCAAAGAAAATCGTATTCTAGGGATCAACATAAGAAACTTTGCCGAAAGAGCCATACCTCTAAAACGAATTCTGATGTCCCGACTTTTGACTCGTAGGGTGAAATTTTGAAAAATCCCACTTTGACCCATTTAGAGTGACCCAATCGAATCCAACCCAATCAAATATATTTATACTATATTTCTTCCGGAGAAGAAATAGAGACCCTAATCTTGGAAAGACTCCTCCTACTTTCTGAAATATCTCTATCCCGAGATTTTGTACATTTTGCTAAAAAAAAACGGCTAAAAAGGCCCTATTAAAACTAAAATTTTAACCCTAGAATGCTGATTTATGCATTAATCTGCTAGAGCGTCTCCCGGAGAAAAAGTATCTCCCATAATCTTGGAGAGATTCCTCCTACTTTCTGAAATATCAAAGTGGGCTTTTGCAAAATTTGACCCTACGGGTCAAAAGTCGGGACATCAGAATTCGTTTTAGAGGTATGGTTCCTTCGGCAAAGTTTCTTATTTTGATCACTAGAATACGATTTTCCTTGAACGTTGAGCGATTTTTTGCCTCCATATAAATCGACCCTTCCTAATGTACCAATATTGCTTGTATCCATTCAGTAGGATTATAATTTTTAATGTTTAATTATATTTTAGACGTTCAACGGTTTCTGGTTTTTAGAAGTGCTTATTTTAGAAACATTTAAAAAATTAGTTGAACTTAAGTTATTTGGAAAGCACAACATTTTTGATTTTCAACGTTTTGCCAACGGGAACTGTTATAAATCGGGTAATAGGACAATATTGCACTGAGAGAATTATCTGCATGATATCAATGACTTTTTGATTTCGAAACGGAAAAAATCTAGGTGGTGCTTTTATCGCGAACAATCAAAATTGTTAAAATTTAGCTTATCTTTAATTTAGGAGCACCTCACCGATTTTGACATAAAAAACTAAGAAACGATTCAGATACGTGAGCTGCTTCGATCATTTTTTTTTTTTTTTATAATATAAACACCCTTTGGAGGCGGAAAGGCTTAAAAGTTATTTTTTTTTTCTTCAATTTTCTCAAAAATTACTTAACTGTTCGGGAGAAATTATGTGTCATTAGAAAGCTTATAAAATCTACTTTCCTATAAAATATATACATTTAAATTTTCTAGGGATGGGAGCGTGTTATTTAACTTTAAAGTTAAAAATTATCGAAAAACAAAAAAAAACTATATTTTGTCAATTTGAACAACTACTTCAACTTTTTATTTCGAATTTATTTTATTTTTATTTGGCATAATAAAATTTATTCTTTAGTTAGTCTCTTTACAGGAAGAAGAAGAAGAAAACATTTTTATTGAAAAATTTTACGGACACAAATGATACACCAGACTGCCGCAGTTTCGTCCCCCTCCTGGGACTCGTCAGTGGTTAATTTATGTGTCAATTGAGCAAATAGAGATAGGATTAAGAAGAAAAAGCATTCTAGTTGAGAAATGAATTGTGCATTGGTATTAGCTAATTATGTCTCTTCTGATCGAAACAATACTTGAGTGTACGTAGTGTGACCAAACTCCAATTTAGTCGCAGTCAACGCTGTTGTCGACCGTGGCTCAACTCGTTAAGAGGTGAGATTACGATGCATAGCTTGATGCTAAGACCGTGAGTTCAAATCACAGTACGACACCAAAGAAATAGAAAGTTTTTCATATAGAGCAAATTAACAATATAAAATACTTTGTTCAATTGACACATAAATTAACCACTGACGAGTCCCAGGAGGGGGACGAAACTGCGGCAGTCTGGTGTATCCCTTGTGTCCGTAAAATTTTTCAATAAAAATGTTTTCTTCTTCTTCTTCCTGTAAAGAGACTAACTAAAGAAATATTCTACAGTAATTAATATAAAAAATTAATTACGATTGTCATTATCTGACGGTTTGCAAAACACTTTCTAACAATTTATTCTTGTTTAAAGCAAGGCAAACTTATTCTCAGTTGTTCGTTAATGATAAAAACTATTATTTCAGATCTTCCAGTTAAAGTATTTGGGTAATTTTTACTTTTAAAGTAAAATAACAGCCAGCCATCCCTGGAAAATATGAAGTAATTATATCAGATGAGAGAACATTTTATAAGCTGTCCAATGACATATAATTTGTTCCGAATAGATGGTAATTTTTGCGAAAATTTAAATTAAAAATTTTAACTTTTAACCTTTGCCGCCTCCAAATCGGTAGTGTCTTATAAAAAAATAAAATTCTCAACTCAGCTCTACTATCTGAATCATTCCTAAATTTTTTTATAAACATGGTGAGATGTCCCTAAACTAAACACAGGTCAACTTTTGAAAATTTTGATTTTGTTGGAACATATTTTTAAAGCCATCGATAATCAAAATCCGCTTTCTGATTGAAGTAACACGCAATTTAAATCGACTCAGGCGCACCGTGAAATAGTTTCTAAGTTGTACTTTGGGGATACTTGAAGCTTACACATGACATATATTTTTTTATGAAGTAGCACATTTTACTTATTAAGATCACAGGAGAATTTAATCAGTTTTAAGCCCTTTTAGAAATAATTAGTTGATATAAAATCTTTGAAACTGCACTTTGGTATATCGCATTCAAATTTTAGTAAGGATTTTTAAAAGTTTACACTTTTTTAAACAGTTCTATAGCTTATACACTTTTCCACTACACTTTTAAGAATTTTTAAAGTTATTTTTTCTGTGTCTTTAATATCCCTGATTTAAAAGGATTTAAGATTCTCACCTTCATGTTTGCTAAAATTGTATTTTGTTTAGACGCTTTAACGTTAGAAATTACTCTATTGACATCTGCTGGTAAACGACAACCTTTTATATCGTAATTTTTAGTTCTTTTTTTTCTCCCACATTCTTAGGTGTCAACTATAGCCAGTCGAATTTGAGTTATAATCTATGGTTTAATTATTATTTTCACAATTTTTTATTGAACATATTCGTTGCTCTATTAAGCAATATTATTAATTTAAAATATAAGTTTGTAATACTTTCCAGTTTGATTAAATCTATTCTCATAGGACCCAGCAAAAATTGACATAGATAAGTATTGTAGTATATCGTGGAATAATGCATTTGATTATCTAACAAAATGTTTGCTGGGATTTAACAAGCACTGGAAGAAAAATCGAGTTTTTTTATTTTGAACCAATTTAAAATATAGTACCGTATTATAATATTGGTTTTATAAAATGTGTTTAATGAAACAAAATATGCGGAAATATGTTCCAGCCAAACAATCTATAACAAGCTCCACCCTTGTCGAATAGTGATTATGATAATTCATGCCTACATTATAATGTCATAAGTGCACATTTTGCCAACTCAATTCGATTACTACGACTGAAAATCAGTTGATACGATTGAATATAGTTTTTACAACAAAATTCGGTAAACACAACTAAATTTTAGTTAAAACACCTAAAATATTCACAAATCACATTTGAATATAGTTGTACTAACCAAATTTATTAGTGGTAGGCTCCAAAATACACTTTTCACAAATAATTGAGAATTTTAATGCGACTTAATTAATTGGTCTGTTTTTATAAGTACCCTACACTCAATAACTGGGATACTTTAATTTTTTGTAGAAATATAAACCATCACTAAAAAATATATTATATTGGCCAACCATTTTAGAAGTACTCCACTAATTGATGAAGCGTTTGCCTATAAAAGATGTGTTTAAATCCGATTCAAATTGAAATTATCAACTTAAATAAAATTTTGCAAAATCCGATTGAGAACAGCAAGCAGAAGTATGTGGATAAATTTAAATCATTCACAATAGAATTTCATGTTCTCCCAAACAATCATCAGTAGAATATTTTATAGAATGTGGTTATTTAATGGTCGAAATGATTTGTATATGCAAATTTTTGAACTTCATTGTTATCATAGCTTCAGTTTACATTACATTTGAAGTTTATGGCCATTATTTGTGAGGTACAATTATGTAGCCGTTCCTTATACATGTTAGTGTATGGTATAGTATAATCGGTTTTAGCTGACAATAATTTCCATATACATATATGTTTATTTCTTTAACCGATTTTTATGCATTTGTTATTAAGATTTTTCTAATCTCATTCATTAAAATGTTTATAATTTATTGCTTTAATGGTCGATTTTGAAACTTTTAAAACGTTTTTAATATTTCGTCAGCTTATTTTCTAATCAAAGCTTTTATTATAATATTGGGTATGCAAATGTTAAGTAATTGCAGTAAGTGCAATTAATAATAAAGTGTAAAATCTGAGGCCGAATTACTGAAATCATGCGAAAAGTAATTTTCAATTAGAAACTACATATAAACGTATGAAAAAGTTATGGTACCAAGTTTTAGTTCTACATATTTCTATTTTTAAATAGAATTACAAAATACCTGTAATACAATTCTTTATGGGCACATTGTCCATCACTGCATTCTATTTTCCAATATTGAGAATTTGCAAAATGTTACAATTAATATCCCTAATAGTGGGAAACATAGATAGGGGAAGTCCACCACAGGCAAGTGTGCTTGCCCAAAGGTGTTTGACAATTGACCAATTGAAGATAAATTATATATGTCCAAATGTAATTTGTAGAGGAGGGTTAGTGCAACAAAACGTAGAGGGCGGTTAGTCTCTATTTCAACGGTTCGCGAACTCCCAGGGGTCCGTAAGAGTATTTCCATTGGGTTCGCGAACATATTTTTTCAGTTTTATTAATAATTAAAAGTATTACATTTTTATGATTTTTTCTAGAAGTCTCGTACAGAAAAATCGTTTACGACGACACCGGTTTAGATAAATCCTCTATTGTTACGAACTAATTTGAACGTCCTGACGTTTTGGTAATAATTTCAATGTACATGTGCTAATTCGACCACGCATTAACTAAACCATTGGTTAACCAAACAAATGTTCACATAATTCTTCATTTATAAAACAAAATTTTGAAAATTATTCAAAAATGTTTTTGAAATTTAACAAATTTTAAGCAGAACACACGGATATTCTTTCTCAAATTTATCGAAAACTATCTTTTTATGATATCAAATAATTTCATAATACGAGGGCGCATCAATAAGTCCGTGACTTTTGAATAAAACACAGTTTTTTTTTTGCAAAAAAATATATTTTCAACATAATCCCCTTTAAGCTCAATACACTTAGTCCAACGTTTCTTCAATTTTGGTATCCCTTCCAAAAAATAGGCCTTTTCGAGGTCTATAAAATAGGCATTTCTTGGCCCTATGGGGTCGTTTTTTTTTAATCCTCCTTAAATCGGTCCAATAAGTTGGCATAATATTCGCCCGTTTATTGTTTTTCCCTTTTAAGAGTAATCGATGTGGATTATCCCGCGTGCATCCCAAAAAAACCTGTCGCCATCACCTTATTGGCCACGATTACGTTTATGGTCAATTGAGAGCAAACGCGGCACCTATCTTGCAGACAGCTTTCTTAAACCCAACAGATTATTTAAATCAACAATCTCACGCACTTTAACTCTTCGATCGGCCAACACCATATCGTGCATTTTTTTCTAGATTTTCGGGTGTATTGACCTCAATTGGCCGTTCAGAAAGTTCAGCGTCATTTGTACTTGTGAGACCACAACCGAAAGTCAGGTAAACCACTTTTTTTACCATTGAAATCTATGGTACAGAGTCCCCATAGTATTATCAATCTTTCCTTGGTTTGATTGACGGTTTTCTTCGCAAAAAATAATGTTTAATGAGCACACGAAATTCACTTTTTTCCATTTTTAAAAAAATCCACGAGGTTGTATGTTTTGAACAGCTGTTAAACGCAAGGTACATGACGGAACTTGCTCAGCATTTGACAGTAGTCTATTAAAAGGTGGTACTTGATGGGAGCAGTGTTGCATTTCATATAGCTACGAGGGAAGTTCAAAAGTCATGGGCTTATTGATCCGCCCTCGTATATAAAAAAAAAAAATAAAAATTTATTAACATATGTGGACAAAAAAATAATTCTAAATGAATGTCTTCCATACTGATTGAATTATATGCATGATATTAATGAACTTTTGCATTAGATGTATGAAGAGTGTCACTCGAATTTATCCATTGGAACTTTGCACTAGATTAACGCTGATTTTTATCAAACATTTCATTATATATAAAAAACTTCATAAGTGCATAATAAAAAGTTTCATTAAAACATTTCATAAAAAATATATGGCCTTTTCATAAAGTTTAAGAAATTTTCATTCACACTGTGAAGAAAGATTCGTTAGTTGAGGGAAAATTTTCATTTAAACTTGTTTTCTGGTCCTTTGGAGTTCTTCTTAAACGGCTTATACCCACATTGGTTTTTGTAATATTTCTTTTTATTTAAGACTAAAAAAATTGGGTTTGTTTGCTTCGTCACTTTGCATTTCTTGATACACTTAGAATACTATGTAGGTAAAGACCACTGTAAATGTAGTTAAAAAACAAATGAAATTTCACTTGAGAAAAGGACGACTTACATTTCAGTAAATTCAACTAACATTGCCAAAAAACTAACCACAATTGCAGTAAAAATTATCCACATATGTAGTAAAAAGAAACAAACATCAATTTTTATTTTTTAAATAAGAAAACTACTTTATAAAATAATTGTATAATCATAATACAGTAATTTAATGTGGTTTGTTTTTTAAATTAAATTTCTTCACTACAAATATTTACAGCAGAAGTTCCAGAGTAGTGTATAAAAAATAATATATGTTTGGGGGTCCGTGAACCATCAATGGGTCCGTAAAGCAAAAGTTGGTGGGAATTGCTGCTCTACTTGGTATTACTTACATTAAACTTTATTTGTACTACATTTATACTACACTGAGAGAATTATACTTCATGATACTAATGAAACAATTTCATAGAATTTTTTTAGTAGATTCACTGAAGAATTTTATTAAATTTATGAAATTTATTAATATTAAGAAATTTTTCATAAATTTTATAGTTTCATAACACAGTACAGCAGCACATGATTTTATACTCAATTCTGAGAATTGCACGTGAGAGTAGCCACAAAATAAGAACTTTTGCATCATCGTTTTGTCAAGTTGGCTGCTTAACAATTTAATGGTCGTACAAATTTTTTTGCTCAAGGTGGACTTTAAGCACTTTTTCTATATTTTAACACGGTTATATCTCGGTATATCTGAAGCAAAGTTGTAGATATGGAATAGGAGAAAGAAATGCGGAACAAACCTACCGGAAAAAGTGCATTCAGTGCCTTAAAAATCGCAAAAATTAGCATTTTTTACCCATTTTTCCCCTTGTGCACATAAGTGCAAAGCGTGTCAACTGCATCATCTATGTGTGGAAATAAATTTAAAATTTTGCAGATTGAATGTATTCTCCACGGTTGTCTGAACCAAATTTAAAATTTTTGAATTAAGCCAGTCTGCAAGACTGAGTTTCTAGTGATGTAAGGATGAAAATTCGGCTTAAAGAAAAAATTCCACCACTTGATTTTTTGGCTGCATAATTTTTTTCGCGAACTTAAAAATTTCATAGTTTTTTGTTTTAAAAATGAAACAATTTAAGCTCGTTATATATAAAAATAAAAAACAGCGTAAATTTATTTAATTCGCAAAAGAAACACGTATTGGATCGGGAAAAAAAACTAGCATTGGATATTTTCTTCTAAGCTACATTTATATCTTTACATCAACTAGAAACGAAATAAGTTTGCTGTTTAGATTAATTAAATTTTTTTTTTCCAAATTTGGTCCAGAGCACGAAGAAGAAAAATGAACTGAATTTGCAAAATCCAAAATATTTCCATACATAGATGATGTTTGTACTTGCCCAAAGAAAACTTTTGATACCTATAGTTTTCCCACCATATTGCATTTTCTGTAAAACTCGAACTAGTGAGAATTTCAAAAAATGCTAAAACAAGTATTTACTTAAACGACTAAGGATTAAAATTAGCGGTTTCTTTTTCCCGCACTTTTTCGGTTCCCGGGAAAGCGGGAAATTTTTTAAATATCCCAGGATCGAGCTCCATAGAAATAATAAAAAGTAAATTTGTTTTATGTTAAAAGCTTTTTACTAAAAAGCGTAAAATAACTACAAGTTCTCAAGATATGAGATCGAAATCTAAAACTTAAAAATTCAACGCTTTTAATATGTAAAATATTTTTAAACCGCACTCAAAGCGTTTATGGAATCGTTAAAAAGTTTATTTCTGATTTTATTAACAAATTGGCCAGCTATCGCCATTCCGTATTAGCTCGACACAAGGGTCTGTAAACGGTCCATCATTAACGGCTTTTTAACGTATGCGAATCCGTTCCGAAGTTTCTTATAACGCGTTTTCTGGTCCGTATACGGATCCAGAAACGGGTGCGTATACAGAGTCGGATTCCGTTTATGTAGTGCAGTAAACGGTGCGGAAGTTGAAAAAAAAATAAAAAATAAAAATCCATTTAAATATTAAATTCCGAAACCTGATTTTTATTAAAGAAAATAAACCTGACATTGACAATAGTATTTTGATTTATTTTGGGTGAACTATCAAATTATTTATATTTATTTAAAACTATTCTATTTCATATATTTAATTTTTTTTATTGTGCGCGGTATATAATTCTTTAGTTAAAACAATTGAATTTATCGTTATTAAAAATGGCGCGTTTAGTGTTTGTCGAAAAAGGCAATAGCAATAGAAGTAAACACTATCGGGTAAATTAATCTGAAGGCATACAAGAAATTGCTAAATGGAAAATAAAATAAAAGAAAAATAACTTTTGTTTATGTTTAGGTAAAGAAATTAGGTGGTTGGCGTAGTGTTCGTTTACTTTTGGAACCCTCAACCCGAAAATGGTGGGAGGATCCGGATGTGCTGGTTGCGTGAGTAGAAATTTGCGTATTAGTTTCTATTGTTTGTAATACATACATACATAAATTTATGCGAAATATAAAAATTTTTTGGAAACTTGAATATTTTACATGTGAAAAAGTAATATCAATACTAATAAAATGTCATAACAATGAAATTAGACATATTTACGAATATAAATGTAAGAGTTGCCAGCATAGTTTATAACAAATATGATCAAAATATTGCAATCACTTATTTGGCGTACCCAAAACTAACTTTTATATAACAAATTTATTAAATTAAAGTCTTCAAAACGCACATATCGAGGTTCATAAGTTGATACCTCACTGTAAAATTTAAAAATTAAAAAATTTTGTCGGCGAGAAGATATTGTGGGAGTATTTTCCTTTTATTGTCATGTCAAAGAAGTTTATAGAATATGTCGAGAATTTAGCTTCCGGACGATATTATGGCATTAACAAAAGTGGTATAAAGAGCGAATCTTCGTATTTGTATGTTTCCAAAGCTCTTAGTTTTGAAAAATTTTAACACTACAGGTTCCAGAAAAAGTATACTATGAAGTTTCCTATGCCAACTGCTGCGATACAGGCTTTAAGTATATCATAGTTGTCATTTTTGACAGTCTTTAGTTTGCATAAAATTTGGCATAAATTTTGGGTATGTCGCTGGAAAATTTTTTACTTTTTTTACTTTTAGAAGCAAATTAGATTAATTCTAGTAGCAAAAAGTAGTAGAGATTCAGATTTTGCAAAAAGTAGTAGAGATTCTACCACACTCAGGGACCTTTTTTTTATTAAGTAGTTTTTATTTTAAAATATAGTTTACAAAATTTTAATTAAAGGCCTCAGCACCAAAAATGGCTTTAAAGAGGCCAAAAGGCAACGGTTAATCATTACTCATACGTAATTATTAAAAACTTTAATAAAAATAAAAATTAATATTTACAAATAAAAGTATTTACAAAGGTTAAAAAATAAAGTATTAGATTTGTTCCTTTTATTTTAATTGTTTAATTATTTAATTATTTATTTTTTTTTTTAATTTAATTGAGAAGTGTTTCACTGCTAGCCAACAAATGAGATTTTAACGCTCTTTTATATTGAGATAAGGGCATAATATTTTTTCATGTATTTGGAATTTCATTAAATTCTTTCGGCCCAGCAAAGCTAATTCGCTGCTTTAACAATTCCAGACGACATCTGGTTACAAATAAATGTTGACTCTGTCTCGTAAACCGATGAGAAACTTCAATATTCTGTTGAAACCGGATCGAAGTATTTCCAAGTCTTCTCGTTGATTTAAAAATATATTTTAGAAATGCATCTTATATAGTCCTCTTACAGGTAAAATATTAATGGCATGATATTGAAAAAGATCTGATGTATGATATATTTTGGCAAGTTAAAAACAATCTTTAAAGCCTTGTTTTGCGCTGACTGCAAAGACTTCATTGGATCAGTATTCTTCCATCCGTAAAACATAGGCAGGTATGACAAGTGGCTATGTATTAAACTTTCATAAATTAGCATTTTAGTTTTTACATCAAATTTGTGCTTAAATTTAAATAATATGCCACAGCAGATGATATTTTAGATTTGATTAAATCAATGTGACGATCCCACTGCAAGTTACTACAAAAAACATACCCAAATATTTTATTGTGTCCGATTCCTCCCTCTATTAAAATACCATCAATATAAACTGACATTTTTGCTCTAAAAATTTGCAGTTGTTTGGGTTGTAATACAGTTTCATTATTTTAACACAAATAGCCTTGTGTGCTTTCGTTGATATTCAGGGCGCTTTTGACAACACGTCCTACGATGCGATTAGGACTGCGATGTTGAGGAAAGACATCCCCAGTGTTATCGTTAGTTGGACTCTGGAGATGTTGACCTCTAGAGTCATTACTTCGGCATCGGGAACACTTCTAGGACCATAGGGGCGACTAGGGGCTGTCCTCAGGGTGGTGTGCTATCGCCTCTGCTGTGGACTCTGGTCATTGATGAGCTGCTTGAGCAGCTTAATGACCTTTGTTTCAGAACCTACGGATATGCTGACGATCTTGTTATTTCTGTCACAGGCTGGGATGACAGGACAATTTCTGAGGCGCATGCAACAGGCTCTGAACTTACCTTAAAGTGGTTGCCAGGAGAAGGGATTGACTATAAATCCCTCGAAAACCATGCTGGTGCCCTTACTAGGAGACGTAAGTTATGTCTCACTGAGCCATCGCTTCAGGGACGAGGATCTGCTTCTCTGATAGTGTTAAGTACTGGGGGGTTATATTGGATAGGACTCTGAATGGAATGAGCACCTTGATATGATCTCTAAAAGGGCCACAAGGGCAATGTTTGCCTGCCAGAGGCTCCTTGGCAAGACCTGGGGCCTTAGACCTCAAATGGTCTACTGGTCTTTTAACACCATTGTGAAAACCGATGGTAACATACGCCTCTTTGGCGTCGTGGTGGACAAAGGTGGAACAACTCGGGGCTCAGATGACTCTTAAGAGGATTTATCGACTGGCATGTATTGGTATCACTGGTGCCTCAAAATCATGTCCGACTGATGCCATTGGAGTCATGCTGGGTATTCCTCCTTTGCATATTTCTGTAAAGGAGAACGCGTGCATGGGATCCCTAAGGCGCGGGAGATTGGCAGCATGAGGAGTGGGGCTCTGAAGGGGCATCTCGAGATTGCGAAATGTTCGCTGATGACCCGGTTATTAGGGTCAGTGACAAGATACTGCCTGTGCAAGTATTTGTTAGGCACTTTGTTGTTGTGATTTTCGACAGGAGCACGTGGTTGAATGGATCTTGGGGACCGGAGGTTGGTGCACAGGTCTGGTTCACGGATGGCTCGAAACAGTCGAACATGGATACGGGGGGCGGGTGTCGTCGGACCGGATTTCAGCGTGCTCTGCCCATGGGCAAATATCCCTCCGTTTTTCAGGCTGAGGTCTTCGCTGTATCTGTGTGTGGAAGAGTGTCTGCGGGGGAGGAGGACACGGCGGGCCACGATCTACATTCTATCTGACAGCCAAGCGGCACTTGGTGCTTGAGGGCTCAGATAATGTGTCGTCTGGTCTGGTTAAGGAATGTATCGACTCTCTAAATCGTCTAGGACTTCTTAAACTCTTGACACTGGGCTGGGTTCCAGGCCATGA